>JAZHEH010000672.1:4200000-4637500 GCA_036589455.1 Ateles fusciceps
ACTAAAACACCAAAAGCATTGGCAACAAAAGCCAAAATAGATCAATGGGAACTAATTAAACTTCAGAGCTTCTGTGCAGCAAAAGAAACAATCATTAGAGTGAACCGGCAACCAACAGAATTGGAAAAAATGTTTGCAATCTACCCCATCAGACAAAGGGCTAATATCCAGAATCTACAAAGAACTAAAACAAATTTACAAGAAAAAAACAAACAAATCCATCCAAAAGTGGGTGAAGGATATGAACAGACACTTTGCAAAAGAATACATATATAAAGTCAGCTTTACCATCTTCTACACAAGGCTTTTGCTGACCCTGTACAGGTGTCATTCCATACAGTAGCACAACTTTAAATATTCACCAACCACATTTCATTGAGATTAATTTACACATGAGTTTGTTCACTTTGGTTTTCCCAGCACTTAACCTTGCATCCAGAAATGGGTAGGCTTGAAGTAAATGTTGGTTTGTGGACGAATAAATAAATACTGTGGGGAGAAAAAAAAAACTGAGAAGGCACCCTAAATGTGGACTCTTGTGCTGAGGGAGAAATTAGATTAAGAGATTAAATGTGCTTGATAATTTTTCTGTGCACTGGGAATATGCTGAATATTATTTATATGGGGGCCCATTTTCCTCACTAGGTTGTAGGCTCCTTGAGGAGATGGACCCATATTATTTATGTCATATACCCACTAAATAGAAACATAATTGGCTCAAGGACTGATGATAGATTTTGTTCCCACTGGGTGCAGTGTGGCTCATACCTGTGATCTCAGCACTTTGGGAGGCCAAGGTAGGCAGATCGCTTGAAAGCAGGAGTTCAAGACCAGCCTAGCCAACATGGCAAAACCCTGTGTCTACTAAAAATTCAAAAATTAGCCAGGCATGGTAATACACACCTGTAGTCCCAGCTTCTCAGGAGCCTGAAGCAGGAGGATCCCTTGAACCCAGGAGGCGGAGATTCCAGTGAAATGAGATTGTACCACTGCACTCTAGCTTGGGTGATGGAGTGAGATTCTGTTTCAATAATAAAAACAATAATAATTTTTGTTTCCCCAAGTGTCAGTGTGTACCCACTACCCACGGGAAACTACCAAACTACTCACTCAGTCAACCGGATGTTATTGTCTTTTCAAAAGGAAAATTCACACTGATTTTTCAGTGAGACACACATCACACAAAGTGAGGCCTACTTGCATGCCTCTGTTTAAGATTGGTTGAGTTCTTTTCCATTTCCAAAACAGTTGAGTTTCAACCACTTTTAAAGAGCAACACTTTTTTGTTGTTTGGAGTATTCTTTGTTTGCTAATAAAGTTCTCCTTAAAGAAAGCAATAATCAGGTTCGTTCCATTACGCATAGCACAAAGCACATGATTCCTAAAGCCCACGGTATCATAACAATGTGAAAACGTCTTGTCAGATCTCTGAGAAAAACTCTATATCCCAGTTCAATAACACAGACACTGGAAATGCAACCATGCCCTGGTTCTTCTGTGCACAGTAGCCTCTCAGAGAGAAGAGAGAGAACAATAGAAGAGACTAGAAGTTGAAGTCTCAAAAGCCAGCTACTCAGACAACCCACTGGTATGATGAATGAGCTGTCAAGCAGATAAGTAAACAGTAACTCTGCCATAGCATTCAATACTTTATTTTGATCAAATAAATGTCATTATAGAGATATATCATTTGAGAATCATTATGTTTAGAGGACCTTGGAAATATTATTAATAAGAGTATCTAATATTCATTCACTACTATCTACGGGGTAGGCAATTTATGTAGAGTACCATATATAGCCCTCAGAACAATTCTGTAAGACAATTAAACTAGTCCCATTGTTGCATATGGGATTCTAGATGCAAAGAGAAAGAGGTAACTCTCCTAAATTCTCATAACTATAAAATGGCAGAACAAAGATTTAAACTGGAACTATGCAATTCCAGAACTTGTGACCTATATACCATAGCTAATCCCTTTATCATGGAGATAAAGACAACAAACAGTATAAGCAATGCTACAATTTATTAAATTGTTAACATGAGTATTTCTCTGAGAAACCTTATACATTGTGTTCTTTACTTCTGAAAATAACATTATAAATCTGAACGTATTGTCCCCATTTTACCAGTGAAGAGAAAGAGGGTTCCTTTACTGACTTCCCCAAGGTCACACAAATACTAAGTGCAAGATCCATGATTCAAACTAATGTGTGTAGACCTTGAAACTTAATCATGACTCATTATTAGTCTGAGTGGCTTCAAAAGATAATAAAGGCAATTAGTGAAAAAATATAAATAATTCAAAAATGATAAAGTGGTAAGAACACTGGGACAAAAGATACCTGGGTTCAAGTTGTAGTACCATCATTTATTTATTTGGTGATCTTAGGAAAGTTATCTTCTCATTTCTACTCCTTCTGAATTTCCATTTTCTAAAGATTAAAATTGAATGCAAAATATCTTAATGAAAAATTACTGTCAAACTTAAATAAAGTCATGTAGGCACAGGGCCTGACATGTAATAAAAATTCAAAAAATGTTAGTATATACCAATTAAACATGAAAGCAGATGTGTGTATTTAAGTCTGTCCCTTCCTACACACTGCTGAAATAAAGGTAAATAAGGGTAGAATCCCTCAAGCACACACAAAAAAACAGGAAATAAATATGGATAATAGGTTTCAATAGATTTTGAAGGATAGAAAGCCAGCAGAGGTACTTAAATCCTAAACACCTGGGAGGTGAGTAATTATTAGAAGCAATTCAGTGAAATCCAAAGAATCTCAAAAAATGTTCAAAATTGGTGCTACTACGTACTATGAAAAATGTGGATGATACCTGGAACTTAAATGCAGATTTGATCCTCATCTTCCCTCTTTCACCCAATGAAGAGGTAGCTAGCTACATGTTCCTGCTGCTATAGGAGACTAGAATTTATTCTTTGGAGAAACAAAAAACAAACAGGTCCTGAAGGCAGATTCACCACGTCTGGAAGTTGTTAGAAGAGTGACACATTAAAAATGTGCATTACATGGAAGCCTGCAGAGTGAATGAGGCAAGCCCAAGTGTCATCCTTTATTTCCAAACACCAGCAGGAGGGAAGGTATGAGATGACTTCAGTCACATGTCTTGTACCTTCCACAGATTGGCTTGAAAGCTGAACTTAGCTGGAGCCTTCTTTTTCTCCATGTTCTTTCACGGTCTCTTCACATCTGTGTTGTTTAATAGTATGGATCCTGTGCTCCAGAAGACTAGGGTGAAAGCTTGTAGTCCTCTTAAATGCTAGGCCCAGAAAAATCACAGCATCATTTTCTCTATGTTTCATTGGTCCAAGAAGTTACAGGCCAGCCCTTGTTCAAGAGGAGAGAAACAGAATCCTCCTCTCAAAGGGAGGAGTGTCATAGAATCCATGGCCATCTTTAACCATGCAAAATTATTTGCATTTCATATCAATCTAAAATATGCTCACTTTCTTCCAAGGTTTCCTAAGAAGCATCCCATTCCATTACAACATTAGCTTATAACCAGGAGTGGTGGAGACTCTTCAGATATGGTTCCTTCAGTACAGTTCCTCTTAATCTAAAAACCTGGAACTGAAGACATAGCCTATGTGGCCTCTTCACACCCAATATGTAATGCTGGAACAAGGACAGGGTACTACCATTGACAGCCCTGTTTAAAATGGAGAAATGACAAGGCATGTTGCCATCAGTAGTGTAGAGAAATTTTGAAGTCTTGTCAGATATATGTTGTCAATTCCTTTATTTTATTTCAGTCCTACTTTTTGGAAAAATTCTCTGTGGCTCTAATCTCTGCCCTCTGGGTTTAGGTTCTACCATGAATCATCTTTCCTTTTCCATAAGAAATGAACTGAATAGCCCATATTTCAGCCCAATTTCTACTGAAAGATTGGAGGTCCTGAGAGCTCTCATACCAACTGGGGGCATATATGCCAATCAACTTATTTTTAAAGCTTCATGGACTTCATTTGGACCTGATTGAGGTTCACTATAGTAGACCATATTTATACCCATAATAACATATCTATAAAATATTTGTATTTCATCTTCACAACATTTTTGTTATTTTATTGAGCAAGCATTGTTATTATCTTCATTTTCCAGAGGAAGATACGCCTTTCTGACAAAGGTTTTTCTCTGTCTTGGTTTGGCTGGGAGGTTGCTGTGGGGTAACTTGTAAGATTCTTCAAAGTCCTCTTGTCTAACAATGACAGGCAAAAAATATGCCTTTAAATCTTTCTGAGATATTAATAGTCTTGTAGCCAGACCCCACATTTTTGCCCTGAAATTATCCATTATTGCCATGGATTTGATCTTTACCCTGAAACATTTCTTTGAGAATCTTTTGGTTGATGGACATACCTACATTATTTAGGTTTTTAAAAATAGGTGCCAGATTCTATTTCAGCTATATATTGCTATATAACAATCTTCCCCTAAATTTAGTGCATTAAAAAAAAACAAATGTTGAATAATAGTTTGTGATTTTATGGGTTAGGGATTCAGGCAGGAATAGGCTGTGTTATTCTTTTGACACTGTATAATTTAGTAGCATTCAGCTAATAGCTAGGCGGGTCTGAGAATCCAAGATGGCTTCCCCCAGGATGCCCAGTACCTTGGTGGGGATGGCAGGAAGGCTGAAGTCAGTTGCCTCCCTGCTCCCCCCATGCAATCTGAAGGTCTCTTCACATGATCTTGTCAGCAAATAAGCTGTAGTTCATAAATGGTGGCTCAGGACTCCAAAAGGATCAAGGTAGAAGCTACCAGTCCTCCTAAAGTCTCAACCCAGAACTGGCATAGTATCACTTATGCCACACTCCAGTGACCAAAGCAGTCACATTCACATTCTAGCCCATGTTCAGTGGCAGGAGAGCAGATGCTATCTCTCAATGAAAGGCATGTCACAGAACTTGCAGCCTTCTTCAATCCACCACAATTATTTTAGAGAATGCAGGAAGAGAATAGAGCTCTAGGAGTAAAAGAACTAAATGTTAAACTACAGAGTTTAACATTTACATAATACAGAGTCAATAGATAATATTTGTAATTATTATCAAGGCCAAGAAGTACAAACATATTACTTACAGGTTTTGAGATAAATTCCAGAAATTACAGCTTTAAGAAAAGAAAGTAGGTACTCCTTAGGACTTGTTGGCAGAAAGGGAGAAACAAAGCTCTTCTTACATTTCATTTATAGCCTTTTGAATAATATTTGATTAGTTTCACTATGCATATTAATTACTTGACAAAAATTAAAATTAATTTCCAAAGAATAGTTTCTCATCATTTTTTAAGTGTGGTAATTGTACCCCACTAGCCTAAGATAAAGTTGAATGAATTTTGCAAAGTTATTATTCTAAAATAAGCAACTAAAGAATTCTCCAGAAATTCCTCTCTGCCTCTCATAGGATAAACTCAATAAGTCAAATAATAAAAACATTTTGGGAGAGCCAATACTATAGCTTCTACAAGAAAAATGACTGAGACTATAAGCTTACAAATTTTTTAAATAAATCCAATGTTTGTCACACCTTAAAAGTGTGTTAAAATGCATGGCATATTTACAATTGAACCCCAAAATAACACCATTGGTAATATTTGTGTAGTGTTGTGCCTTTGATAGTTGATTTTCTTATACATATTTTTATTTCATGTTCACAACACATCTGTTGTTTCATTGAGCAAGCATTAATATTATCTTCATTTTCCAAAGAAAGTGAGGTTCAAATGATGATATGGTTTGGCTCTGAGTCTCTATCCAAATATCATCTTCAATTGTAATCTCTATATGTCAAGGGAGGGACTTGTAATCTCCACTTGTCGAGGGAGGGAGGTGATTGGATCATGGGGATAGTTTCCTCCATGATTTTCTCATGAGTGAGTGAGCTCTCATGAGATCTGATGGTTTTATGAGTATCTGGCATTTTTCCTGCTTGCACTTCTCTCTCCTGCCACCATATGAAGAAAGTCCTTGCTTCCCCTTCACCTTCCACTATGATTGTAAGTTTCCTGAGGCCTCCCTAGCCCTTTATAACTGTGAGTCAATGAAACCTCTTTTTTTTATAAATTTAAATTACCTAGTCTCAGGTATTTTTATAACCGTGTGAAAACAAACTAATACAGATGAGCTAAGTACATTATCATAGCTGATTTTCTTTTCCAAACCCTGAGCTCTTTCACTACTCTTGGTACTGGTCTGTCAAACCCTTATAAGACTATGATCAGAATGTGTAAGGGAAACAGAACTGTGAATGTTCATCTGAAACTGAAAAATACTACCACACTTGAACATTCCACAAGAATGAGTATAATCTCAACAGTATATTTATTACCGCAACATCAAGAAGCAAACAATATGTTTCTTGATGCAAACAAGGAACAGAAAAGGATTTCTAACTCAGTAACATTTCAATGAGAATGTTGAAAACTTTCCCTTATTGAGTTAGAGACATTATCCAGAACACTTTCTTCTGGACAGTGCCAAACTGTATGTAACTTGAACAAACAACCAACCATTCAATGTATGGTTTGCAGGAGATTCTGGTGTGATTTTTAATAGGATGGAAAATGTGGGACTGGCGTGGAAAGGTTTCACAGCCACATTTCACAACACGGGGTACTCAACTGCTCCTCTTGAATGGACTGGTGTGACAATGCACACTTATCCTCTAAACAGGCTTCACTTAGCGACC
Source organism: Ateles fusciceps (assembly GCA_036589455.1). Taxonomy (NCBI): domain Eukaryota; kingdom Metazoa; phylum Chordata; class Mammalia; order Primates; family Atelidae; genus Ateles; species Ateles fusciceps. The sequence continues at coordinate 4,206,716 of JAZHEH010000672.1, forward strand.
TGCAACTTTGGCTTTAAAGGATAGAGCTTCCATCTTGTATAGTGTGATGAGCAACTGGGAGTTATGGTTTTCAGCTCGGCTAAGAATTGTTGTATGACCAGGGGCACATAATATCTGAGTCTCAGTTTCCTCATATAAGTGTTAAATAAACAACATTTCCCAAAGTGTTGTGTCCATACCACTGATGGCACACATGTCAATCTTAGTCGGGACAGAGCTAAACGTTTTAAATTGTGATCATAATTTGTTTATTTTAATGGGGATTAGAATAACAATAAGGTATCTTATTTTCTCTAAGATTTTATCAACATTGTTGCTTTGTTTGATACTAGAGCAGCTATTAAAAATTGTTGAAGGTAGTCAAATAAAAGAAAAAAACAAATAATAATAAAAGGAGTATATATAAATATACAAGTTTTAGATGTGGGGAAGCAACTAAAATGCACTGGACCAGAAGAATCCTTTCTGCTTCAAAAATGTTGTGATCTTTTTTCCTTGAAAGACAAGAGCATCAGCAAGAAGTAATTTTTTCGGCATTAATAAGAACACTGATAACAATAACTACTACTAATGGCTATTTATATAAAAGAAACTGTTATTTTCCCTATTAAGTAAGAAAACAACATTTCAGAGAGGCTAATTTGTCAAGAACCACACATCTATCTTGTGGTAGCACCAGGATTCAAAGTAGTTTCACAATAATTGCGAAGTCCATATCTTTCCATAGGCTGTGGAAGAACATAATAGCTAAGAGTTAACTGGCTAGGGCTTTGGAATCAGACTGCTCAAACTGGCAACTTGGGTTCACCATTTTCTCTTTTATTAACTTTTATGTTGGGTTCAGGGGTACATGTGCTGGTTTGTTATTTAGGTAAGCTGTGTGTGATGGTGGTTTGATATACAGATTATTTTTCTACCCAGGTAATCTGTAACCTCAACCTCTCAAGACTGAGCCAGAAAGAAATTGAATGCCTTAATAAATCAATAACGAGTTCTGAAATTTAATCAGTAATAAAAAGCCTACCAAGAATAACAACAACAAAATGGCTGAGAAGGATTCAAATTCTACCAGATATATAAAGAAGAGCTGGTACCATTCCTACTGAAGCTACTCTCAACAATTGAGGAGAAGGGATTCCTCTATAGCACACTCTATAAAGCCAATATCTTTCTGATACTAAAATCTGGCAGAGACACAACAACAACAATGAAAAAAAAAACTTCAGTCTAATATCCTTGATGAACATAGATGCAAAAATAGTCAACAAAAAAATGAATCTGGCAGCACATCAAAAAGCTTATCTACCATGATCAAATAGACTTTATCACTGGGCTGAAATATTAGTTCAACATACATAAATCAATAAATGTGATTCATCACATAAACAGAACTAAAGACAAAAACCATATGAATATTTCAATAGATGCAGAAAAGGGATTCAACAAAATTCAACACCCCTTCATGTTAAAAACCCTTAAGAAATTGGGTACTGAAAGAATATACTCCAAAATAATAAGAACCATCTATGAAAAACCCATAGCCACATCATACTGAATGGGGAAAAGCTGGAAGCATTTCTCATGAAAAGCAGCACAAGACAAGGATGCCCTCACTCACCACTCCTATTCAACATAGAATTGCAAGTCCTGGCCAAAGCAATCAGTCAAGAGAAAGAAATAAAAGGCATTCAAATAGGAAGAGGGGGAAGCCAAGGTATCCTTGTTTGTATATAATATGATTCTATACCTATAAAATTCCATAGTCTCTGTGTAACAGCTCCTTGTTCTGATAAACAACTTCAGCAAAATTTCAGGATACAAAATCAATGTACAAAATCAATAACATTCCTATACACCAACAACACTCAAGCTAAAGGCCAAATCAAGAATGCAATTCCATTAACAATAGCCATGAAAAGAATAAAATATAGCTAACTGGGGAGGTGAAAGATCTCCACAATGAAAATTATAAAACACTGCTCAAAAAAAACCAGATGACACAAACAAATGAAACGGCATTCCATGCTCATGGATAGGATGAATTAGTATTATTAACATGTCCATACTAGCAAAAGCAATTTACAGATTCAATGATATTCTTATCAAACTATCAATGACACTCTTCACAGAATTAATTTTTAAAAACTGTTCTAAAATTCATATGAAACCCACAAAAGAGCTTGAATAAGCAAGGCAATGCTAAGCAAAAAGAGCAAAGCTGAAGGCATCGTGCTACCCCACTTCAAACTATACTACAGTATTCCAGTAATCAAAACAGCATGATACTGCTACAGAAACAGACACGTAGACCAGTGACTCTACCATTTTTCACCTGTGAGACTTTGAGCATATTTTGTACCCTCCTGTGCCTTTCTTTCTACATCTGTAAAGGAGGATTAATAATAATATTGTGTTTATAGTGTTATTATAAATATAAAATATTTATGGCAAGCATAGAGCAGAACACCTGATGGATAATAAGCTCTTGTTAATGTCCAAACTGTCATTGCTGTTGCTTTTGTTGATGTTGGCTTGTTTTCTTCATAACTGAACTTCTGATTCTTGCCCTTGCTAATATTTTGCAGTGCTGTGCCTTCTATAAATGATTTTCTTATACATAATTTTATTTGGCTTGAAAGCCTTCTCTTGGCTGTTAAGCATCTAGGTTTATGGACCTCATTTTTCCCTGGATCATTTTGTATCTCACATTGGTCTTTGTGTCTTTAAAATGCTTACCAAGCTTCAAATGTCATATGTCTTATGCTTGCTGTTTCTGTTTTTCTTTTCCTTTTGCCCATGTGTGGCAGAAGTCTGGGAGATGATTCCATGAAAGATAAAAGGTGCCATATATTGTATGCTATCTCTGTGCCAATGCCTTATTTATATCATCTCAAGCAACCCTTTCAATCACACTTGCTGTGGTTGTCTTTATCATTGCTTATAGAAAAGGAATTTGTAGTGCATAGAGATTAAGTGACTTGCCCACTCTTTTGCAGATGGACTGTGGCAGAACCAGTATCACCCCTATTTCCATGTGATTCTGTAATGCACAGCCTCGATTGGTACAATACATTGCTCACTTATCATTTACTATGATTTGAATTTCTGGTGGTCCTGGACCTTCCAAGTCTTTGCTCAGAAACTGTCAAGTTAGTTTACAGATGATTCTAATATTACCTTTTTTTTTTTTTTTTTTTTTTTTTTGCTGAAGGCTTTTTTAGTTTAGGGCTCAAGAAACATGACTCCCATATTTAAACAAATTTGGAAGAGTATTCTCCCAGGACATCATCTGAGTGACCCAAAAAAAAAAAAAAAAATCTTGCTTCAAAGTGATGTCCTTAGTCAAAATGAACACATATTCCTTTTGAGTAGTTTAATCTTTTTTCTAATTCAGACAAAATATATGGTATTATTGGTATCTACTGCCTTTTTGTGATAGTCACAAATTGTCAACAAGGACCTTCAAAACTCTCTGAGTCTTGATTCACAATGCTAATTTCAACCAACCCCAACACTTTGGAGGAAGATTTACTAAATAGGAACTAATTCCAATATCCCTTATAGTTTTAAGGCTCTAAAAGAAATTTGGTACCTTAAGGTAACATCAAGTCCCTGCAACAAAATACCTGATTTCATATGGTCTTTCTTGTGCTCTTATGATTCAGCTCAGTGAAGGAAATTTCCAGGCAAAGGAGAATTCCAAATTATAGTTATTTCTATTATGGTTTTACTGGTGATTAACTTTTCTTAGCTTGCCAATGGCACTGATGACCACAGTGAGCTTTAGCTTTAAAAAATCAATATTTATTACAAATAACACATGTGGGCTATTGATATTACATCTTATAATAAAAGAGTCACCACAAAAGCATCATCTACATGAGAACTCAGTCCCTTTTCTTCCTTTCTCTCTTTGAGTCTTCTGCTTTTGTAAACTTTTCTCATATGGCTCATTCATGTGTGAACAGCCAGTGACATCTGCAATGAGGGAAAAGGATAGAATATAATTGAAACCGAGAGACAGATATAGGAAAAAAGGAGACAGGGTGGGATATTGGGAACTTATCACTTAAATGCCTGCATTGTTTTGAATTCTTGTGTAGATTCAATATGCAAGATTATTTAGTCCTCACATTAACTTTATATTTATTTATCTCTGTATCTCTCTCTCTATGGAGCCATCAGACCACCCTATTTGGGCACAAACACAGAGTGAAGCCTGAGATAAGGTTTAGCTAACACAAATGTTGATCCTTACTGGGTGTGAACATTTGGATAATCGTACTCTTATTTTCTCTTTTTACATTTCCTTGTTGTATGAATGTTAATTTAAAAATGCATTGTTTTCAAGGTTCTTATCGTTAACAAAAATAACAAATATCTAAAGAGTCCTGTCCCAGCTTGGGCTCTCTAGAAACAGACTCGGAGACAGAGTTTAGAGTGCAGGGCATCTCGGGAGCAACACCTGTGGAGGAGGTTGTGAAGCACAACTGGGTGAAGTAAGCTCATATACTGTGATGCAGACCCAAGAGCCTCAGTGGACCCATGAGAAGGTCTAGAGTTGAAATGACCCATCAAGCTGTTGCACATGGGGCTAAAATGAATGGTCCTTTTTCTCCATGCCAACCAGTTGGATATGATCCTCCCTAAAGTTCCTGTCCAAAGTCGTGTGACCTTGAGCAAGCGTCTCTACTGAGGCTAGTCCTTGTGGGCTGATAGCTGAAGGCTTATCCCTGACAGCATTTCTTGAAGCTAGGGCAACAAGTTCTTCCATTGAAGAGAAAATCTGGCGGGCACTTGCTTCACTGGCACATGGTCTCTGCCATCACACATGGTCCTGGGCTTAGAGGGGATCATGTTTGTTTCAATGCTCTGCTGTTGCTGCTGTCCTCAAATTTAAATTTTAAAATAAGAGTTTCTGTATTTTCAGTTTGCACTGAGCCCTATAAATTAGGCAGTCAACATGTTCTGGGTACACAGCTCAATATCCAACATAGTTCCTGCTCCCTGCGATTCTGATGTATCCTTATAGAGTAAGCTAGCAATCAAAAATGCACTGCCAGAGTAAAACAGGATTAGTACAATTTACCCCCTCAGCTGTGCTGATGCAGAATAAAAACTTTGAGATCTTCTGAAATGGAATTAAACATTTACATAATTTAGCTAGTTAGGTCTAAGTAAATGCCATTAGAGGTCCTTAAATGAAATTAGGCAACTGAGTTAAAATAAAGAATAATAAATATTTTTTTCTCCATTTTGTTGCAACTTTAAAAAAATATTTTATAATAATGGTGAGTGTTGAAGAAATTCTGCACTAATTTGATTGTATTATTTCTACCTTCTTTTTTCTTTAGCTTGGTACAGAAGCAGAAACAGATTACTAGAACTGGAAGTGCTTCAAGTAGCCCTTTATTTTATAAGTGAAGAAAATGAAGCCCTACAAGTACATTGTCCAAAGTCACACAGATGCTCAGGGCCAACTCACGAACTAGAAACAAGTTCTCTTGACTTAAAATAAGGAAGTATTTCACTATATTTGAGATTTTTTCACTATTTACATAATTGGTTATCCAGACATTAATTTGCATATGCAAGACATTTCAGTCCATGCTTAATTTCACAGTAGCTCAAAAAATGTCTAATATATCAAATCTACATTAAAATCTGTATACCAAAAGTGGGACAACAGATTTATGGGGTAACTCTCAAGCTGCAGATGCTGTCATTTTCTCCATTGAGTTAGAGTTGTCAGTTGCTGCACCTGGAAGCCTTCATTCCAATTGGCTGCAGTGAATTTACTTCCAGATGCTACCTATTCCTCTTTGTATAAGCAGAAAGTTATCAAAACAGGAAGTCCAGTTATAATGGGGCCATAGAATGAGCCTGAGGTTGTATCCGCACATCTGGAAGCTGAATATAAAATATCCAGAGATGAGAACTTTCAACTTTCAAAAAAATTCAGAGGGCAACACTGATTTTGTTTCATAGACAAAATGTGTTTATGGGAGGCTAATGGTTTGAAACAAAGCCAAGAAGCAAAACTATGTCAAGTATCATTGTTATTTGGATTGGTTGAAAAGTAAAATTTGGGACCAATTATTCTTTTCTAGAAGCTAAGATAATTCAGTGAAATAGAATGCAATCTAGGATAGGGGCCAGAAGTACTCACAAAGCTTTGACTATTCAATAAAAAGTCACAGTGAACTCTGTCTCTAGCATTTCAAATCACCAGCAACTCTGTCTCTAGCATTTCAAATCACCAGGTAATTTGGTTTGTTGTTTTCCTACTATGTTAAACTTGAGTTTGCCCATGAATTTTGTCTTGACTCCTGCAGCTACCTATGTTTGCCTCCATCTTAAACTAGGAGGAATAAAAAAGAAAGAAATCTAATTTCTGCCTACCATCAGCATTCTTGCAAAATAAGAATTAGATCAATTAGATTGATGGATGAATCACAGTGGGTATTTCTTAGTCACCTTTCCTGTGTCCCTTTTACTTTTTTACTTTTGAGAATTTATGCTCATCGAATTTTAGCCAATGTATTTAAGGTGGACTGAATTTATTTCGAGAAATGAATTCCTATTGGCTTGAACCAATCAGCCTATCTCATGCCTGATTCAGACATGGATTTATGACCAGGTTAGAGCCTCTGAAATGCTGTGCCTACTCCAAGAAAACAGTTCTTCTCTCCTCCAGTCCTAGTGGTAAGAGGATACAAGGCTTGGAGCCATCTTGCCACCATTAGATGAGCCACATATTGAGAAAACCAGCATAAAAGGAGGCAGGAGGCAGACATCATAAAATAAGCACTAATAACACAGTCTGAGCTATATAGATGAAGCCATGCCTTTGTCCTTGTCAGTTCCCCTTTTGATTTGAGTATGTGCTTATCCTTACGACACAAAAAATAAAGATTATGAAACTATCATCTCATTACAGACATTTTGAGTAAACCCAACCTGCCCTTCATATTATCCCAGTAGGAATTCAGAAAATGTCCTGGCCTTAGGACTTGACCCCATCTTGATATATTTTTCCAGACTTTGCCTACGCAGCCGTTTCACACTGTTGTTATTTTTTCTTCCTCTACACACCTCCCCTCCTCAATAATCATTTGATTACTGACCACAGAGTTCACTACTTACCCCAGAACCCCAAGTTGTGGCAATCCATTTGGCTGTGCCTCTGCAGGATGACACCAAGCAATCCCCCTTGGGCACAGTGTCAGGATGGGGACTTTGAAAACACACTATACAACTGGGTGGAAGAAGGATTAACAATTTCTTCTCATGCTCAATGAGAGCTGAGAAGATTGGATATCTCTGGCTCCTAGCCTCCCTAAAGAAGGAATAATTAAATCATATTGATGGATGTGTTGCTGTGATTGAAGGTCAGTCCTGGAAAAAAATACGCTCTCTCCTCATGATAAGGAGAGAACATATTTCTTTCCAATAAAAAAAAAAAGTGGTAAGCAAGGTGGGAAGCGGAACCTTCTTGGAAGCAAAAAGCAGAGTTGCTTCTGTGTTCATCTTTCCCTAAAAAGAGGTCTTTAGCTTTGACATTTTGGCTACCATACAGTTAATGTCTTCAAAATTTGTGATACTCTAAGTTGCTTGGGGTGGGAGGTAAAGTCTTCAATTCTCTCTATTATACTCTCTGGGAAAAAAATATAGATAAAATTTAGCCACCTAGAAAACAGTAAGACAGTGCTTATCTGCTCATTCCATTAACTGGCATAGAACCCTTGCCTGGGAGAGTGTGGAGGAACCTCAGAGGCAGACTCCCACTCCTACCTTAGATAATGAGAAAGCTGAGGCTCAGGAGCCTCCTTACTCTTGCCTGAAATTGGGCTGAGACTTAGCCTAGTGCCAGATAGCCTGGTTTCCACCCAATATTCCTGAATTGCAAATATCAAGTCATTCATAGTACATTAACCATCCCTGTGCCAAAACCTGATTGAATATTTTCTATGTGTAGGACACTATGCTAGTCACTCTCAATGTTAATCAATAAGTCAATTCTGTATTTGAAGGGCAGCTTCACTTTCTACAGCAACATGAAGAAAACTCATGACATTCCAGGCTAAAACGGTTGCAATTATACATCTTTTCAAAGCAGAATCTAGTATGGGGACTTTCAGAAGATCAAAATGCATAGTTTGGGGAGGTCCAGGACTATTGTTTAATACCTCCGTGTGGAACAAATTGCAATTACTTACCTAAAATCATCATTTATCTTCATAGATGGATATATTGATATTAAAAGCTGCCCTTTTTTTTCCTCTTCAGCACTGTACTAAAGGTAATTTAGAAGCAACTATGGGCATGAAGTTTACAAGTAAACTTCTTAGGACTTTTTCTTCAATAGATGTATCCTGGAACCTGTCAGCTTATCAAGCTGAACTCTCACTATGATCTTTGATTTCAACTCTCTTTCATATTTTTGTGATTTCCAAATCTATATCTGCATCAAAGGCCCCTTTCCAGCTTTAAAACCTTACTGTCCAAACATATATCAGATTCATCCAGCTAGATGTCACACTGAAGCAACTCAATCGATCTAAACTTAACAGTTCCAAACCAGAACCCTTCATTTTTCTTGCAAAGTTTTTGCTTCTCTCTCCCTGTGTAACTAATAATGTGTATTGCTTAAGATAGAAATAGCATATTTATCTGTAGCTTCCCCCAATCCCTTGCCCTTATACCCAATTGGTTACTAAGGCTTATCAAGTTTTTCTTAATTGTATTATTAATTTACTTCCTCATTTAAATTCTCACTGCTCTACTCAAGACCTTTATTGCTTCCTCATTGAACTTTCACGTGACTGTCCTTTAATTCATCCACAACTTCACCATCAGAATTCTGTTTCTTCATATTAGCTTAACCATGATGTTTCTCTACCTAAAATATTTTAACACTTAACCACTGCCTACTAAATAAATTTCAAATTCCTAAGTTTGATATTCTAAACTCTCTACAGATTCCAGCTTACATTTCTAACATGATGTCAGCCACTCATCATAAAATACAACATTATCTGATGAAACTAAATACTAGCCATTACTGTAAGACGCCATATACTCCATTGCGGTCTATTACTAGACTCTCTTTCCCCAAATCTTTATCTGTCAAAATTTTATCCATCAATGTCCTTTGAAGTCTAACATTGGCCGTCATCTCCTCTATCACGTCTTTTCCTACCATCCTTCCAAATGGAACTAAGTCCAGTTTCTATTTCAGCAGAATAGTTTTTTCTTTATATCTATGCTATAGCATTTTTCACATTATACTACCATTTATTACATACCTGTTCATATCGTTAATTAATATGTATACTCTAAGAAGGCTGAAATCCTGCTTTTCTCTTCTCTGTTATTCAAATGTCTACTACATTCCCCTGCATAGAAAAGGCAGTTTGATAACTATTATATAAAGGAACACATAAACTCACGAATATTGAAAGATAAGTTTTGTAATTATAAACATTCATGCTGAATCTGCATATGTTTAGTCAAACTGCCTGTGGTCTCAGTTACTTGGGAGGCTGAGACAGGAGAATTGCTTAAACCCAGGAGGTCCAGGCTACAGTGACCCATATTTGTACCACTGCACTCCAGCCTTGCCAACAGAGTGAGATTCTATCACAAAACATTTAAATTTTAAATTAAATTAAAGTTGACAAAAATGGAGGCCCAGAATACCATGTTCTGATTAAAAAAAAAAAAGAAAAAAGGAAAGCTCCCATAGTTAGCTGGGAGTAGGTGAGACGCAATAGTTAGAGAGTAGGTGCTCTAAATTCTAGTAAAGATCTCTTCACTCAGATAGTCTTTATAGCTTTGAGTGCTCCCAAATTATGATGCTACCCTTCAAACAACTGATTTAGGATACATGTGAAACCAACATTAACTTTAATTTGTCAGTAAAAAATAAAATGTTTACTTGCCTGAGATTCAGTATAACTAGGTCCTAATGCTAGGTTTTGGTCCTAGGAGCACTAAAGAACCATGCAATATTGGAAAAAGTGTGCTAGAAATTGGAAATTTCTCATGATGAAGTGAGCATGATAAGGGAAGAAGTTTTTATACTGTTCACCTATGCATTCATAGTGCTTGGAATAATATCCAGTTCCATAGTAAGCCCTTAGAAAAATATTTAGTGAATACAATAATAAATAAATAAATTTCTATATGCTAGAAGTTTTCTTTGGTATTTCATATGCACTACTTCATTTAAATTTTATAATCTTCCTATAGAATAATAGGTTTCATTAGCTCCACTTTGCAGATTTGAACACCAAGGCTCGGAGAGTAAAGATGTTGCTAAGAAACTAAGAATTACTTAGTGTTAGAGCAGGTACTAACACTCAGGTGTGTACATCTCGTTGTTCTTTTTCCATCTGTAAAATCATAATGTTGAAAAAGTTTAAGGGCAAAAATATATTATGTATACACATTTACATGTACATACATACATACATAAGGCGAGGGAAGAAATACATGCATACTTTCCAGATCAAAGGGCATACTATTGGTTTAAAATTTTAAAATTACATCATGCATTCCTTAGTTTACTCACAAAATTATCATGACTAACATATTTAGATTTTTATGGATGAGAAAAATAATAAAACATTTCTGGAATTTAGGAATGCTCAGTTAATTTTAAAAGAATTTTTGTACCCTTCCCCCCACTCCCCAAAATAACAAAAAAGTCCTTAAGAAGTATTCTCAAAATAACCCCAAATTTATTATTTTTCCTTCCGGGCTTTCACATCTCTAGGACTAGATTACCACCAAAGTCTAATCAAGCAAAAAAAATTTAAAGTACAGAATGGAATATTCAAAAGCCAAAAATGTATGTTCCAGAGACCAAGTATGAAGAAGAGTAGAAGGAAAAAGATAATTATTGCCTGAAGTCACAGAGGCAGGCCTCATAGAAGACTGGAGGATGAGGGAGATAAGCTGTATCATTATGATGGATATCTGGGTGGATTTTCTCATTTTGTTTTGTTTTGCTTTTGCCTTCTCAGTATCCATTTCCTAATTCTGTTTTTCTTTTTGGAATCTGTCCCAATCCCACTTTGTTAATTTGATTTGGAGGGAAAGGAACCCCCATCTACTACCCCCAATCCATGGGGTGAGTTCTGGTCTGAGGTTTGGCCAATCAGAATTATATAGGTTTGTTCAAGGTGTATAATGAGTTTAGGTCAGTTAAAAAAAAAATGAGACTTTTGCTAAATGATTTGGCAAAAAGAAATCCTCTTTCTATTGGAGGAGCTAAGCTGGTAGGATGAAGTCTAGAGCTGTGATGATCATTCTGACAATTCATGGGAGAAACCTAGGGATGGATACCCAAGACACAAATTGCTGTGTGATTTCCTGAGCTCTTAAATTCATGCCTGAAGGAACTAGACATCTCCATGGACTTTTCACTTATACCATTCACAAATTCTTTTTTAGAAATTAATCCAGTTTGAAGTACTTATATCCCATGCAGCCAAGAGAGTTCTAACTAATACAAACATGGATATGTCTTGAATTAGGGTGGGTAGAGAAAAGTAATAAAGGTGCTTCTAATGAACTGTTATCTATCATGAACAAAGGCCAGATGTAGGAACAGGTGATAAAATGGAAAGAAGACCAGAGAAAATATATTGGGGCAGACCACAGTATAAATGTTTTTACTGGTTAGATGGGGCCAACAGATGTAAGACTTTAAACACATTGATGGAAATTCTTATACTAATGATGTCAGAGAATCACTGAAGGTTTTTGAGCAGTAGCCATAGTGACAAGATTAATTTATATCTGAATAGCACTTTACAGCCTTCAGAGTGATTATTCATTCATTATCTTAATGTGATCATTGTTCGAAGACATTAATATTATTATATATTTTTATAATAAATATTTTACAGACAGTGAAACTAGGATTCAGAGAGGTGATAAAACATGCATTCTGTCAAACCCTTTAATGTTTTCCCATTGTTCTTAGAATAAATTCAAACTCCTTACCACAGACTATAATTTCCTACATGGTCTGGCCTCTCCTTTTCTCCTTAGTTTTATCCCATTAGATTCCCTGCCATGTTTACAGTGCACCAAGATATTGTCTTGACTTTCATTTCTTCAAAAGCACCAAGCTTTTCAGGACTCAGGGCCTTAACACATGATGTTCCTCTGCCTGGAATCATCTCTCTGATCTTATTCATTCAACTAATACTGGATGTGCCTCAGTTCTCAGCTTTGCCTGGGAGGGCTTTTCCTGACTGATCCACTCCACATAAGCAGGAGTCTTTGTTCTACTTTTCTAATAAAACCACGGGTATTTCTTTCAAAGTAGTATAATAATTTATAATTATGTATTAATTACTATAATTATTTTTAATATGGTTTATTCTTTTAGACTACAGTTCATGTGAAATATGAGAACTAGAGTCATTTCTTTTTGGTTCCTGTCTATCGAGGACTGGGGACATTAATTTCCTCAGTATTCAGTATCCATTTCCCAATTCTGTTTTTCTTTTGGAACTTGCCCCAACTCCACTTTGTTCATTTGATATGGAGGGAAATGACTCCACCTAGTACCCCCAATCCATGGAGTGAGTTCTGGTCTGAGGTTTGGCCAACCAGAATTACACAGGTTTGTTCAAGGTGCACAGTAAGTTTAGGTCAATAGAAAAAAACATGAGACTTTTGCTACATTCCTCAGTGGCCCTGAATCAGAATTGTTGAGTGAATTAAAGAATAAATGAATGAATAAAGTTTCTACTTTCTGAACTATAAAAGATAAATACAAGCAAAAATGTGTACGGTTTATTTTGTAAGATTCTGTAACAATTAAATTAGATAATGCTTGTTAAAGGTGGGCAATGTTTTCACCCAAGCACTTGCATTGGCCCCTTTAAATTAGGTTTTGCTATAGTCAAGTTGTGGAGAAAGGATATTTGCTAAATCCCGTTATCTCTATGTTCTAATCAAAGGAGGGTTCTCCTGTAATGCAGAGAAAATCACCTGTCTACTCAAGGCAGACAGTGAGGCCATGAGGTTTACTGCTCAACGATAGAAAACAAAACCAAGATTATCATTATCATTGTCATTAGTATCACAACCATTATCTTAGCAATAATGTGTAAGACTCTTTCTCATGTTTTGACTCCATCTATTGAGTTAATTCTCACAATAACCCAGTAGAAGTTGCTATTATTGACTACACTTTCGGATGAAGAAGGAGATAAAGAGATGGTAATAAATATGCCTTATATCACATGGTCAGAGGCATAGCCAGGACCAATCCAAGCAATCTAGTTTCTGAAGCTGTGTACTTAACCATTGCAAATTCTGCCAACTTCATCACCATTTGGCTACACAGGCAGGGGCAGCATGGAAAGACTTGCTATGTATCTCTGCCAGCTGGGCACAGCCACCTCAGGCAAGAGGGGTCACACAGAGGGATGCAGCTGCATAGTTCCTTGAGACTCCCTCATTCCTCAAGGGGCCCATGTCAAGGGAAGATCCACTGGCTATCAAGCTTCCTGCCAGAAAAGGTGACAGAGACTCATCAACAAAGTGGTGGACGGGACCCCCAGACCAGTGAGCTGCAAGAGAATGGTGTAAGGAGTCAGGATTTACAGCCAGGGGGTACCAAAGTGAGGCTGAGTAAGCCAGAAATGCCCTCAGAGTTCCAGCCAGAGACAGAGCCCAAATCAACATCTCTAAGAGTCACAAGCTTCAGCCACTACAGGGATTTTGGGTGGCTCATTAAATTGCATCTGTTTTCTTTCTTTCTCTTTCTTTTTTCTTTCTTTTCTTTCTTTTTCTTTCTTTCTTCTTCCTTCCTTCCTTCCTTTCTTTTTCTTTCTTTCTTTTTTGAATACTAAACCAAATTATAAATAAGAAAAAAAAAGTGATAAAACAACATAGTTTAGCTTCTATTGTTCCACAACTAGTACTAGATTGAAGGCATGGACTGGTGTGAGAAATCAAAATGAGCCTGCTAAAAATCTTACTTGATGGAGATTTAAGTCACCGACGCTCACTGATTTATTCAATGAAGAAATGCAAAGAACAAGGCAGTCATTTCCCAACCTGGAAATTCTCCCCTGCAGAGTAAAGAGCTGAAATTGAGAAGAGAAACACTGAGAACACCTCAGGAGTGGGACAGAAATGTTCTACCATCAGCCTCAAATGTCATTAAGGCAAGCAGCAACCAGGTGGGAAAAAGGATATTAAAAGAAGCAAAATAAAAATCAGGTCAAGACCTGCCACCATGTATCAACTGGGCTCTCCAGTTGATACATGGTGTATCAACTGGGCTCTCCTCGTGTGCATGATGTATCAACTGGGTATGATGTATCTGTGCCCAGGGCCATCTTGGGAAGAGTGGGAGACAGAGAAATGTCATCCCAGAAGACCCAGAGAACTTCATTCAATAGAGATTTCTAAAGGAATTGTCAAGTTGTGATGTCCAAAAGAAATGTCAGATGAATAGATACATAGTTTTAAATTTTCTCATAGTCACAATAAATAAAAGTAAAAAGACACAAAGAAGTTAATTTGAACAATATATTTTAACCTAAATTGTCAAAATATTTCAACATGCAATGAATATAACAACTACTAAGTCAAAATATTTCAACATGCAATGAATATAACAACTACTAAATAGATATATGTTCTTTTTTCATACAAAGTCATTAAAATCTCATGTGTATTTTATATTTACATCCTATGTCCATTTTGATTAGCCAAACTTTAAGTCCTCAAAGAGAAGCATGTGTCTAGTGGCCACATTATTGGACAGCACACATTAAAGGTACTAAGTTGGCTACATTTAGACTGTGATAGATACTATTTTTTTCCCTAGGAACCAGTGCATGAAGCTTAACAGAAAGGCTAAAACAAACACACACACACACACACACACACACACACACACACACACACACACCCCATTCTGACTGCCTAGCTGAGTTTCCTTGTGAGCTAGGATTTCAACCTCTCCAACCTTTCCGTATTTATAAATCACATAATGTAGTATCTGACACAATACAAGAGTACAGGAGTGCTATTTTTATTAATAGCAGGGACAGAATGAAGGACCAGGTCTCCTGACTTCTAACAAACTCCGTTTCCAGAATCCCAGGGGCCTCTCATGTTAGCAACACATTTGTACTGAGAAGACAATGTTAGGATTGGTCATCGGCATTATTAAAACTTGTACACTGGATTCCTGGTGCTATAAGATCTGAGATCCTTCAAATCACCTGCTTGCAAAACAAATTACAGAAAAACAAATCTTCGCATTTTCCTGAACTGACCTTTAAATCCACACGTGCTGCCTCTACTATGCAGCCCCGGCTGCTAAGCATCCTGACGTTCTTATTAAAGATGCAAGATCCAGCTTGCTAGCAGGAAGCACCAGAGGCCTGTCATGGATGAAAGTCAGCATTGGGAGGCTCTGTTTTTCTGTGAAGATATTCCCCTCAATGAAAAAACTTACTGAGGCCACACTTGAACTACATTCTTACTAATGAATCAAGTAAGAAAATCTAAGTTAAAAATGCTTCATAGCTATCTTTTTGCAACATCCTCAGAACTGACAATGAAAGAAAATGCATTTTTTAAGACAGCAACTCTTGGGGACAACCACAGTAACCAAATCAAAGCCAGATTATTACATAGAGAGGAGAAGCTAACTGTGAATGGGTCAGTACCTAATTAAGTCTCTTTTCTAGAAATGAATCCTCAGGCTCCATTTGTTGTTCCTAGTCACTAAATATTTTTTTTAAGGTTGCTAGTCTCTCAGGAAATTTGTCTCATATTAATAATTTTCTAAACCACAGGGACAGATTAAAATGCTTACAACCACAGGTATGAAAGAATGATACGTAGCCAAAGTAGGAACCTCAACTACACCCCCTTTACAAGTAACATGGAAAAATCAAGTTCCCTCACTCTGAGTGGCAAACATTTAGGGAGTGGATCAGAGAGCTGTCGTAGCAGCAGAAGATGGCGATTTCACTTATTCCTTTTTCACTCTGTCATTGTTCGTCTACCATGGGCAAGTACTGTGCTAGGTCCTGAGGATAGAAGAGAAATGTAGTTCTGCCTTGATGGAAATTACAGTTGTGTGGAGGGAAAGAGAAACAGCAATTAAAAAATTATAGAGACACTTAATAATTTAAATTGATTGAACATTTTGTACCAGGACCTGTAATCAGTATTAAATATATATTATTTCTATGCATCATCCTACTGGAAATGAACATCAAGCTATAAGTAAGGTATATGCTACAAAGGAGGGGAGCATGGGGTTATGGTATCACAAAACAGGAGGATTGACCCAATTTAAGAGACTAGGAAGTGACAAATGAGAAAGGTTTTGCTGGTAAAGGCTTAACAACAAGTTCTCCAGAGTAAAAGTGTGATGTGTAGTGTTTGTTCATCTCTAGAATGTAAATATCTCTGCAGTGTCTGATTTTAAGTTACTACTGTGATGTCACTGAAGGTGGAATTGGAAAAAGATGTGTACAATCAGATCTCTTCACGAGCAAAGGCAATCTTGCTCCAACTGGATATTATGATAATAAGCTATTATTTGTCTAGAGAAGAAAAGATAGACTGCAAGTTGAATGAGTTCAGAATTCATCTGCTAGGACTGCCATAACAAAATGATACAGACTGGGTGGCTTAACCAGCAGAAATTTATTTTTTCAGCTTTGGAGGCTAGGCATCTAAGATCAAGGTGCCAGCAAGGTTGATTTTGGCTGAGGGCCCTCTTCCTGGTGTGTAGACAACCACCTTTTCACTACGTTGTCTCATGACATTACCTCTGTGTTTGCATGGAGGAAGAGATATGCATTATCTCTTCCTTTTCTTATAAAGTCACCAATCCTTGGGTTGTTTATGGTCACGTCTTTATGACCTCATTTAACCTTATTAACAACCCTAACAGCCCTGCTTCCCAAAACCATCACGTTGGGAGTAATATTAATAACCACAGACTTTGTGTCCCTACCCAAATCTCATCTTGAATTTTAATTCCCTTAATCCCCATGTGTCAAGAGAGAGATCAGGTTGAGGTGACTGGATCATGGGGGCAGTTTCCCCATGCTGTTCTAGTGAAAGTGAGTGAGTTTTCCTGAGATCTGATGGTCCGATAAGAGGCTATTATCCTTTGCTCGGCACTTCTCCTTCCTGCTGCCTTGTGAAGAAGATTCCTTGCTTTCCCTTCAGGTTCCACCGTGACTGTAGGTTTCCTGAGGCTTCCCAAGCCATGCTGAACTGCGAGTCAATTAAATTTATAGTGGTATGAAAATGGATTAATACAGAGGGTTAGGGATTCAACATATACATTTTATGGGTTCTCAATTCAGTCTATAACAGTTCTTATCTTCTCCCTTTGCACAGTGAATGCTCCAACTCTGAGGTTTCCAAACTGCAAGCTACAGTAGGAATAGGGTGTCCTTATGGCCATGACAATGGATTTAGGCAGATGTAAATGCATACCCAGAATCTATCTGTAGAATGAGTAGACATCTTATCTATAGAAATAAACTCAAATTCTCATAAGTAATTGCATATTGTTATGATAAATAAAATAATAATGCATTAAAGATACTGGTAAGTTCCTTGTAGCTTTTGTTCACAGAGTACTTTACCAGTAAGAAAATGCAACTGATTTAAATCTGGAAAATGAGTTATTGAAGCTGAATGTTAAAAATAATTAAGAGTTTTCCCAGTTGTAAAGGGCAGAGAACATGCCAGAGGAGGGTCCTATCTACAGCAGACTCAGAATGGTCCATGGTGTGGGTAGGTAGAGCACAGTATTCTTGGAGAAGACATTGAGGTGAGAGTAAAAGACCAGGGACAGATGTGGAGGGTTTATTTCACCGTGCCAGGTAGTTTGGGCATCTCCCTGGTTATATTTAGCTTTTCATAAAGAGCTTTAACGTGGAATGCAATTTGAGAAGACTGCTTTGCAGAGGTCTTTTGTTAATATGGAATGCTGATTGCAAAAGCCAGGAACTGGGAGCATGAAGACCAGATACAAGGCTGTGGCAGTAGTCCTGAAACATGAAGAGGGCTGTGCCAGTGAAGGTTCAAAACATAGGATGGCATGGATGTAGTTCTTACCATACTTCTCCTCTACAAACATGTGGACTCCTTATCTTTTCTCAGCAGACTACTGATGATACAAAGATGATGAATGTCAAACAGATATACTAACTTTCTACCCACAAAAATTCGTTAGTAAATAATAAATCAATGTCTATAAGCACACATTATAATTAAGATTCTACTTATAATTTTTATGAAATAGACTATGGAGGAACCTATACGTTGTTTCACTTATTTATGCCAGAGAGCTTCAATGCAATGCCTTTGGTTTAGAGAACTACAAGGGAGAAAATTCTGTGTGCAAATGACTGATTTAAAACAGATAGCTTTTGTCATATCCTCAAGCTAAACAAGGTTTTGTTTTCTCATTTCTATAAGTTTAGAATTAGTTTTCTTAACATTTGGGATTTAAATCTTGACAACTAGAAATAAAGTATAAAGAGTAGAGTAAATTCAGATTGTTGAGATCCTAATTGATTTCAGTGTTTGATTTTCAAATAATGTTTAGCACACCTAGAAAAAGTCAAGCCTTGTTAAGGCAGAATTCTTAAAGAGACTCGCTTACATAATTTTGTCTCTACCAGGCATTATGGCATACTTCTCTTTTCATGCCCATATCTTTAATGTAGAATATTGTGAAAATGGTAGGAGATTTTTCTGAGAATGATTGGGCCCACAAACTGGAAAAAAAAATACATAGCTCTTGAGCATTTACATGCATTGCATCATTAAATTCTTACATCAGCTCTACAAAGTGCTGTTATCATTCCCATTCCATAGATGAAGGAGCTGAAGCTTTACTTACCTAAATACACAAAACTCAAAAGTGGATGCCACGTTTTCTGTCCGACTGCAGAGCCTGGCCTTTAACCATACCAGCACATGCGTGTTTTCTTCTTCATTGTTCTCTGTGTCTAGTCAGACCCTAGGTCCTGCTGAGTCTTCCCTGGGTTGTTCTTGAGTATTTGTTCCTGTCCCACCCCTTCCTCAGACCTACCATGCAGCTCGTACTGAGACAACCACCTAACCCTCTAGCTCCAAACCAGAGTTTTGGCAACCACCAGCTAACCCTCTGGCTCCAAACCAGAGTTTTCAAATACAAATCTTACTGGACCATTGCCCAGCCTTTAAACCCTTTAATAGTATCCCATGGCCCTCATGATAAAATCAAGCATAATGAAATTAGAAATCCATATTAGATTTAGGAGACTTGACGTGAGCATAGCCCTATGTGGTTCTACAGCCTGTACTTCACAATCTGTGCTCTAGGTTCACAAACTACTTACATCTAATCATCTAACAGATATGCAACACTCTTTCTTACCTCTGGCACTTACATATGATATTTTCTCAAAGACCCCAGATAAATGAAAGGCCTTGACCTCAAGCTGGAGCCCAAATTTTCAACCCAACATAGCAACATTGGCAAATAGCCATCTTGACGTATATTTGCATAATGTGAAAAAGACAGGGAGCCTACTCTTTCATAAAGCAGAACAGTTCCCTCAAAAAGTTAGTTATATATGTAACTACAAGTACCAGCATCTTATGTCTCATGATTTCCATGCATTGCCCTCTAACTTCTGCCCTCTGGGGTTATATAAAGGCAATGTAATTATTTTGTACACAGTGTTATATTGCCAAATATTAAAAGCCAATTCTCATATATTTTTTATTTTAATGTTTATATTTAGACATAATTGTGTGTGTGTGTGTGTGTGTGTATGCTATTTCCTTTTCTTTTCTTTCTTTCTTTTTTTTTTTTTTTTGAGATAGAGCCTTGCTCTGTCTCCCAGGCTGGAGGGCAGTGGCATAATCTTGACTCACTGTAAACCCCGGTTCCTGGGTTCGAAATTCTTGTACCTTAGCCTCCAGAGTAGCTGAGATTACAGGCATGTACCACCATGCCCAGCTAATTTTTGTATTTTTAGTAGAGATGGGGTTTCGCCTTGTTGGTCAGCTGGTCTTGAACTCCTGGATTCATGTGTTCTGCCTGCCTTGGCTTCTCAAAGTGCTGGGATTACAGGTGTGAGCCACTGTGCCCAGCTGTGTATGCCGTCTTCATAAGAAGATAAGAGAGTGTGTAAAACACAATGGAGACAAAGGTGAGAATAAGTAGTTAATCCTATACTCCTCAGATACATCTTCTAAAACAATATTTCCCGAACTTCTTACATTGTTACCCCATCAAAAATGTGCATTTCATATTATGGCCCACTATATGCATGTGCACACAGGCACATGCACATTTCGTCATGTGCCCTATAAAGATGTTTCAGCCAACCATGGACTGCACTTATGATGACGTTGTAGCCTAGGAGCAATAGGCTGTATCATGTAGCCTGGGTGTGTAGCAGACTATACCGTTGAGATTTGTCTAAGAACACTCTATGATATTCATACACTGACAAAAATCACCTAACAACACTTTTCTCAGAATATATCCCCATTGTTAAGTGACGCATGGCTATGTATCATAGGCATTTGACCCTTGAGGAACTCATGGTTTAGGGGCACTAACCCCCATGCAGTCAAAACTTTTGAGTCCCCAGTAACTTAAATACTAATGGCCTGCTGTTGACCAAAACCTTATCAATTACATATAGTTGATTAAAATGTTTTATATGTTATATGTATTATATACAGTATTCTTCTTTTTATATACATATATTTCATTGCACTTTAGGTTCTGGGGTACATGTGAAGAACAAGCAGGATTGTTGCATAGGTACATACATAGCAATGTGGTTTGCTGCTTCCATACCCAATACCTATATCTGGCATTTCTCCCCATGTTATCCCTCCCACACCTCCCCACCCCCGTGGTGTACTTCCCTTGGCCCCCCCAACAGACCCCAGTCTGTGATGTTCCCCTCCCTGTGTCCATGTGTTCTCATTGTTCAACACCTGCCTATGAGTGCGAACATGCCATGTTTAATTTTCTGTTCTTGTGTCAGTTTGCTGAGAATGATGGATTCCAGGTTCATCCATGTCCCTACAAAGGACACGAACTCATTGATTTTTATGGATGCATAGTATTCCATGGTGTTTATGTGCCACATTTTCCCTGTCCCTCAGCCAAATATACAATCATGTCATCTGCAAATATAGACAATTTGACTTCCTCCTTTCCTAATTGAATACCATTTATTTCTTTTTCTTGTCTGATTGCTCTGGCTAGAACTTCCAATACTATATTGAAGAAGGGTGGTGAGAGAGGGCATCCTTGTCTAGTGCCGGATGTCAAAGGGCATTTGTTGCTTCTCATGTGGGCATTTATTGCTATATATTTTCCTCTAGACACTGCTTTAAAGGTGTCCCAGAGATTCTGCTACGCTGTGTCTTCCTTCTCATCAGTGTCAAAGAAAATCTTTATTTCTGCCTTCATTTCATTGTTTATCCAGTCAACATTCAAGAGCCAGTTGTTCAGTTTCCATGAAGTTGTGTGGTTCTGAGTTAGCTTCTTAATCCTGAGTTCTAACTTGATTGCGCTGTGGTCTGAGAGACTGTTTGTTATGATTTCCGTTCTTTTGCATTTGCTGAGGAGTGATTTACTTCCAATTATGTGGTCAATTTTAGAGTAGGTGCGATGTGGTCCTCAGAGGAATGTATATTCTGTGGATTTGGGGTGGAGAGTTCTACAAATGCCTATTAGGTTTGCTTGGTCCAGGTCTGAGTTCAAGTCCTGGATATCCTTGTTAATTTTCTGTCTCGTTGATCTAATATTGATAGTGGAGTGTTAAAGTTCTCCCACTATTATTGTGTGGGAGTCTAAGTCTCTTTGTAAGTCATTTAGAACTTGCTTTATGTATCTGTGTGCTCCTGTATTGGGTGTGTATATATTTAGGATCCTTAGCTCTTCTTGTTGCATTGATCCTTTCACCATTATGTAATGCGCTTCTTTGTCTCTTTTGATCTTTGTTGGTTTAAAGTCTATTTTATCAGAGACTAGGATTGAAACTCCTGCTTTTTTTGCTCTCCATTTGCTTGGTAAATCTTCCTCTAACCCTTTATTTTGAGCCTATGTGTGTCCTTGCATATGAGATGGGTTGGCTGAATACAGCATACTGCTGAGTTTTGACTTTTTATCCAATTTGCCAGTTTATGTCTTTTGATTGGGTCATTTAGCCCATTTACATTTAAGGTTAATATTGTTATGTGTGAATTTGATCCTGCCATTTTGATGCTAGCTGGTTGTTTTGCCCATTAGTTGAGGCAGTTTCTTCATTGTGTTGATGTTCTTTACCATTTGGTATGTTTTTGGAGTGGCTGGTCCTGGTTGTTCCTTTCTATGTTTAGTGCTTCTTTCAGGAGCTCTTGTAAGGCAGGCCTGGTGGTGATGAAATCTCTAAGCAATTGCTTGTTCATAAAGGATTTTATTTCTCCTTTGCTTATCAAGCTTAGTTTGGCTGGATATGAAATTCTAGGTTGAAAGTTCTTTTCTTTAAGGATGTTGAATATTGGCCCCCACTCTATTCTGGCTTGTAGGGATTCTGCCAAGAGATCCACTGTGAGTCTGATGGGCTTCCCTTTGTGGGTAACCAAACTTTCTCTCTCACTGCCCTTAGCATTTTTTCCTTCATTTCAACCCTGGTGAATCTGACGATTTTGTGCCTTGGGGGTTGCTCTTCTTGAGGAATATCTTTGTGGTGTTCTCTGTATTTCCTGGACTTCAATGTTGACCTGCCTTGCTAGGTTGGGGAAGTTCTCCTGGATAATATCCTGAAGAGTGTTTTGCAGCTCTGATTCATTCTCTCCGTCACATTCAGATACACCTATCAAAGGTAGATTAGGTTTTTTCACATAATCCCATATTTCTTGGAGGCTTTGTTCATTTCTTTTTACTCTTTTTTCTCTCATCTTATCTTCTCGTTTTATTTCATTGAGTTGATCTTCAATCTCTGCTATCCTTTCTTCTGCTTGGTCAATTCAGCTACTGAAACTTGTGTATGCTTCGCAAAGTTCCTGTGTTGCGTTTTTCAACTCCATCCATTCATTTATATTCTTCTCTAGGCTATTTATTCTCGTTAGCATTTCATCAAACCTTTTTTCAACGTTCTTAGTTTCTTTGCGTTGGGTTAGAACATGTTATTTTAGCTCAGAGAAGTTTGTTATTACCCACTTTCTGAAGCCTGTTTCTGTCAATTCATCACACTCATTCTCCAGCCAGCCTTGTTGCCTTGCTGGTGAGGAGTTGTGGTCCCTTGGAGGAGGAGAGGCATTCTGGTTTTGGGTGTTTTCATCCTTTTTGTGCTGGTTTCTTCCCATCTTTGTGGATTTATCTATCTGTGGTCTTTGTAGTTGGTGACTTTCGGATGGGGTCTCTGACAACGTCCTTTTTGTTGATGATGAAATTATTTTTTTCTGTTTTTTTTAGTTTTCCTTCTAACATTCAGGCCCTTCTGCTGTAAGACTGCTGGAGGTCCACTCCAGACCCTGCTTGCCTGGGGATCACCTGCAGCAGCTGCAGAACAGTAATGGTTGCTGCCAGTTTCTTTTTCTGTTGTCTTTGTCCCAGAAGGATACCCACCAGATGTCAGCCTGAGCTTTCCTTTATGAGGTGTCTCTGGTTATACAGAGGTCAGGGGAGCTGCTTGAGGAGACAATCTATCCCCTCATAGGAGCTAAAGTGCTGAGCTGTGAGCTCCATTGTTCTATTCAGAGTTGCTGGGGTGGTATGTTTAAGTCTGCTGCAGTGGAACTCATAACCGCCTTTTTTCCCCAGGTAATCTGTCCTGGGAAGGTGGGGCTTTATTTATAAGTTCCTGATGTGCTGCTGCATTTTTTCAGAGATGCCCTGCACAGTGAGGAGATAGCCTAGTCACAGTTTGCCAGCAGAGGTGTTGCTGAGCTGCCATGGGCTCTGCCCAGCTGCTGTGTGAACTTCCTTGCAGTTTTGTTTATAGAGGTATAGTTAGAACTGCCTCGGTAATGGTGACCTTCCTCAGTAATGGTGAATTGTCTCTGTAATGGTGGACTGCCTCAGTAATGGCAGACACCCCTCCCCCACAGAGCTGGACCATTCCAGGTCCAGCTGTGCTTCCTTGGAAACTGTCATTCCAGAGTGTTTCAGATTGTTGGTCTTTGTCAGGGTGGAACCTGCCAAGCCAGATCATCTGGCTCCCTGTTTCAGCCCCCTTTTTTTCAGTTGAGTGGGTGACTTTGTCTCCCAGGCATTCCAGGCACTAGTTGAAACAGCACCCAGATTTGTGTGAGTTTTTGTGTGGAGACCTACTGCACCGGCTGAAACAGCCATGCTGAAGACTCATGGCACTTTTCTGCCCAGGAATCTCCTGGTCTGTGGGCAGTAACAATGCGTTTGGAAATGCTGTGATCATTCACCCTCTGTGTTCTTGCTGGGAACTGTACTCCAGAGCTGTTCCTATTCAGCCATCTTGCTATATACAGTATTCTTACAATAAAGTAAGCTAGAGAAAAGAAAGTATTATTAAAAATCATAAGAGAAAATATGTTTCCAGTACTAGACTGTATTTATTGATTCTGTAAGTTTATAAGATGAACAGTCTAAAATGGCAGCAACTGCAGCTGCAGACCTCCATCAATGGTCCATATCAAGCAATTCAACTTTTTCTTGTATATCATGTCGTGACTTTTCTCTGCTTCTTGGGGACATTTCCAGCATCATTAGTGGCACTGCCTTTGTATGAGTCCCATGTCACTTGGTATTGCACTAAACATGATGAAAAACACATGAGAACTACAATAAATTGCTTTTCACTGTGATACACAATTTAATGGAGAGATGGACTGCTCATACAGAGATGATTAGCATCATTTGGCTTTTTAAATGTATATTCCCAAAACTTGAGCTCACCAGAATGGCATAGGAGGTGACCACAAAATTATTACAATAGTACAGTATTATTACATTTAATTTTATGCAGTTATAATTGAATATTGCATCTTGGCATTTGTTTACATTTGTCTAACTGCAAATGGCATCATAAAATAGATTTATGTACATTTATGGTGGCAAATGTCTAAAATCTATTTTAGATTAGTATCTACTATTTTATGCATTTGTCATATACTTATCTTTTTCTTATTTTTTTGATATTTCTAGGCTACTCAGTTCATCAGCCAGTTTTCCAAATTGTAGCCTGTCTCAAAAGTTTTTTCAATATATTTATTGAAAACAATCCACATCTAAACAGACCTGCACAGCAAAGGTCAACTGTATACATACTAACCATCTACATACACACACACACACACACACACACACACACACACGCACACACACCACGTATTCTGTCCAATGAACTCTCATTTTCTTTTCTTTCTTATTTTTTTTTTTTTTTAGATTCTGGTCAAGACTCACACATTTATTTCAGAATCTGCTAATGTACAACAACCAGCAATTTGAAAGACACTCTTCCAGATGAACTCTATCTCAGCCATGGTCCTCTTAACACACAGATTCATGAACTAAATCAAAGATTCCCATCACACTCTAATGCTAATAAAAAATGTTAATTCCATGTGGCCAAGTACTATATGATGACATTGTGAAGCACAATGAAGTTGCCAAGCTACCATAAATATCAGCACAGGTGCCCAGAATTTGGCTGCATGGGAACAAAGTAAACAGCTTGGCCAGCAAGAATTTAGGAGTCATCAGAGTGGACTGAACAGTTAAGTCTCTGAAAATAGATAAAAGAATGTGTTACCAAAAATGACCTAATAAATATTCTCTGTGCCTCCTTTCCATGCAGTAAAAAGAAGAACCCAAGGAAGAATGTCTCAATTCCTTATGCCTGGACTCTCAGCCTAGATCTTCCAGGAGTGAACTATGAGATGTTGAATACATCCTTTTATTTCAATAGACCTTAATCTAGTTTTAATATTTAGGAGTTTGTCTTAGAGTATATTAATGGTCCCTAGCCCTGGCTATTAGCTAGGGAGCTTCTATATATTCTGGAGCAGGGTCCTTCTTCCAGCAATCCTGGTTTAATTGATCTACAAAACTACCTAATAATGGGGTAGTTTTAATGGTGAGCTACTGATGGGCATTGGTGCCTCAGGTAATTTCTAAAGTCCTTATAGCACATACTGCAATTCTACAGCAGAAAAGAAGAAATCTGTGTATAATAAGTAAAGACAAATTTCCAAGTGGCAATATGGCCGGCTGTGCAAAGCAAAGGCTCTGGAGTCAAGTCAACATCCTTTATTTTCTAGCTTCAGTTGTCTCATAGGTAAAATAGAGAGAGAAGTAGTCCCTGTCTTAGGAAGTAGGCAGAGGGATTAAAGCACTGTACACACATGTGTGCATAAATAAATATAAAGCTTTAGGAAAATGTGAGCAATCACTGTTATCAATGTATATGATTAAATAACTGAGGTCACTTAAAAATATAAGTGAAAGTGAGCTATGTTTGCCCTCCTACCCAAAGTTTAAGATAAATTATTTGTTTGGTCCCAAATAAAAGAAAACTAAATGTTTGTAGTATGCTAAAGTAGGGGTGGAATTACATGATATCTGAGTTGCTTTGAAATCCTTCACAAAGAAAGCAAAAAGAAAAGAAAAATAGATATAACATAAATATGACAAACTCTTGGCAACTGTAAAATATAGTGAATATGTAAAGGTTTGTTGTACTATTCTTTCTCCTTTTTGGCATTTTAAAAAGATTTTATACTAAAATGTTTTTTCTTTTAATCTAAAAACAAAAGAAATAAAGTATTGGCTGTGGCATGATCAGATCTGTACACAACATACCTCCTTTCCCAAAAAGAAGACTAGTTCCATGATAATCCAGAACCTTTCAAAAGAGTTAAGAAAGGGATTTATGCACAGAAGTCATGACAAAGGAAAAAACAAAGACACAAAGTAAATTCAGTTTTTGTCTATTTTGTTTTGCTCTTTAGTTGGTATTTTCTTGAGAAACAATGCAGGCAAAGTATCCAATTCTTAAATCAATTATATAAAACGATGTGAAAAATAGTAATGCAGAATTCTGTACTTGTGGAAATTAGTTTGTCTGGGAACATCTGAGGTCCTTGTATGTAAAGGGACATTCAGAAAAATCTCTTAGATCTGAACTCTTACAAGAGGTTTTAGTTTCCCAGAAATGTGGCCTCCTAGAACCACAGGAAAACTTCAGACCTGTTGTTTCAGTGGTCTCTTTGCTGTGCCACAGAGTCCATAAAAAATCTTATTCATTCAACAGGCATGTAATGAGTACCTGCTATGTGTCATACATTGATCTAGTACTCAGTGAAAACAAACAAACAAACAAACAATCCTTACCTTGCCCTAGAATGGAACAGGTAGGTTCCTGGTGGTCCAATTGTTAAGTGCCTGCTGTAAGATTTGCTTGATGACTTAGTGGTCTGTTGTAAGACTTCTTTTAAAGAAAAGGTTTTGATAAAAATGAACCAACACTATTTGAAAATAGCTGGTCTATTCTAAACCTTCCTTTTAAGATTCAAATCTTATGGCCTTAAAAGGGAAACCAAATCTCCTGAAGTTGTATGGAACTAGTGGCAGGACCAGGACCGGCATACCACACAGCAGCCACCAAGTGATGGCTCTTCCCCTCTCCCACACTATTTTTTGGCTCTTCTCCCACCCCTCCCACTTGACAGACTAGTCTAGTGGGAGCTCACAGATTTGGAATAAAAATGTTAGAGTCTAAATCCCAGATAAGTCAATTACATTTTCCTGGACCTCAATTTCCTGGACCTCAGATTTCCTGGATCTTAAAGGATACATGTGGTTTGGGGATCAAATCAGCCCAAGTATTTTGTACATAATCTGTAAACTGTAAAATGCTCTACAGATGTTAGTAATTATAGTCTGAGTCCCTGTGTCTTCTCATTGGTACTCCTCAAAGTAAAATAATTGAAAGATGGAGTCATAATAGTGAAATGAAAGGAAAATAAAATGTATCCACTGGCCAAATTGTTATAGTTAAAAGAAAAAAAAATAGAATCTAAAACAATCTTAGTTAGATGCTGGCCCCGCTGCTTCCTATGCAATGTAAGTCAGTGCAGGAAGGTCCTATGTGCAATGGTGAGGCTTGAGCACTAGAAAGTCACATAGACTCTGAAGTAATCTCCCTAAGTCTTCAATTCATCAACTGTAAAGTGGAGAAGATGACACTAGTGCCTATTTCATTTGGCTACTCTTTGAGATCGTGCTTTTAAAGAATTTAGCAGAATATTTAGGACACATTTGATGCTCAATGATTATTATTTTTAATTCTAAAATATGAACAATAACACCTACTTCATAGGATATTTATGAGGATTGAATGAACTAAAGTAAATTGCATATCCAATAAGTGACTGATATCTCTGAAAGGTTAAAAATATGTCCTTTACCTTTTCCTTCACTTTCTACTGATTTATGAAACTGGTTACAAAAAATAAACTTCCTGGAGAACTGTAATTTAAGGGGTATGTGAGAAGCCAATTTCTCTAAGTTAGTGGCTCCAAAATTTTAGTGTATGTCAGAAATTTATGCCAAACCAGGACGGCAATCCTATTCATAATTGCCAAAAAAATAATAAAATACCAAGGAATTCAGCCAAGTAGGAAGGTAAAAGATCTGTACAATGATAATTACAAAACACTGTTCAAAGAAATCACACATGATACAAACAAATGGAAAAATATGCCATGCTCATGCATAGGAAGATTCAATATCATTAAAAATGGCCACACTGCCCAAAGCAATTTAGAGATTCAATGCAATTCCTATCAAACTACCAACAACATGCTTCACAGAACTAGGAAAAAACTATTATGAAATTCATATGGAACCAAAAATGATCCCAAATAACCAAGAAAATTCAAGCAAAAAGAACAAACCTGGAGGCATCATGCCACCCAACTTCAAACTATACCACAGTAATCAAAACAGCATGGTACTGGTACAAAAAAAAAGAGTTTCATTTTTTTAAAAGGCAGCAGTATCCATGGCCCCTCCTCCTATGGTGAAGGAGCTCAGAAATCTGATTTTTAACAAATAATTTCAACACAATAACACAAATCATGGTGATATGATTTGGCTGTGTCCCCACTCAAATCTCATCTTGAATTGTAACTCCCACAATTCCCACTTGTCATGGGAGGGACCTGGTGGGGAGGTAATGAAATCATAAGGGCAGATCTTTCCTGTGCTCTTCTCATTGATAGTCAATAAGTCTCATGAGATCTGATTATTTTATAAAGGAGGGTTTCCCTGCACAAGCTCTCTTCTCTTGTCTGCTGCCATGTGAGATGTACCTTTCACCTTCATTGTGAGGTGATTGTGAGGTGATGTACCTCACAATCACCATGATTGTGAGGCCTCCCAGGTACATGGAACTGTGAGTTTATTAAACCTCTTTCTTCTATAAATTGCCCAGTCTTGGGTATGTCTTTATCAGCAGCATGAAACAGACTAATACAGATGGGCAAACACTTCCTGAGTGGTATAAGTCCTCGTTACTCAAACTGTGGTGCTTGTTCTGGCAGCAAAAGCAACCCCCTAGGGATTTGCTAGAATCATAGAATCTCAGCTGCACTCTGACCTGCTAAATCAGAGACAGCATTTTAACAAGATCCCTGGGTGACTCGTGTGTGTGTGTGTGTGTGTGTGTGTGTGCACTATAGTTGAGAATTTTTAGTCTAAGCTCTGTCTCTTGGGAATTAGGTAACTGATTCTCTACTTGGATCTCATTAGCTTCTTTTTCTCTTAAAAAATTCATTGTTCTTCCTTATAAATGGGAGCTTTATAAAAGCTTGGTAGAAAAAAAAGAGTGTATTAAGATATCTCAATATTTCTGCAGAATTATTATCAGAAGTTTTCCTCATTATATTGGTCAATGACTTTTATTTAAAAGACTGTATGATACATGGATTTTAGAAAGACAAAATCTCTTTTAAAATATTTATCTTCTGACCATTTTTATTTTATTTTTAAAATGGGAATGAAAATCATTAGGAATTTTTTCATTAGCTACTACCTCAAAGTTAAATTTGATATTCAATTATAGTAACTTTATTAGCCCAAGTTTGGATATGTTAATCCCCCTCCATATTTGTAAAGTTTTTGCTGTTCCAGTGCTTCTTACAGATTTTTTTAAACATAGATATAATTAATATGCTATAGGCCAAGCACGGTGGCTCATGCCTGTAATCCCAGCACTTTGGGAGGACGAGGTGGTCAGATCACTTGAAGTCAGGAGTTTAAGACCAGCCTGGCCAACATGGTGAAACCTCATCTCTTCTAAAAATACAAAAAGTTAGCCAGGTGTGTTGGTGCACATCTGCAATCCCAGCTACTTGGGGGCTGAGGTGGGACAATCATTTGAACCCAGGAGGCAGAAGTTGCAACAAGCTGAGATTGCACCACTGCACTCCAGCCTGGATGACAGAGAAAGATTTCATCTCAAATAATAGTAATAATTAATATACTATAAAGTTCAAAGCCAGATGAGTTTTGCACATGCATTCACCCATGTAACAATAGAGTTACACTGCACCCCTTCCCAGTCAATAGCTCCCAATTTTACCCCAATGATTCCAACTTCTATCACCATAGATTAGTTTTGGTCATTCTTGAAGCTCATATAAATGAAATCATAGAGTATATAATCCTCTGTGTCTGCTTTCTCTTATTAATATAATATCTTCAAAATACTTCCATGTTATTGTGTGTGCTGGTAGTTCATCCTTTTTATTGCTGTGTAGTATTCCATTGTATGAATACATTGCAATGTTTTATCCATGCTTCTGTTGTGGGCATAGGAGTAATTTCTAGTTGGAGGTTTTACAAATAAAACAGATGTGAAGATTCATATCTACTTAACCTGGTGACTATCAACATTTATTTCTATTAGATATGTACTTAGGAATCAGGTGCCCTTTTAACAGTTTTCTGTGTATATGAGTAAATCCTTTCTGGTTATCAGTGGGTTATAGATTAGGGTTGAATGGAAAGAAAAAAGTGTAGAAGGTAAAAGAAGAAACAAGCATAAGAAAAAATGGAATAAAGAAAAAACATGTAATAGCACTTCAAGATCGGAGGTGGACCCTCCTATAAGGGAAAATGCTAGTGGAGCAACCCAAAACCCCGGAATTCTTCTCTAGGTAAATCATTTCTTCTTTTCAGTGGTTACTTTATTTATCCAAAAGTTGTTGATAGACTAGATGTCCTGAATGATCCTTTCCAGCTTGATGATCTAGAAATTTAACAAGTGAATTAGGCAGTCATTTGAAAAGGAAATGCATTGAAGAGTCCTTTCTGATTAATAAGTTGTGGAGGAGGAAATTTCTACCACTCTACCCTCATGCCAGGCCCACCTCTCTATTACTCCCTGAATCCCTCTCTCAGAAGGAGGCATCATTAAGCTCACTGACCAGAAGCCATGTGTTCATTGGGTCACATTTACTGGAGGACAGGTCACTGTGTCTTGTTGGGCAGGAACTCAGGTTGCCCCATCGTTTTCTCACCCTGTCTCCTGTTGCAATAAACTCTCCTGGGCAGGCCCTGAGCTCTAGGGAAGGTTGGTCCTCCTATTATCTTCCCTCTTCCCATTCATATGTTTATCAGGGTGAATATACTCAGAAAATATGACACCCATCTAAATGTTCATTCCTGTATATGCATGTTTCAGTCCCTGAGCCCCAGTATTTAAATTTGAAGAAGAAAAGATACTTCATCCTGACTTTATCATACACTAACTCAAAATTCTCAGAGATCTGTATTTTAGTGAATATTGGAATCTAGGTTGACTACAAATAAAGCATTTTCTTCCACTTGAGGATTTGTTTTTATTCCCTTTCTGCGTTATACTCCCTTAGTCCAAAACCTCAGAAGGGAAAGATGGTTGAATTATTCAGACTCCCTCAAAGCCTTCTGAGACATTATGGAAGTCCTACACCCAGGGCAGCCAAAGGTTGTGTCAAGAAAAGTGAATTGTTAAAACAAGGATCCAGGTGCCAGGTTCTGCAAACATCCAATCCATAAACCTGCAGCCACAGGTCATGAGAGTTGCTTGTATTATGAGGACAAAGAAAATTAGACATGAAGGAGAGGTAGAAGGTCTGGGAACACAAGCTACCTGCAAAACGACTGGAGCATATTGTAGTGCTGGTCTGAGCAATCGCCATGTGCCTGAGCTTTTCTTTATACAGCAAATTTACTGCCTCCTGACAGCTTTTGTTATCATATGGGTTTATATGTTCACTCCAGATGTGAAACAAAGATGTTAGAAGGATTAAGTCACCTGTCGTAGAACACACAGCATGTGGCAAAACCAACTTTAAATTTTGTCTGCCTGCAAAACCCATGATATTTTTTGCCATGACCAGCTATCTCCATCTATCATTCTCAGCTGAAGAAGTTGTAGCCCAGATGGCCTTTGTAAATTAGTTGTCAGAACCAGGACTGGAGACTGGCACTTCTGACTCAACTCCCATCATACCGCCCTGTTACTGCCAAAACAAAGTGAAGCCCTATTTGGCTTTCAGAACATTTTCTGAAATGTTATGATGGGATTGTTTGGCCATCGCACTTTTAAAGACATGAGCCCTGGAGTCATACTGACTTGTTTTAAAGCATACCTCTATTATTTGTAGTGTGCTTTTGGTAAGCTACTTAGCCCTTCTGTGCTTTAGAGTTTGTTATCTATGAAATGGGTAAAATAATAGTGCCTTCCTGTCAAGTCTTAGGAAGACTAAATGAGATAATCCATGTAATTAATTCATCATCATATTAGACATGATGACTACTGTAGAAATAATAATAATGGCTGCTATGCATGGTGCGGTGATTTATGCACCATAGACACAGGTTGTTTTCCTGGCACTCCTGTATCTCCTTCATGTTTAATTATTATTATTGTCCTATTTCTCACTCATTAGCAATAAAGGCGGTTCCACTGAAGACCAGAGTCTTAAGGATAAGGAGGGTGATTATTTTGTCTTCATGATAGTCAGGGACTATGAAGGTACACTTTCGTGGGGCCTTGAATCAGACCAACGTCTTAGATCAAAGCAAAGGACAAGCCTGTGTCTCATCTTCATGATTATCCAACAGATTAGTTCAGTATAATAAGTCAGGCCCTAAGCTGGGCTCTCAGACTCCAGGGATGAAAATAACAAGAGTTTCTTCCTCACAGTTCAGCCAGGGGAAAGAAACATCAACAAATGAGGAGAGTATAGTGGAACAGGTTCTGCTACATTGAGAAAGAGATAAGAGGTAATCTGTTTGCTGATTTAGGGTCCTTGCACAGCCACAGTAGCCCACCAGCAGGCCTCCTGGCTTGAAGACCTGATAAATCTTCTGGAGGAAACAGGAGAGAATGCTGTGGGGCTGAAAATCAGCCTGGAACACTGGGAATAGGACTGAGAAACAGGGAGAGGTTCCCTTGGCTCTGAGCAAGGCTGTCTTCTTCACTGACCGTCTGACCTCTCAACTCCCTCAATGGGTAAATTTAACTGTCAATGTTACTATAAACATTAAACAGAAACTACTTTTGTCATGTAGCAACTACATGTTAAATCATAATTTGAAAAATTTGATGATGATAATAATGATAACAGTATACTTCAGGGTGAAAAAAAATGGTAATTGCATTAAAATATTCTCTGAATCAGATCTGGTTAGTTTTAAGACTCTGATTTTGTTTAAAGCCCCTTATAAAATGAAAGGTAGATCGGGGAAGAAGAGCAGAAGAGCATTTCAGACACAGGTTTACAGAACCCAGGTCTACAGGACCCAGGTCACGCCCTTCTCCTCTCCAGAGTTCAGTAATCCTGTTTTGAGGAGCTAAATAGATAGTTCTAACCCCAGGAAAATGACCCTTTCCCACCCCAAACAGAACCGCAGGGCTGTAGCAGGAGTCAGAGTCCAGGGACTGGGCTGCATCCAGGGCAGAATCAGCAGCTCTGGCTATGGCCACAAGGCATACAGCAGAAATCAGTCCTGGAATTACCAGCAGAACATTTTACTAATCACCAGAGAGAATATGTGAATCTTCAGAGACCCTGAAACGGGAGGGAGAAAAGTAAGAAGGGTTCTATTGGTTCTGTCTTTCTGAAGAACTTTGATTAATACAGCCATCAAAAATTAAAAAATACTATTTTTGTGTGATGATATGTACCTGTAGTCCTAATTACTGGAAAGTTTCAGGCAGGAGGATGCATGAGTCCAGGAGGCTGAGGTTACAGTGAACTACAATCACATCACTGCCTCCTGGCCTGGGTGACAGAGGAAGGCCCTGGAGAGAGGGAGAGAGAAGGAAGGAAGGAAGGAAGGAAGGAAGGAAGGAAGGAAGGAAGGAAGGAAGGAAGGAAGGAAGGAGGGAAGGAGGGAGGGAGGGAGGGAGGGAGGGAAGGAAAGAAGGAAGGAAGGAGAGAAAGAAAGAAGGAAGAGAGGGAGGGAGGGAGGGAGGGAGGGAGGCAGTGTAGGATGGAGGTGAAGACAGGAAGGAAAGAAAGAAAAGTGTATGCCAAAATATAACATATAGCTAATAAAAAAATAAGATTGGGAAAAATCACAATGAAGAGATAAAAGACTAGTATCTGCAATATATAGGGTGATTATATATTATCACAAAATAATGCGGTCTATATATGTGCAAGTTACAGAAGAGAAAATTTATGTGGACAGCAAACATAAAGAGATGCTCAAGTTCGCTAATAAACAAGGAACAACAAGGTATTAATATACCCATCTGCTGGCAAGAGTTACAAAGCGCAAAACACTGATTGCTGACAATGATGGGGGGATGTGGTCACATACATCACTGGTAGAAATGTGGCCTGTTATAACCGTTTTGGAAACAAAACTGGCAACATCTATTCAAATAAAAAATGCACTTTTGTCAGAGGAATCTCTTCCAACCCAGAAATCTCACTTTCATAAATCTACCCTACAGAAATTTTAAAAAATTATATAAGGTACATTTTGCAACATTGTTTCACTGGGGCAAGAAAACTAGAAACCAAAGTCACATGCATCGGTACAGTGTGATGGAATAAATGTTAGTGCATCCACCTCATAGAATACTGAGCATCCACTAATGAGTTTGAGGAATAACAGTTAACTTGATGTAATTTCTATTAAATATGATAAGTAAGAAAACTAAGATGCAGAGAATTATATAAATATTTATGATATAACGATGTTTTTCTAAAGTAAATGATGAACTCTCATCTCTATGTATTTAGAGGTGAATACATCTCCATTTGATTGCAAACTGTTACATAAGCATTAGTAAAGTATGTATAAAAAAGATGCCCTTCTGGTCATTAGCATGGGTTTAGGCAGGAGGGCACATATATAGCAAAGAAAAATAGCAGAAATTGGAAATAAAAATAGGAGAAAAAGGAAAAACAGATGGCACTTAATAAAATAGTATATATAGTATAATTTGATCTATGTAAAGTATCAGTTTATCTATAAAAATTAGAACAAAACATACACATATATGTGTTTATACATTATTATTTATACATAAATATCTAAGTGTGTGTCTGTCTGCTGATTTGTAGGACTATCTATCCATCAACTGACCGACTATTTTTCACTGAGGATCTACTAGGTGCCAGGTATTTTTCTGAGGGTATAGCCGTAAGAGAAAAAGGTACAATTGTCCTAGCCATCATGGGGTAGACA
This sequence comes from Ateles fusciceps, assembly GCA_036589455.1. Taxonomy (NCBI): domain Eukaryota; kingdom Metazoa; phylum Chordata; class Mammalia; order Primates; family Atelidae; genus Ateles; species Ateles fusciceps. Next base: position 4,242,474 of record JAZHEH010000672.1, read on the forward strand.
GAGTAATGAAAACATTCTATTTTACTATATACTTATAGTAATTATTCTATAATTCTACATAGTTATAATTATTATTATAAATCAATAAGGGCTATGGAGAAAAATCAGTCTTGGAAAAGAGGTACAGAATGCTGTGGGTGCAGATTATATTACAATTATAAATACAGTATCTAGAAAGATGCTCTCTGATAAATGATATTTGAATACAGACTTGAGACTGTTGCTGAAGGAGGAAGCAGAGAGGTCAGTGAAGAGGCTGTAGCAACAATATGAGTGGAAAATATAGTGGCTTGAGCCAAAATGGAGACAGCAAAGGAGGTCAGAAGTGACTGGACTCTGAATATGTCCTGAAGAAAGAGGAAAAGGGATTTGAAAGATTCAGTGTGGCATAGCAGAGAAAGAGAGGATTCACAAGATTTTAGGAGGCTGAGCCAGAGGAATGATGGCATTTTCATAAACTAAGATGAGGTAGAGTGCAGGGAGGGCCAGCCTGGTGGGGACAGGAGTGGTGAGAACACTAGGAGCTCCATGGTGAACAGATTAACTTTTAAAAATCTGTGAGACAGGCAAAGAGTAACAATGATCAGGCAGTTGGATACACAAGTCTGAAATTCAGGCAAAGGTCCTGTTGGGAGGTAGAAATTTGGAATCAGCAATCTAGAGATTTCTAAAGTCTTGGTGCAGAATGATATCATAAAGAGAATAAGTGGACTAAGGAAAACAAAAAGTCCAAAAACTAAACGCATGATCTGTGTGCTATATTCATATTGTCAAATGAAAATGCAAGTTTCAAGGTAATATGTGTAATATCTTGTTTGGTTAAAAGGTAATTAGACTAAACCCTTACATTATTCCATGTTGTCATGTGTATATCAGAACAAGGAGGAAAATGGGAGGGTGCACATGAGGCTATTCACGTTGGCTATGCCAGAGGCTGGGAAGTGAAACAGGCACTATGGAGAGGATCGTTAACTATGCCTTTATGTATCTTCACTTTTTTGTTTATTTTTGCTTGTCACAGCAGGAAATTGTTGTAATTTGTAAAACTTCAAATGAAGAACAAAATATCAGTTTGCTGCACCCCAAAATTGTAATTTCTGATTTCCCCTGCAAGTAGGAGGAATAATAACACAAGTTCTCTGTAAAGTACTATACAAACACTAAGGCCATATCGGAAGGGTAGAATGGCCTCTTGTCGCTCTGCAGATAAGCAGTGTATCAGCCAGAGATTCTGAGGGGGGAAACTGGCATTGGATATTGGCCTTGAGCAAGAGCACAGCTCCAGGGGAGTTTCAACTGTCTTTGACAGTGATTAACTGAGCTGGAGAAAAGCTGCATCATTCTGAGATTAAAATTTGGAAATACATACCCATGGGGCAGGAAGTTTCAAATGGAAAACCTGCGAAGGAGGCAGAAGCAAAAGAAGGTTCTCACATGCTGGAATGGAACTGGAAAAATAATCTATATTTATACTGGTTTCAGGAACAATTACCTCATTGAAAACAGATACCAACTATACAGGACATTGGATGAAACCATTGGCTCTGAGCTCAACACTGACTTTTTCTGTTCTAGCTCTGCCAATTCATTGTCTCACCTAGGGCAAGTTACTACACTTCTTTATTCTCAGTCTACACATATGAAACTTTGTGATAATAATTGTGGTGATAACAGGACTTGCTATATAGAAGTGTTGTGATTAAATAAGACAACAGCTAACTCAATGCCTGGTGAATAGCAAACACATAATAAATATCTGCCATTATTATATTATTATAAATATCTTAGTAAAATTAATTTGGTTAATGCTGTGGGTCGAATTGTGTCTGAAGATATGTTAAAGTCTGAATCCGCAGGCTCTGTGAGTATAACTTTATTTGAAAGTAGAATCCTTGCAGATATAATCAAGTTAAGATAAGGTCATACTAGACTAAGGTGAGCCTTAAACCAATGACTGGTGTCCTTATAAGAAGAGGGAAATCTGGACACAGACACACAGGAAGAAAGTCACAGGGAAGATAAAGGTAGATATTGAAATAATGCAGCCACATGCTGAAGGATTCTAGCAACCACCAGAAGCTAGAAGAGGGACAGGGAGCATACGCTCTCTTGGAGTCCCCCAGAAGGAACCAACCTTGTCAGCACTTTGATTTCAGATTTATAGCCTCTAGAACTGTTAAATGGTAAATTTATCTTGCTTAAGCTTTCAAGCCTGTAATAATTTGTTATGGCAGCCATAGGAGATTAATACAGTTAAATATATGAGACCACCTGGTGAGCTTTTCTAGTAGTAATTTTGACACCACAGAAACCACTTTCGTCTGAGGATTTATCAGTCTCATGAATCTGGACAAACTGATGACTGAACAAAAAGTGGAATATTCCTTCATCTCTTCTATTCAGTGTAAAGTTAGATAGCCTAGTGTATTTCATAATAGTTTAAAGAAGACAGAGACCACCACAGTCCTAACTGGGAAACAAATTCTTCAGATGCATAAGCATTAAATAAACTTCAATGAGACCAAATGAACTGCATTGAATAATAACATAGAGCAGGGTTTCATTGGAGTTCACTATTCTAAACAGTTTGCATTTTTTAACCTATTTAATTCACATTACAATACTTTTCAATAGGAAGAAACAGCTTATAGTAAAATGGTATTATGTGATAAACTTTGGAAAGTTTCCAACACCCAAACAGATTAAAAAATCAAAAACCCATGTTCCCTTTCTATGATACAGAGTTGTTGTTTGGAAGTAGTTGCCAAGCCAGGGATTATATTTCCCAATTCCCTTGCATCTAACCCAATTATGAGGTCTTGTTTCTGGCCATTGAAATATGAATAAAACTGACTGTGTCAAAGCTGGCCAAAGAATTTGCTTATATGGTAAACTTTTACCATGTTCCCCTCTTCCCTTCTGTATGAACTCTAGAAGCTGGGTGACGTGTATGGACATCACAATCTGGAAGAAGCCTACATCTCCGAGTTACTTGCTAGAGTCAGCCCCAGAAGGCCTGCCCCACAGAAAGGAACATTGGTAAGCCATCTTGGGATTGTTTTTTATAGCTTTTAGCCTACTTTTCTTATCATTATTTTTGCCATCATTATAATTATTGTCATATAACTTTCATATTTAAGAAAAAAGGAATGGACATTAGAAACCACTGTTGTACTGAAGCCATCCCCTAAAAAATACTTCACAGATTGGAAACACACTACAATGTGTCTAATGTTTGAAGTTTGGGTCAAGAGAAAAATCTTTCTTAATGCATTTGTTCATTTTCTTTCCAGACCCCTACCAAGTAAGGTGACTATTTTTCCCAAAGTGCTTGAAAATGATGTTTTTGTTGAATTGCTGGCTTTCAGATTATGACTTAAAGCTGTAGAGAGAGATAAGGATGGCAGGTAGACCTTGTTGGTCAAGCTTACCCAGCCCTTCTGTCTGGGCAACTAATGAGTCATAAACCATTTGGGAGAAATGTCTACATTACTGAGTGGCTAAGCAAATGAAAAATTTGTTTTCCTCAAAACTGCAATTTTCTCTAATAGAGAGAAACAGAGAAATGATTAGTCACAGTGTTGGGTACCATTTTGAAGCTGGTCCTTAAAAGCCAATCTTCCCTCTCCTAATTTTAACTGATTGAAGCTGATAAGGTAATATTTTCTCAACATTTCACATTCTATTTTCTCCAGGGTAATATCTTAGCTCATATTTGAATAGGTTTTTTTTTAATAAATCCATCAGCTTGTCATTTATAGACTTCAACATTTGCATCTAAGTCTAGATAGTTGGAGCAAAGCACTTAGCACAACTCATTGCATGATGCACTGTAACTACTCTGTAAAGATCGTTTCCTTTTCTCATTATCACTCATCATCCACTGTCACAATTACTTAGTTCTGCCACTGGAACATGACAACAGCCATGGGTAACTTGTAAATGAATAGGCAGGTTATGTTGCAATAAAACTTTATTTACAAAACAAGCGTTCGAACAGCATTTCAAAGATAGGAAAACCAAGGGCCACAAGCTTAAGGCATTAATGTGTGTGGCATCGGCATGCTCAGAGAAAAGAAAAGACCAGCTGACCAGAGATTAGTGAGCAAGAAGGAAAAGAAGTGTGTAAGAAGAGGCCACAGAGGTATCAGGAACCAGGTAAAGCAGGGATGTGGAGGCAATGATCTAGCTTTAAGTCTATGTGCTTTTAATGAATTAGATATACAGTGAAGGAAAGTGATAAATCAAAGCATATTACTAAATATTTTACTTAAAAAACAAGATCACTGATGGTGGGAAACAGAGAAATTGGGAAATTGAACTCAAAAATTCTATTTTGGACAGCACATTGTATGCAAATCATTTTTCCTACACAATGCTGCAATGACAATTAGTGATTCATTTGTTTAGTCTTAAACTCTAGGTCTCATTGTTCTTTGCTTTTATCACAGCTTGGTGCCATAGAAGGAGAGTGGACTTCAGGGAAGACAGAACCGGGTGGAAACGTCAGCTTTAACAAGGTCTGGCTGTGTGAACCAGGGAAGTCATCCTCTCTGAGCCTCTGTTTTCACATCTGGGATATAAGTTTACTGTTATCCACCTCAGAGTTATTTTGAAGAAAAGATTTTAATTAAAAATATAGAACAAAAAGCTAGACATGGTGGCAGGCACCTGTAGTCCGCTCTGTACTCGAGAGGCTGAGGCAGGAGAATCACTTGAACCTGGGAGGTGGAGTTGCAGTGAGCCGAGATTGCACCATTGCACTCCAATCTGGGCAAAAAAAAGCAAAACTCTGTCTCAAAAAAAAACAAAAAACAACAAAAAAAAAACTATACACCCACACACATACATACACATTGCATAAACTACATGTTCCATAAAAATTATTTCCCTTCCTCTCATTTATTTATTCATTCATCAAATTTTTATTTTATTTTATTTCATTTTATTGTGAGACAGGGTCTTGCACTGTCACCTAGGCTGGAGTGTAGTGGCATGGTCATAGCTCACTGCAGCCAGGACCTTCTGGGCTCAAGCGATACACATTCCCACCTCAGCTTCCCAGGTAGCTGGGATCACAAATACATGCCACCATGCCTGGGAAATTTTTTGATATTTTTTTTGTAGAAATGAGGTCCTGTTTTGTTGCCCAGGCTGGTATCAAACTTCTGGGCTCACGTGATCCTCCTGCCTCTGCCTCCCAAAGTGCTGGAATTATAGAATGAGCCACTACACTCAGCCTATTTATTGCATTTTGTGCTGAGTACATGCTAGGCACTGTTCTGAGCCCTGGGATAAGACGTGAGCAAGACTAACAAATCTTAGTCCTCGTAAACCACAGATGCATCCTTGGTAGATAGATCTGAATATGAGTATGGATATGGATGGATATAGATATAGACCATTGGTTCTCAACTAGGGATCGTTTTGTTCCCAAGAGGACATTTGACAATGTTTGGCATAATTTTTAGTTGTTATTTTAGCAGGGGAAATGCTATTGGCATCTAGTAGGTAGAGGCCAAGGGTGCTGCTAAACTTGCTGCTATGTATGAATGGCCCCATTCACAACAAATGATTATTAAGTTCAAAATGTCAATAGCATGTTGAGAATCTGATATTTTATGTGTGTGAGGTGTCTGTGTATGTGTGTGTGTGTATGTATGTGACAGAGAGAGAGAGAGTTAAATAACTATGAGGAAAAGTACAAAAAACAAAGTAATAGAGTACTATGAAGAAGCCATGTAGGGCTACTTTATGTACAAATATCAGGTGAGTTTTTCTTGAAGATGTGAGCCCTGAATAAAATGCAGGCTCTCTTTGTAATATCTGAGACAAGATTTTTCCAGAGAGAGAACTAGGACTTGTACCTGTCTCTCAGGACAAGTCTCAAAAAAAAAGAAGAAGAAGAAGAAAAATCTCAATTCCAGCCATCAATGTGAATTAAGTTTATCCTTAGTTTTTGCTTTAATCTCCAAGGATTTATGTAGTTCTTTATTTCTCATACTGTGAGCCATAATGATAAAGACAAAGATATTGCAGCTGAATAGACTTAGGACCAAAAGAACAATCCTAGATTCATAATCTTTTTAATTTGAATTTTTTTGAGACAGGGTCTTGCTCTTTCACCCAGACTGGAGTGCAGTGGCACCATCATAGCTCATTGCAGCCTTGACCTCCTGGGCTTAAGGGATCCTCCCACCTCAGCCTCCCTTAATAGCTGGAACTACAGGTGGAGGTCACCACACCCAGATGGTTTTTATTTTTATTTTTAATGTTTATTTTTATGTTTCCCAGGCTGGTCTTAAACTCTTGAGCTCAAGTGATCCTCCCACCTTGGTCTCTCAAAGTGCTGAGATTATAGGCATGAGCCACCACACCCAGCCCATAATTCATTTTATAACCTTAAAAACTCACTTAATATCTTGCAACCCTGGTTTCTTCACCTGAAAAAAAGAATTGATAACAGCAAATACATAAAACCTAATAGCCCATGAAAAGCACCTATGTCATTGACACACAGTAGGAATTCAAATAAACAACCATCCTTCTTCTACCCAATTGTCTTGAGAATAAAGACATTTTGTCTCCTTTAATTACCACTTGTAAGTAAGTGAGCTGAAAACCTCAGAATCATTTTTGACTTTTTTATTTTGTTTTTTGAGAAAAGTCCCCCTCTAACGTTCTCCCTCTGAATTAATTTCAAAGTCATACAGATTTAGCCTACTTGGTAAAAATAGATCAGTTTGGAATTTGACAGTTTAGGCATACCAGGGCTCACCCAAGGAGCTGTCCAGCAGGGAGTTAGAAATCCAGGATAGAATACTGAAGACAAACTAATTCCCATGTCAGCATTATAGGAACATTGGAAAGGACAAAATCTTCAAGGGGAGTAAAGATGATTGAACTTTAAGGAAAGCTTGCATGTGAAAGGGAACAGCTATCAAGTAGGTGGGATAACCCAGTGAAGCTTCACAAAAGCCCAAAGAATGTAGGTAGTCAGCAGAATCAGATGTTTTGGAGGAGGATGAGGACAGAATAAAAACCACTAGATTTGATCATTGCAAAGGCATTTCCTACTCTCTAGTTAGCCAGTTTAATAAAGCTGTGTGAGTGGAATCCAGATCACAAGGGAATCCATTGGAACACAATGCCATATAGGCAATATAGATCTATATGATATTTTCAAGATGCTCATAGCAAACATAAGTAGAGAGATGGGATGCATCTTTAAAAAAGAAGTGGAATGGTAACCTAGAGCAGAAGTGAAAGTATTGGTTTGGGCAAGCAGTGGAGGAGGAGCAATGGAAGAGAAGTGGAGATATGGAATAACTATGAGAACTCTCAGCATATCTCATCTTTTTTTTCCAGTGAGGCAGCAGGTAAGGATGATCAATGATGAGTGAATAGCTGAAGAGTTTGGATGGCAATTTAAAAGATTTGCAATGGTTGCTTTGGAAATATGTCAGAACCCTTTAGAGATAAATCAAGTGTTGCTAAGCTGTGGGCAGAGCCCAGCTGAGCTTACAGGGAATCAACTTGTCATGATTTTGATTACCACACTGTAGCTATCATCAGCAACAGTAGCTGGCACAGAGCAGAGCAGAAGCCAGTAGGTAATGGAAAGTGGATGGCCTGGATTAGCATATTGAAAGAAAGAATGTGAATTAAGAACGTTAAAGTTGAAAAGAAAAATATCAAAATGGTAGCAGGCAATTTACCGTTTAGGTTGTCTGGGAAGGCATGAGTAAAGAAAAGAATTAAAAGAAGAGGGCATTCTTTATTCAGTCAGTTATTCACCAAACACATTTTACATCTACCATGTATGTGCTGAAGGTGAGGGGGAGGCATTTAGGGCCACAACTTTGAGCAGAACACAATCTCTGCCTTTTACAGATCTCTCTATCCAATAGAAAAGAGTACGAATCATGACCTGGGATATCTTAGAGAGCATCCAATTCCAAGAGAAAGAAAGCCATTGAAAACTCAGTAGGGAATTTGTTATCAGGACAAGGATATATCTCATGGAACCAAAATGCTGGGAGTACAATTGGTCTTCAATAAGGATTACAAGCAGGCATAGGAAGTTCCAAGGAATCAGAGCATCTACCTTTTCAATTTTGATTTTAATTGAGTCTTATTGTCTCTCATATCTTTGAGTTTTCTTTACCTGAAGATCTGAAGCTGGCTTTCTCTACTCTCTTATATCTTCCTAATGATGCTTTAGCAACCAGTGCTTTACCAAGTTAAGCACCCAACCAAAAGAGTATATGCATATGTACTAATATATATGTATATGTATTAGTATATGGGTCACCATGTACTAATATCAGATTCTAGAGATTACTATATGTGTCACGATATACTAATATTAGATTCTAGGGAGCCAAGATGATTGCTCAACCTTACCAAGAAAGTGCTTCCCTCTGAGTTAGATGTTCACCCTCCAGTAAATCAGCTATGCCAAGGGTGGCAGGATTACCTTGTTCAAAACATGAGGGTATATAGATGGGGCAGAGACTCAAGAGAAAAAGAAACGTTCAAGAGGTCAGAGACTCAGAGGGGGAAATGCTGAAGGTTTTGCTTTTTTTGATACAGAACAGCAAAGGCATGAAATAAAGAATTACACCTGCCATGTATTAGGTATGTATTACATGCCAAGCACTAACATGTGCTTTAATGAGGTAAGGGTTCAGCCTGAGGTTCCTGAAAGTAGAGACTAAAGCAAAGGCTTGCATGGAGAGAGTTTATTTAGATATGTGATCCTAGGGAAGAGGAGTGAAGTTGGGACATAAAACTAGGAAGGAAAAGCCAACTGACCATCAATCCTGAGATCCTCATGAAATAGTTCTCAAAACTGTCTTCTTGGGGCTAAATGGGACAGCACTTATTCACCTGTTCCCCCCATCATTGGTCAAGGATTGCACTACAGTTACTCTCCAGAAACTTCCAGGTAACAGATGCACAATGCATCCCAATCTTCAGTATCAGAGAAAATACAGGGCAGGAAGAGGGAAGTATTGAGTGTAGGGCTGGATGAGATGCTGTCAGGTTGCACCTGGTGAAATGAGTCCAACCTGCATAAAACTGGTCTAGCAGTGGCTGCATGAAAGGTGGAACCGAGAGAATATGTAGCTGTGTGCAAGTGGATTCCTGGATAAGTAATGTCAACATGTAAACAGAATATGAGATCAGGCTTGCAGGAGCTGCTCGTGTCATCTGTACTGGATCTTTCATCAATGGTTTCTTCATATTCACCAAATGCTGACCATTTATGAAGCAGGGTACTGAAGGCAGGTATAGGCGAGAGAGACAGAGAGGGAGAGACAGAGAGAGAGAGAGACAGAGAGACAGAGACAGAGACAAGAGAGAGAGAGAGACCAAAAGGGAAGAGAACAAATATTTACTGATTCTATATTTGCTATCATACAAATTTTATGCAGAATCACATTCATTTCTCTCAACAGTAAACTGCTCTGGAGTTTAAATATTCAAGTCTCCAACTAAAGATGAACAGAACGATACTCGGGTTAGTTAAGTAATGCGTACAAGGTCACACAACTAGAACTAAAATCTAGGTGAACTCCTCCATAATTTTTCTTCCAAGGTTAATTAGACATAGTCTCTGCCTTCAGGAAGTTTGCATTCCTGTAGAAGGGAACACAACATGCAGAAATTAGCAGTCACAATATCCCACAGGATCATTGACCACTGACCAGGAGAAAGCCAGTAACTAGACTTAGAATTTTCAAAGACTGGATAGATGTGCTTCAAAATATTGATTATACCTTAATGCTAGATGACTTTAGGAAATCTAGAGTACAAAGCATGCCAGACATGTATAATTTTTTCCCTCTTTTGCTACTATGCAACATATTTATTAATATTTTGAACAGTTCAGCTACTGGGAATTTTAGAAGAGGGAGTGAGAAGGAGAGCACACGTTCACCTGATAAGCCGAGCTAAATTGCTGCCAGGCCAGAGATGTTGGCAGAGTGTCCAGATTAGGACCCCGGAGGCAATGAAGACAGCAGAGAACTTAGGATAGAGAGTTCTATGTCTCTTAATGGGGCACTTAGTCACTTACAAGGTTAAAATATGCCTACAGGGATTCTCTGTTTTCATCTAGAAATTTAATATTTGTAACACACTTTGCATATTATGAACAGTAAAATAGCTTCTTACAATATTGTCTTCAGAGGATACACAAATGAAAACTACTGGGGTCTCTCAAGACTGTAACTATTGCTGGTTTTCCAGGTGGAGTCATGCCAAAGAAACATGAATTATGATAAAGCCCAGGGATGCTCAGCTGTGTCAGAGCTCACAATTGAGGTTAGCTCACATTGCCCCATCATGGACACAACCATCACGTTGTGTGGTCTTCTCTGGCAAGTCTGTCAGGGAGCAAAGCAGAAGCCAGTAGACTTGACAGTAAAAGATGCTGGGCAAAACTTTGGGAAGTTAAATTGAAGAAGCCAATCTGAGTCTTCATGACCATACATGGTTTCATAACTATATGGTTAAGAACTATTTGTCGAAAACTTTCATCTCTCACTATTTCTCAACCTATAAACATGTGTGTATCCATACACACACACAGGGATTAACACAATTAAATAACACTTCTGGTGGGAATGTAAATTAGTTCAGCCACTGTGGAAAGCAGTTTGGAGTTTTCTGAAAGAATTTAATACAGAATTAGCATTCAACATAGCAATCCCATTATTGAACATATACTCAAAGGAGTATAAATCATTCTACCATAAAGATACATATATATGTTCACTGCAGAAGTATTCACAATAGCAAAGCTGAGGAATCAACCTAAACGCCCATCAGTGATGGACCAGATAAAGAAAATGTGGTACATGTACACCATGGAATACTACACAACCATAAAAAAGAACAAGATCACGTTTTTTGCAGCAACATGGGTGGAGCTGGAGGCCAATATCCTAAGTGAGTTAACAGAGGAACAGAAAACCAAATAGCACATGTCCTCACTGATAAGTGGGAGCTAAACATCAAGCACATATGAACATAAAGCAAGGAACAGTAGATGCTGGGGCCTACTTGAGGGTGCAGGGTGGGAGGAGGGAGAGAATCAAACAACCACCTATAGGTATTATGTTTATTACCTGAGTGGTAAAATAATCTGTACACCAAAACCCAGCGACATGCAATTTACCCACATAACAAAGCTGCACATGTACCCTGAATTTAAAAGCTTTAAAAAAATCCATATTTATGTTATAAAAAGATAATTATTCATTAAACTCCCATTTCAAGAGAAGAAAAAAGAATGTAGGCAAACATAAAAGATCAGAACAGTAGGAGATAGAAATTCTCAGTTGGAACTCATTTCTTGTTCTGGAGACAGGTCCTTGAAGCTAATTATGAGAGCTACCATTTATTCATTGCTAAGATGAACCAGGCTTTTCCTCCTTAATGGTCAAAATAACTCTTTGAGGTGAGTATTTATTATGCTCACTTTACAGATGAAGTTTCAGCACATGGAGATTAAATAACTTGCCCAAAGACTTTAGCTAGTGAAAGATGAGGCTGAGATTCAAGTCCATGTTTCTCTGATTAGGAGTTCAGATCTCCCTCATGTATATACAGTGCAATCCCCCATTCTTGCCAAATCTTAAGATTCTTTTACTGAAGAAATTTAACATTGCCCTACCCTTCCTTTCTGTTCTGTTTCACCAGACATTGGTAAAAAACACTGCTTCAAACACTAACACTGGATCGAGAATAAGAAGTAGTAGATCTTTATATATTTTCCACCAATTTTTTACTTCTTTGTATTTTTATGTAGATATGGATTATTGATAAAAAATTGCAAGTTGAATTTTTAAATGATGGACCATAAACCCTCAGCCCTAAAATTTGTATTCATTCCACAAATAATTATTGTAGCAAACATTGTGCCAGATACTTGATATACACAATGAATAGGTTCCTGGCTTCAAAGAATTGTTAATACAACTAATATGAAAAGAAAAGGAGACAAAGATGAAAACTAGGAAGAGTGAGGTAAATATTACATTGAGAGTCCACACAGTGGACTGTGAGGGCACAAAAATCTGTGCCAACACCAAATAAGATATCCTGGTGGTATGAACAGGAAAAGTTTTTGGACTCTGCAAATGGAAGGAAGTATCTGTCATCATTCAAAATGGGAAGATGGAGGAGTGAAGCAGGTTGTGATGGTGGATAGAGTGGGAGGTTGATGAAAGGCTCAATTTGAATTCTCTATTAAGACTCCCAAATAGAGAGGCAATATAAAACAGTTGAATGTTGAATCTGGAGTTTGGCAGAGAGGTCTGGACTCTTTGGCATATTGATAGTGTTTAAAGCCTGATATTGGGTAAGATAATGAAAGGGATGAATTTGTAAGGGAAGAGATGAAGAGCAAGCACTGAGCTGAACCTGGGGAAGCTCCAGATACAAAGATCAGGAAAGCCAGAGCACCAATAAACGAAAGTGAGAAAGATCCACCAGTAAAGTACAAAGAAAATCAACATGTTACATTGTTTTGCTATTGTTGTTATTGTAGTAAAACATAGAACATTTATCATTTTAATTATTCATAAGAGTACTATTCAGTGCCATTAAATATATTTACAACATTGTGCAGCTATCACCACTATCTATACTCAAAACTTTCAAAATCATCCTCAATAAGAAAGCTACACCCAGTTAAAAGTAATTACCCCTTCCCTATTTCCCACAGCCTCTGGTATACTCTATTCTATGTTTTGTCTCTGAATTTGCCTATTCTCAGTGCCTCATGTACGTAGAATCACATAACATTTTTTCTATTGTGTCTAGCTTATTTATCTAAGTATAATGTTTTCAAGGTCTATACATGTCATGGCACATACAAAATTGTATTGTTCATAGTTGAATCATATTCCATTGTATGTCATAGCGATATCACATTTTGTTTATTCATTCATCTGTTGATTAAAGGTTGGGTTGTCTCTACCTTTCAGATATTGTGAATAATGGAACTATGGACATTGGTGTGCAAGTATGTGTTCATGTCCCTGCTTTTAATTACTTTGGATATAAAAGTGATATTTCTGCATAATATGGTAATTCTCTGTTTAACCCTATGAGAACCCACAAAGCTGTTTTCTACAGTAGCTCCACCATTTTATACTCCCACCAGAAATACACAAGTTTTTCAATTTCTCTGCATCTTCATCAACACCTTTCATTGCCCTTTCTTCTTTTTAAAATTATAGCTACCCTAGTTGGTATAAAACAGTTTTAGTACATGTTTCTCTACCAATTAATGATGTTGAACATCTTTTTATATATTTATTGCTCCTTTGTATATCTTCTTCAGAGAAATAACTATTCCACTCTTTCGCCTATTTTCAAATTAGATTGTTTTATTTTTGTTCTCGAAGGGTGCCAAGACCATTCTATGGAAAAAAAAGACAGTCTTTTTAAGAAACAGTGCTGGAAAACTGGGGTATCTACATGCAAAAGTATGAAAGTAAATTATTTTACCACATACACTATTTAACTCAAAACATATCAAATGCCTAAACTAAAGACTAAAGCTACAAAACTCTTGGAAAATACTAGGGGAAATCTGCTGATATGGTTTGCATATCTGTCCCCCTCAAAATCTCATATTAAAATGACTCCCAATGTCAGAGGTGGGGTCTGGTGGGAGGCCACTGAATCATGGGAGTCAATCCCTCATGCATGGTTTAGAACCATTCCCTTGATAGTGATAAGTGAGTTCTTGCTCAGTTACTAGCATAGGATCTGGTTGTTTAAAAGTCTGAGACCTTCCCCCTCCTCACTCCCTTTGTCACCATGTGACACCGACTGTTGTTCCTTTGCCTTCCACCATAATTGTAAGTGTCCTGAGGCCCTCACCAGAGGCATATGCTGAAGCCCTGCTTGTACAGCCTACAGAACTGTAAGACAAGTAAACTTTTCTATTTTTAATAAATTATCTAGCCTCAGGTATTTATAGTGATGCAAGAACTAACCAACACTTCTACGTAACATTAGATTTCACAATGATTTCATAGGTGTAATATCAAAAGCACAGACAACAAAAGAAAAAGAAAACACAAAGTGAACAAAATTTCATAACAGTTAAGAATTATTTTGTACAACAAAGGATACTGTCAAGAAAGTGAAGACACCCTAGCAAACTGGAAAAATGCATTTGTGAATTGTGTGTCTGAAAAGGGTTTAATAGCCAGAATATATTAAGAAACTTTAGACTTTTATAAATCTTAAAGACAGAATAGCAAATGCTGTTGATAAATCACGTAAGATCAGGATTAAGAACTGACCACTGTATTTTTCAATTTGGAGGTCAGTGGAGACATTGAAGTGAGCAGTTTCCATAGAGGTATAGGGAAGAAAGCCTACTTACAGTGGTTTTAAAGGAAAAGAAGCTGGAAACAGAATATATAGATAGGTCTTTCAAGATTTGAAAGGAGAGCATACAAATGAGACTAACAGGAAGAGAGGGTTCTACAGGATATTTCTAAGACAGAAATAGCACACGATTGAATGCTGATTACAATTACCTAATAGAGAGATATGTCTATTGAGGATGTAAGAGAGAGAGAAGAATTGGTAAAGCAAAGTCTCCACTGGAAGATAACTATATAAGGAATGATACGAAGATATTGTTTATTTTATTAAATGTGGGAAGGTGAACCAGTTTTCTGGTATCTGCCATATCCTAGGAGCCATGCTTTGAATTCCCTCTTCTACATAATTTCTCAAAAATTGTATTTATCCCCAACAGCTCTTTAGGCTGCTCCCAAGGCTCAAAAAGATGAAATATCTTGAGCTAGTGAGTAGCAGAGCCAGAGCTTAAATCTTCAGCTACCTCAATCCAAAGACCATCCTCCTACCTCAACAATTGCTACCTTCTCTAAAGGAGGAATAAACAAACAACAGTAAGCTTCTAGCAGTTGTGAAAGATGGGGCAAATTAGGAGGCAGGAAGCCAATTAGGAAGCTCCTTTAATCATCAGCAGGAGCAGTGGTGACTGCAAAGGCCTTAGCTGAGATCATGGCAGTGGGACTGAGTGGGAAGTTCAGCAGGGAGACCTTTATGAGGTGGGTTCCTCTGACATGGGAAGATGTAAGGGGTGAAATTGAAGTCAGGAGAGGTATCAAGGAGAGGAAGAATCTAAGACACCTCTCAGCTTTCCCATAAGGGTAGACAACAGGAGAACAGGCAGTTCTATGGTTTATAAATGAGTATAGGACATAAAGAATTCTCAAGGCCAGGCACTGTGGCTCACGCCTGTAATCCCAACACTTTGGGAGGCCAAGGCAGGTGGATCACCTGAGGTAAAGAGTTCAAGACCAGCCTGATCAATATGGTGAAACTCTGTCTCTACTAAAAATACAAAAATTAGCCAGCCATGGTTATATGTGCCTCTAATCCCACCTACTCAGGAGGCTGAGAAAGGAGAATTGCTTGAACCCAGGAGGCGGAGGTTGCAGTGAGCCGAGATGGCACCATTTCACTCCAGCCTGGCAACAGAGAAAGATTCTATCTCAAAAAAAAAAAAAAAAAGAAAGAAAGAAAGAAAAGAATTCTAAAAGGAAAAGAAAATATTAATGTGTGTGGATTCATGGTTTTCTTTTCTTCCGTCTTGTTTTTCCCGTAATTCTGCTAAAAGAAAAACCTTAGACAAATTAAATGTAACACTTCAATTGAGCAAAGAGC
This sequence comes from Ateles fusciceps, assembly GCA_036589455.1. NCBI lineage: Eukaryota > Metazoa > Chordata > Mammalia > Primates > Atelidae > Ateles > Ateles fusciceps. The sequence goes on from JAZHEH010000672.1 coordinate 4,258,206, forward strand.
AATTCATGCGTCAGGCATTCCCCCAAACCAGAATAGGTTAGAGAGACTCCAGAATAGCCGCTTGGTAAAAGAAAATTTATAAACAGAGAAAGTAATGTACAGAGGATGGAAGTGAAGTAAAAAAAAAAAAAAAAAAAATAGCTGGATTGGTTACAGCTTGGCATTTGCTTATTTGAACACAGTTTGAGCAGTTGGCCTTCTTTGATTGGCCAAAACGTAGTGATTGGCACCAGAATAGGTTACAGTCTGTTCGTACACTCAGTTAGATTTCAGTTCACTGTGTATGAAGAAACTTTTAGGCTGAACTTAAAACATGGATAGGTGATGCTTTTGGCTAAACTTAATTTAACACTTCTCTTTTCTGTCTTCCATCTTTCACTTTCACCCCCTACTCACCGAGGAGGTCAATTCCTGGCATAAAGATCCTCTCAGGAAAAAAAAAGTGGTAACAGGAGAAAGACTATGTTATCATAAGACTTAAGGTGCTGAGAAGAGAGGCAACTCTGAGAACAGAACAGCAGAACAGGAAGGATGAGAGAGGTGAACGTGCAAAGCCCCTAGGAATCTGCCAGAGAAGAGAAATGACAAGGTTTTATAAAATATTAGTCATCTTTAATATGTACTGACAATTTACCATATGCAAAATACTGTTCTGTGTGCATGTGTGTATACTGGTGTGTGAATGTGCATATGCGTGTGTGTGTGTGTTGGGAGAGACCATCTTTAATCCTCACAAACACCCAGTGTGGTAGTTGCTGTCATCAGGCCCATTCTACCCTTGAAGATACATGGAAGGCTAAAAAACTAGCCTTCCAAAAGACGATCATATTTTAATTCCTAGAACTTGTGAATGTTACTTTATGTGGCAAAAAAAGGTTTTTACAGATGTAATTAAGTTAAGGACCTTGGGGATAATTATCCTGGATTACCCAGATGAGTCCTAAATGCAATCAATTATATGTTTTCTTACAAGAGAGAGGTGGAGAGACATTTTCCTATACATCAAGGAGAAGGTGATATGAAGACAGAGCAGAGAGAGGGGTGAAGATGATGGCCTTGAAAATGGGAATGATGCAACCAAAAGCCAAGAAATGCTGGCAGCCTCCAGAATCTAGAAGAGGCACAGATTCTCCCATGGAGCATCTAGAGGAACACAGCCCTGCCGACATCTTGATTTTGTCCCAGTGATATTAATTTCAGATTTCTGGCCTCCAGAACTGTGAGAGAATACAGTTCAGTTGTTTTAAGCCAAGTTTGTCATAACTTGTTGCAGCAGCCAGTCTCCTGTGGCTAATACGGATGCCAAGAGAGCTTGAGTAATTGGCCCAGTAAATTGCCAAGTGCTCTTCAAACCCAGGCAGTCTGACCTGGGTGGCCTTAAACAACTCTGCTGTCATCTTTCCTGGATGCTGGCCTCCTTTAAATGTTTGCAAGAGACAAGCATAAGGATTGGAGCTCCTGTTGGTCTTAATTCTTTAACAATAATACTACTGCCACATCTTGGGGTCCCTGCTTGATAAGCATCACACAAAACAGGCACAGGGCCAAGCCCAGGCCAGTGCGGCGTGGTTAGTGGGGCAGCCAGAATAAGAGCCCACACCTCCAGAGCCCAATAGAGTTTGTTAGTTTTTGAACCAAATCTGCAAGAACCACCTTGGAGCAGCTTTTAAACAGAGTCTCTGGGAAACTGAGTGAATAATGCCTGTGAAGTCCAGAACCTTCCTATTTTCACAGCCTCAGACCTCCAGTCAGCCCCCCCAGAAGGGGAAGCCCATCCCCCAGGGCTGCTATGGGTCTCATCTTCTCATCTTTACCTAAGGGCAGATGGTCCCATAAGTTTTTTTTGTTTTTTTGAGACAGAGATTCACTCTGTTGCCCAGACTGGAGTGCGATGGTATGATCTCGGCTCACTGCAAACTCCGCCTCCTGGGTTCATGCAATTCCCCTGCTTCAGCCTCCCAAGTGGCTTGTATTACAGGCACCTGCCACCACACCCAGCTAATTTTTGTATTTTTAGTAGAGACAGGGTTTCACCATGTTGGCCAGGCTGGTCTCAAACTCCTGACCTCAGGTGATTCACCCAACTCGGCCTCCCAAAGTGCTGGGATTATAGGTGTGAGCCACCACGCCTGGCCAGTCCCATAAGATTTTGATACTGTATTTTTACTGTGCCTTTTCTATGTTTAGACATATTTAGATAGACCAGTATTAACCATTGTGTTACAATTGTCTATAGTATTCAGTACAGTAGCATGCTGCACAAGTTTGTAACCTAGGAGCCATAGGCTATACTACAGGTGTATAGTAGGCTATACCACATATCCATCTAGGTTTCTGTAAGTAAACTCTATGATGTTTGCACAATGATGAAATCACCTAACAATGCATTTCTCAGAATACGTTCTTGTTGTTAAGCTACGCATGACTATAAATAAAGTTTCCTTGGCTCCTCCCCTTCCCTGAACTGGATACCTTCTTTAGTCAGGCTTTAGAATGTAATTAAAACCGTTTTTGAAAGGTTTTACATTTCCATGAAACATCTCTTCTGTCGCTGGAGATATGCCAAGTGTCTTGGTACTGAGATGCTGTCTCCTCTGCGTTCCTAATCTCTTGATGGGCACTGGAAGGTGAAGCCGCCTCCACAGTATTAGCCCTGTCCACCCCATTGCCTAGCACATCCTCCTTCACTAATGCACATTTTGTTCCCATCACCAGGATCTCCTGAGCTCCTCCTCTGCACGAACTGTTCCTCCTTCTCACAACGGTCTCTCTGTGTCCTCTGGAGCACATGTACACACACCTGTCTTCCCTGGCTGATTTGGTTGTACTCTCAGGGGCCACTCTGTTGTCAGTTCCTCTACGAGGTGTTCCTTGATCAAACTCCCACTCGGTCTGAGTCTGTCCTCTCCCCATACTCCCATGCTCACATAGATCCTGTGCACATCCTGGTTATAACCTGCAGCACTTGCCAGTGTAATCATCTATGGCTTGTCTATGAGCTCCACAAGCAAGAACGGTGCTTCACTTACTTGCCTTTTGTTTTTTTAATCCAGAATCCTAGCACATGCTAGGGGTTGCACTAAGGATTTGTAAATCACTGGATGAAAGTGCAAACAACTGAATGGGTGGCTTTGGGTTTGCTTGTCTCTGAAGCCCTTTGTTTTTTGGCAGACAGTATAATGTGGAGATAATGTATCTGACACTTCTCTCTGTCCTTCATAGGGCCTTGCCCAGAGCAAGTGTTCAATACTATACTATTGATTAATTCACATCAAAAATTACTGATGTTACTAATGGTATTAACCTGAGGGCTCTGAATTCTAATAACCTAGACCCAGAATTTATTTTCAAAACTTTATTCATCACAATTTCCCCCAGTAAATCCTTTCACATGCTGGACTACTCACTGCTTTCCAACAGGGCATATCCCTTGAATATCCCTGTGTTTTTATAAATGCTTTTGTGCCTACCCAGAATTCACCCTGACGTCCAGCTAGAAAACTCTTATGTCCTAAGGTCCAGTCAGACTGGAAAGAAATGCTCTTTTCCCCAGCCAGACTTCTACACTTTGCACCTCTTTCTATTATAGCATTTTCTACACTTAAATCAGTGCAGTTGTTTAAATGTTGGTCCCATTGTACTATGAGATTCTTGAAAATACAACAGTATCTTACTGAACTTTGTACTGCTGTGTCTAGAGCCTACTGAGGTGCTCAATAAGTGTCTGATGACTCAATGAATGAATGTGTGATACCAGATTGACCAAAACAGAGCTCAGGAGGTTACCCATAATGACTGTAACTTCAATTTTTTACTCTCAGAACCATTTTTCAGGAAAAAAAAAAAAAACTGAAACACATAAAAGGCACGTAGCCAAGCCCAAATGTATACAGTAAGGTAGTGGGGCAGCCAGAACAAGAACCCAACCCTTGAGAGTCTAGCCTGATGCCTTTGTCACTGGTCAGCCCTGAGAGTCTACAGCTTGGTCTTCTGCCCACTTTCCTTTATTATCAACCAAGAAGCAGCATTTCAGGTCCACCCAGGGGCTGAGTTAAGATCCTGGTTGCCTGGAAGTCCTTGCACTCCTTTGAGTCAGAAAAGCCAGGAACTCATTGTTCCAGCTAGATGTGTCCTCCCTAGGGAAGCTGCAGACAGACTTGATTAGCTCCCCTCTTAATTGTCTATGAAATGCAAATGTGTCCCACTCACACCCCAGTGACATCCTTTGTCTGCTTCTGTGCAAGGGCCGATAATGCCAATTAAATGCCAAGGCTCACTTAACAGGTGTGCTGATTGCCACTGTGGGATGATTTACTGAAGCAATGCTCGGGTATGAAACAGACAGGAAAGAACATTCTGTCTCTTCCTGCTCACCATCGTGGTTATTAGCTTTTAAATTTGGCCTTTGCTGCCAAGAATTAACTTTTTCCACCTAAAAACAGTATCAGAATCACGTTTCACATGTGCCAGAAACGCGGCAACATTTCTGATCTCTAATCTCCCCATCATGACTGCATCTCCTCAGTGCAGTCTCTCCCAGTCTTTGCCCACCTCCACCCCCAAATCTAACCACCCTACTCACAGCTTCCTGAGTGATCTTCCTGAGAAGGCACAGCTCTCAGTCTGTCATTTTCCTACTCAAAAGGCTTCAGTGACTTCCCTCTACCAGAAGAGAGAGCATGTTTAATTATAAGTTCTGATGTCTGTGGCCCTTGATTTAACCTAAATAGTTGATTAAACCACTTACCCAGGAACCCATCTATTCAATCAAGTGCACATTCTTCAGCCAGGCACTCAAAATCCTCTGCATGTTGGGCCCATCCTTTTTATTCACAATAATCTCCCACTGCACCATCAGCCCACCATGAACCTTACACTCTGCTTTTCACATCTGGTTAGAAGCAAACTTCTAAGTTGCCTTTACCTGAATTACTCATTCAGTGGCATAACCCTTCCTCCAGAGCCATCTCCTACCAAAAAAAAAGAAAAAAGAAAAAAAACCTTTCCAATCCCTTCAATCAGAATTTCTTTCTCTTTCCCCCACAATCTCAAGTTATTAGTGTAGAATTATTAGTCTTTGGGCATTTACTATACATTATAGATGCATGCCTGTTGCTTTCTTTGCACAACTTCATTTCATCTTTACAAAGTGAGTTATTGTTAATCTCATTTTATGGATGGGAAAACTGAGTCTCTGAGTGATGAAATAACTTGCCCAGATCCACAGAGTTAATAAGAGGCAGAACCTAGCATTAAACCCATATATTAAGTAATTCCAAGGCACCAGCCCTTACTTATCCTGCATGAATGTGTTGGGACTCTGGATAAGTATTTATTACTGAATATCATGTACCTGACAATTATTCATGTTTGTGACTACCTCTGTCATCAAGTTATGAAGCCTGAGAGAAAACATGTGATTTTCACTTGTGTACCACTACTACTCAAATGGAGAAGCTCAAAAGTAGATGTTAAAATGTTTTAAAGCAATCCAATCCATCTTTGGGGAAAGATGTCTGTTTCTGCATCTACATTTTACCTTAAGGAGTCTATAGATGTGTTGCATGAAAATGTGTATTTAAATCCTCCTGGCATAGAGGATGGGATCATTTGTCATATTTACATCAAAGGTCTATATGGCTAGAAGTCATGGCGGAGGGCAGGTATTTAATGTATACAGGCTGAAAATCAAATGCATTAACCCCAGACACCTTAAGAGCATAGTATTCCCATTGCTTTGGGTTTCTGCTCTCCACTACTGCAGGGTCCTACCTAGAGAAAAGCACTACTCATTCCTTCTCTTTCCAAACTTCGGCTTCCTTCCCTCAAGTCCATAGAGCCATGATGACAGGCCCTGCTGCTCTCAGACAGAGCTGCAGAGAAGTTTGCCCATAGACAATTTTCATTTCAAAGCTCAAACATGAAAAGCACTCCCTTGCTGGGTAAATGAACCCACTGTTTTCTTGCTAAATCAAGTTCTATTGAAGGGAAGCTGAAGAATGAAATTGGCAAAAGAATTGAGGAGATGGGGAGTGGAAAACAAAACTTTGATCGCTTATTTTTTCCTTTTTCTTTTTCAATTCTCAGCTAAGCTTAACTTGGCTGAATAAATGAACTGTGTTTTCCTAAAATGCATTGAGAAAGGCGACTGTCAGAAAGGGCTTGTTCAATGATAAGGTCTGATGTTGGTAGCCCCTGATCTAACCTAACTGGCTAATGAAATCGCGTACCCCTGCATCCACACCCCTGCGGTAGTTTGGACTTCAGTTGTGGGGGGAGGGTCATAAACATCCATCTTCCTTTTGTACAGAGGTGGGAATTCAATTTCCTGGAACCCGACACTCATGCAGTAGCAGTTTCTTTGCTACCTCTGGAAAACTGCCAAAAAAAAAAAAAAAAAGAGAGAGAGAGAGAGAGCTGCAAGTTTTTCATAGCAGGCAGGGGGTAGATTTTACTTCCCTCAGGCTGCCTTTGAGTCTGAGCCATCTCCCTCTATAACAAGGGGAAATAAGGCTAACAATTGAATTATTTGTACAACTCAGCTACCCACTTTCCTGACAAAAGAAGAGAATGGTGGTTAGCAGGAGCTGGGAGGCAGGGGAATTGGGGAGATGTTGGTCAAAGGATACAAAACATCACTTAGTAATGAGCAATACTTTCAGGAGATCTATTATACAACATGATAATTATACTTAGTAATAATGTATGGTATACTTGGAAATTGCCAAAAGAGTTGATTCTAAATGTTCTCACCACATAAAAAATAAGTATGCAAGGTAATAAACATGTTAATTCACTAGATTTAATCTTTCCACAATGCATACACATATCAAAATGTCATGCTATATACCATAAATATATGTAATTTTAAATGTAGCTATTAAAAAATGAATAAAAATATAAAAGAGAAGACTTTTTCTCTCTGGGAAGAAATGCATTTTCAGAGAGTTGTAAGAGGACTCCACAAAGAGTCAGGAGAGAGGAAGGGGACAGGCGCAGACACATAGTGGCACAGCTGGTCATCACGATGTCTAGAAAGGAGAAAGAAAATCTTCACTTTCACAGATATCCCTGAGATGCTGCCCAGGTTTATTCCATGTGATTTTCAGGATACATACTTATTATCCCTCATGTTAAATAAAACAGTAACAACCAAAACACCCTTCCACCATCACTTGGCTCTTTTTCCTAATGTAACTAATGAAACACTGCCAATCAGTTCTTGTATAGCCACTTTTGTGTTGTTTATCCTTCCTTCTTACTGACTGAACTCACTTGTCCAAGGGTTGTGAGAGAGGTGAAAGAACACACAAATATGCACAGACAGACACACAGACACACACACACACACACACACACACACACACACACGTTGTGTAGAATTGACCCATGGCTGAGGCTGAAGTGTAGCTAAAACTAACAACAAATGCTGTCAACTGGGATCTTGCACTGGACCACAGGGAACACTCACCTTCACTAAGTGAAACATAACACTCCATTAGTTTCCAGCTCTGTTTTACTTCTCTAAGTGCCTAAACTCCAGTTCCAAATGTTAAAACACTACAGATTATTGCAAAAAAAGGAGCAGCGAGAACAAAAATCCTTTACATCCTGAGTTTTACTTTGACCCTTTATCCTTTCGCAGTACAGAAGAGAAAGCATGATCCATGTATCCTTCCTAAAACACTCTGTGATTCCATCCTCCAGTGAACAAGGCCACTCAGTGATTTGAATATAACTAGTAACAATAGTGTTCCTTTCTTTAGGGATATGATACAAAAGAAACTGACAGTACCGTATAAAGAGAGAGATAACATTCTGGATGTAGCTGTGACACAGTATTATTTAGTGTATTAGTCCATTCTCAGGGTGCCAATAGACATACTCAAGACTGAGTAATTTATAAAGGAAAGAGGTTTAATTGACTCACATCTCAGCAGGCCTCAGGAAACTTATAATTATAGCAGAAGGGGAAGCAAACACGTACTTCTTTACATGGTGGCAGGAAGGAGAAGTGCTGAGCAAAGGGGGAAAAGCCCCTTATAAAACCATGAGATCTTGTGAGAACTCACTCACTATCACAAGAACAGCATGGGGCTAACCATCCTCATGATTCAATTACTTCCCAACAGATCTCTCCTACCAGATGTAGCGATTATGAGAACTACAATTCAAGATGAGATCTGGGTGAGGAAACAGCCAAACCATATCATGTAGAGAGAAATAGAAAAATTGAAGGGACAAGAAGAGTAGAAGAAATCTGTCTGAATGTTCAGGATACAATATGAAATTGGGCAGGATGCATACTGTTTCAAATATCACAGCCTCAGAGAGAGTGTGAAAGAGTGGAGAAGCATAGCCTTTCAGGTAAAAATGGACTTCCAGTTCTGAATGAATGATAAATGTGTTCCATTTTATTCTTTCTGATAATCACAATTTTAAGAATCCCTGGACAAAATGCATACCTCATCTAGTAGAAAACTCTGGGAGATGGAGAAAAGAAAGACACCATGCTAAGGACGCTGGGACTTGAGGAAGGACAAAATACCACTTCTAGGTGCAGCCTAAGACAGAGTTCTACCTTCCACCCCACCCCTGCAGTGATAGGCATTGCCCTTCCTCCTGCACTGTGGATACTACGGACACTGTGGCATGGAGTCCTCTTGTCTAGGTAACACTCAAGTGTAATAGCACTTCAGAAACTTTAAACACAACTTGGCATTTAAATCACAAAAGGGAGCCAGGATATGAATTCTGAACCTAAACAGGTTGACCACCTGATAAAAGACTTAAATAAGAACTAGAGTCTCAAGATTAATACTTAAAATGTCTAGAATACAGTCCAAATTACTAATTGCACCAAGAAACAAGATGATCTCAACCTAAATGATAAGGGATAATCAACAGATACCAACACCAAAGTGACACACATGTTGAAATGATCAGACAATGACAGAAGATGACTAAAGGAAAAACCTCCAGTAGTCAATTATAAACACTCTTAAAACAACAACAACAAAATCTCAGCAAGAAAATACAAGACATAAAGAAGAATCAAATGAAATTTTAGTTTGGAAAAACAAAATAACTGGAATAGACTAAGAAATACCTAAATTTAATGCAGTTAATTAATAATCTTATTATTCTGCTAAAATGACCTCTTAGAATTGTATCTGCATGAATTCCTCTCTGTGGGCTTGAGTTCAAGTCCTGTGTAAAATGAGTATTATATGCAATATTTCTTAGAGCTATTGAAAAAATTTAAAAGTTATTAAACATCAAAAACAAAACATGTATTGGTGACTGATTACTGCCTAACAAACTACTCCAAATTTAGTGGCTTAAAACAACAAAAACAGTTAATTTACTCATGAATCTGTAATCTTGGTAGAGCCTTTTTTTGTTGGCTTCAGCTAGAGTAGCTAGAAGGTTGGTAACTAGACTAATCTAGAACACCTGAAGGCTCTCTCATGCACATGACTGGTTGCCTGGGCAAGGAAGAACCAATGAAGGGAGGGCCAGGGCTCTACATGGTTTTTCTATGTGATGATCAGCATGACAGTTTCAGATTATCAGGACTTTTTACATGTAAGCTCAGAGCTCCCAAGATGTATGCTCCAAGCAAGTCAAGGGGAAGCTGCCTTATCTTTTGTGATTTCGTATCAGAAGTCATGCAGGAACACATCTCCTGTAGTTCCAGGCCCACCTGAATTCAAGGGGAAGAAGTATAGACACCCCTTCAATCCCCAAAGGAGGGGGTGTCAACAAAACGTGGTAATAGGAAGAACATTTTATAGCTCACATTTTATTACACACAAAATATTGTGTCCAGTATTTTAACATCTTACACCATTTATTTCTCACATCAATCAGGTAATAATTATATCCTGCCTTAAGGAAGAGAAAACAAAATTCGAGAGAGGATTCTAACCTAGGTCAGTCTTATGATGATGGGGATGATGATGGTAACTAATAATTATATAACAATTACTACGTACAAGACACTGCCCTGCACAATTTTTTTATATATCATTTAGCCACAGAGAAAAATACTATTATTAATCCTAATTATTCAAATAAGAAAATTAATGCACAGAGGGTAAGTACATTTCTCAAGTTTTTTCAGCTCATACATTGCGGAGACAAGATTGAAACCCAAGTAGTCTGGTTCCAGAAGCCATTTTCCACCAAACTTACTTATTCTCTAGTGCTCCAACATTTTTCCTGCCTTTCACTTTGTTGCTACTAATATAGTTATGGTCTTCATCATTATGGTCAACATTTGCATATGTGTCCTGTTTGGCTCAACCATAAAATATAAGTGTAGGGGTGATAATGGGTGAAGACGGGTGAGTCTGGACAAGAAAGAAAAGGAACTCAAGTGGAATTATTTTGAGATTTACCCAAAGGAAGTACAGACATATCAAACAATTTTTAGTTGCAGCCAAGGAGCCCGGAAGATAAACTTCTAATTGTTCTTTTTGTCATAATGCTTGATGAAAATGGTATTAAAGTGTTTGTGATAGACCAACCTAGATGTGTGGCTAGAGTTGGTCACGTGCAATGGGCTGGTTCAGATTTTATCAAAGCAGAAGATAATGTGTTAGTTGGAGAAGCCACGTAAGTCTGACTTTGAATCTCTGGTTCCATTAATTCACTAGTAGTGTAACTTTGGAAAAGTTGCTTAAACCTTCTAACCCCAATTTAAACATCTATATAATAGGGCTAATAGTTCCCAGCTCCTAGGGCTAGCAAGAGAAGTAAATGACTTTAAGCCAAATCACATTTACCCTTGATTGAACCTATTACCAAAATAGAAGCATCTTACACATAGTAGGCAGTATAAATAAGTAAACTGAATAAAGACTGCATTCAGTATTCTACCTGATATACATCATCTACCCAATGGGAATATACCTGGCATTTTTATATTAAGATTACAAGAAAGTAAATTGGTCATTTGGCAAGGAAGGAGAAAATAATATGGAAGAGAATGGCTCTTTTGAAAATATAAAAATGATAAAAATAAGAATAAAAGGACAGAGGGGGAGCCTTTTTTATTATCTATTTTAAGTGAAAATTAGGAGTGAGATCCCTGGCTTCCAGAGCCACAGCCTTTTCTGGAAGAGTGGAAGTTCCGACTACATGACTACATAATTAGATCATGAATGATAATTAATCTTGGACCCTGAGTCAGCTTCCTGCCAGGACGCTTCCTTTCTCAGTTCCAGTTCTCCATAGCCCAGCCTGCCCCAGAATCCTAAACCTAAAATCCCAAACCATTTTAGTTTGGCTTAATTAATTTCCCTTCCAAAATCTTGCCTCTTGCCTTGGCTCTTTGTTATGCTTCTGTTGAATTTCCCCCACTAATTATATTTGTTTCCTCAGAGCCCGGAGAATGTAATGCTTCACTCTTCCCAACAATCCTCAAGGATGTGGTGAAAGGCCCCTCCCCCTTTCCATTTGTGCTTAAAGTCTGCATGAAATTGACATTATGCATATGCAATGAACAATCTGGAAAAGGCTGCCAAGAACAAAGACCAACAAATTGGCTGTGGTTTTATTTTAAGTACTATTTTGGGTAAACAAGGTTGAACATGCTCCAGTGGTTCCCACGGCTGCCAACCACATCTAAATCATTCTTGGTCAAGCCTTGCCGGCTTCCATGTTCAATGTAAAGGAGGTAGAAACAACAAGGTTTGGAGACTGACTGGAGAAGAACTGAAGATAAGCCAGGTTTCTGCCTTTGTACTGGGATGAACAATGCAGGCATTCTCTCAGAAGGGCAATGTTGAAAGAGAAGCTAATTTGAGAAGAAAATGTTAATAGGTTCAATTCGGGGAATGTTGAGTGTGAGCTGCCCGTGAGACTCTAATAATCTTGACCCCAATTCCCTCTCTTTAAAGAAAAATGTCTTGAAAAAGGTATTTATACTTACGGTCTTAGGTCTGGGTTCATGGAAGGAGACCCCGAGAGGAGGATGTGTGCTGAAATGATTTATTAGGAAGCGTTTTTCTCAGGCAGATTCCCACGGAGGATACTTTTGCTCAGTCCCCCAAGGATCCAGAGAGGCAGCATAAATCATAACTCAGGAGGAGGGGGACAACGAAACCTAGGGCCTCTGCATTTGCACCTTCCCTGCTTGGAAGTCCCTCTCCTTAGATTTTTGCAGATCTAGCTTCCTAAAATTTGGATCTCTACTCACATATAATCTTCTGTGGAGGTCTTCACTAACTACCTAATTGAAAATAGTTTTTTAGCCCCATAATGTCCATCACCATTGCCTCCCTGCAGAGCCACCATGATCACCACCAGCCCTTGCTGTTGCTCTCCTAGCCTGCTTTAATGTTTTCCCCAGCACCTTGCATGGCTTGATGTATATAACATTATATATCATAGACTTATTTAGGGTTGCTTTCCCCTTGTGAATATAGGCTCCTGGAGATCAAAGACTAATGTGCAGTTGTATCAGCAGTGTCTAGAACATGTCTGTCACATGGCAGGCATAGAAATGTATAGAATGGCTGCCTGTTAAAAGAATCACTAGTGAGGAATTGGAGAGAGATGGAGTCACTATGAAGGAACCGCCTGGAGGACACAAGAAGGAAATGTAGGTAAGAACCCAGGAAAGAAAAGTTGCCCAGGAAGAAGGAAACCTCTTATTCTGGTGCTGAAAATAAGAAAGTGGGGGGTGGAAGTAGGCACAGGAGAGATTTTTGAGAGATTTGGTACCTGACAGTTTCCATTTCTCTGTAAAACTGCAGTTACCTTAGACTTTCTGCCTGCCTCAGCACCCAGTAAGCTCGTTAAACATACTCTTAGGAAAATTTTATATTCTCTAATGATTCCATTTAAGAATCTTATTTTATAAGCCTATCAATTATTCTACCATGCATCATTCATGCTTGATATTAAATGCCTTCATACCATTTTTCTGTGCTTGTTACTAGAGATTCAAAGGGGGCATGAGATCTGGGGTGGAGTGTTGGAGTTGCCCGTGTCAGGGCCTGACTGCAGCTAGCCCTCCCAGAAGGCAGCACAGTATAAGGAAAGGAGTCAGAGGAGAGCCCTCAGTGCCTCAGATCCTGACATCAGCACTGGCACAGCTGTTTCCTGCTCATCACATTTGACCCCACAAGAAGCAATATGCTTTAGAGAAAAGAATTTTATAAATGGACCCAGAAGCCCCACTCCTGGTGGCTGAGTGGCCTCAGACAATGATTCCTTCTTTATTTCTTTTTCTTAACTTTTATTTTAGGCTCAGGGGGATACATGCGCAGGTTTGTTACATGGATAAATTGCATGTCGTTGGGGATGGTGTGCAAATGATCCCATTACCTAGCTAGTGAGACTAGTATCCAAAAGGTAGTTCTTACTTGTTCTGATCAGCAGTTTTTCTGACTAAATGTCTGGTGGGGTAACCTGACCTCTACGGCCCCTTTGGCTCTGGGATCCTCCAACTCTATGACATGTCAAATTTGTATTGTCAGATACATTTTACCAAAAAGGAAATTGAGGCTCACAGACATAAGACAACTTGCCTGAAACCACACAGCTCTAGAGCAGCAGAGTTGACCCAAAAGCTCAGCTCAATCCAGTTCCAAAGCTGGGCCTTTTTCCACTTTGCTGTGGTTCCCTCTACCCTCTCAGCAGTCCTCGGTGCTCCAAGCAGCAGAGTTCACAGGGGTGCTGCTGACCGTCCGACAGAGCCAGGTGGGAAGCCTGTGGTAGAGGGGAGGGCTATCCTCTCTTGCCTAGTCTGGGTGTCTGCATCAACCATCTCAATTTCCCTTCCTTGGCTCTGCAGATTTCCCATTCCACCAAGGCACCCCCTGCTACATGCCACAGCCACTGGTGTGGTGCTTGTGTAAATCCTGTTACATGATCTGGATCTATACAGCAAACCTGTTACATGTGGACTGGAGAAGAGAGAAGTTGGGAAGGGGAGAGAGGAAAATGAAAATGACTTCATTAGCACATGGCGGGTTTGGATACAAGGCCTCTGGAAAGCACCGCAACCTTCACTTGGCATGCAGATCAGGGTGGAGGCTGGGAAAGCCTGTGACCTGGGAGCAAAGCGGGCTACACTCCAGTGTGAGTGGGCAAAATACTCCCTTCTCTCAGCCTCAGTTTCCTGTCTGTAAATAGAAAAAACAGTAGCCGCCTTACAGAATTGTAATATGAATCAGAGAAAAAAGCTTGCACAAGGCTAGCAGTGTGTGACATACTGTAGGTGTCTGATAAATGGCAGTTGGTCTGTGCTTAAACTCATAAGAGAGGGCTCATTTGAAACGGCAAGGGTGGGATGAGCAATTTGCTGTCTTGAGAAGAGGAAACATCTTCAGACAGATGGCGGCCCCTTCTTGGGGTACAGTTTCTCTCCCCCAGCATCTGTCACTCTGGCCCAACAAGGTACCACTCCACAACCCAGGCAGTCAACACCGTTGCCATGGTAATGGAGTCCTGTGCTCAGTTCTGCTCTGGCCAGCCAGGACGCACAGAACATAGATGGACAGCTCGCTGTTTGGAACAGAGATCAGGCTGCTAATGAGGAGGGAGGCATGGGCCAGCCCACAGTCTCAGGACTCTCACTAACTCAGTGCATCTGGAAGCAACTGCTTTACTTCAGTGGACCCCAGTGTCTTCATCGGTAAAATAAAAATACTAAAACCTGTCTGTAAGTGTTATTTTAAAGATTAAACTAGTTTATTCACATAAAATCACCAAGGATGGTTCCTTACAGGTCCTTATCAAATGCTAGTTCTTCTCTTCCTTCCTTGTTATTTTTGATAGAATGAGAAGGAAGAAGAGAGAAGGAGAAAGATAATGGTAAAGAAGGAGGAGGAGAGGGAAAGAAGACAAAAGGTATGATGAAGGGGAAGAAAAACAACAATAACCAGAACAGCCACAAAAACAATAGCACTCAGTGTACCTCATGCATTTGGTGTTCCAGGCCATCTGTTTGTGTAATTAACAATCCTCATTGTATCTGTTTACTATTGCTGTTGTAACCAATTACCACAAAGGTGGAGGCTTCAAAGAGCACAAATTAATTTTCTTACAGTCGTACAGCTCAGAAGTCTTAAGTGGGTCAGCAAGATTGTGATCCTTTGGAAGGTTCTGGGGGAGAATCCATTTCCTTGCCTTTTTCAGCTTTTAGAGGCTGCCCTCATTCCCTGGCTTGTAGCCATACCACCCCCCTTCATCACTCCAACTTTTCCTTCTTTTGTATCTCTCCTTCTGACTTTAACTCTTCTGCCTAACCTTTTTTACTTACAAAGGTCCTTATGAATACACTGAATCCACCTAGATAATCCAGGAGAATCTCCCTATCTCTATATCCTTACCTTAACTCAATCTCATCTGCAAAGTTGTTTTGTTTTGTTTGCCGTGGAATGAAATATATGCACAGGTTCTGAGGATTAGCATGTGGACTTTTTTGGGAAGGTCATTCTTCTGCCTGCTATATCCACACCAGCTACTAGATGGGTATTATCAAGGTTTCTACTTTAAAGGTTAAAATACATAATAATAAAAATATGACTCAGAAAAAGTAGGAAGCTCTCCAAAGGTCACACATATGTAAGGATTCAAACCACATTCTGTCTGACTCTGCACCATATGTTCTTTCTGTAGAATATACATAAAGATACTCAGTAAATGTTGCCTCTAATCTAAAAGGGTTATATTGAATGATCTTTGAGATTCACCTTCTGTCTGATATTCTATGCTTCTCTATTCAGGAGAAAAAAGAAAAAAAAAAGGCTTCGTTCTAGCCAGTCTTAACCATGATTATTCCTTCTACTATGGCTCTAAATTCTAAATTTAGGAGTCCTAAGGCATCGTTAGAATGGAAGAGAATGATGGGAGTGAGTTTCTTAAGCAAGAATTTTGAGAAATGCATGACAAGCCCTGCTCCTATATATACTACCTTGGAATAATAAATACAAAATCTGCTTAAGATCCTGAACTATTTCCCATTGGGCTCCTCTCCTGACAGCCCAACCATCAAAATCAATGACAATCATGTTGGCGTTTTGCTAATTGAACCAAACAGGAGGTAACTGGTCTTGAAAAATCCTATAATGAAGTAATTAGCTACTCCATCAGTAAACGGAAATAATCACAGATTGTTGAAGCTAGAAATGAACCTTTTGATTATACATGGGGACCTGCAGCCCAAAATGTCTGAACCACCCGATACAGCTGTGATGGGCAGGGCTGGGACTGACAGCAGGTCTCCTGGCTGCTGGCCTAGGATTCTTTCCACAGGACCACCACTTCTGGAAGTTTGAACATAACTAGGTGGTTTCTCCTAAAACCTGGAGCATCAGGGAGGAAATGAAAGACTGTATAGGCATCATAGCCTTTGCCCAGAATAAAAGATGGATTACTGAAGAGTCTGGAATCTGTGTGCATCTGGGTTTGGGCTGGTCCTTGGGTCACATGTACTCATCCACACATTGGTTGATGGGCCTACCAGCTGGCTTGGCTTTCAGGGACCATTTAAAAAATTTTTCTTTTCAATTATAAAAAATGCTGGGTTATGACTAACAAACATTTGGAAACTATATTTTAAAAGTTAAAATAAAAGTAAATCATTCACTAAGATGTCCACGTTAATTATTACTAATATTATGAAGAATATATAGAATTTCTGGCAATTTTTTTCCTTCTGTGTCTACTCAACAGCTCTTTGGAGAAAAGAAAACTCCCCCATTACATAACAATACTGAAATATTTTTATGGCCTCATAACGGGCCTCATATTGTTAGCCTGGCCTCTAGTTGAGCAGTATAAGCCTTAGTGATTTGCTCTTTGCCTGGGCCACAGTGATCTGTTCAAGGATGGCCACATGAATTAAGCCAAACCAATAGAAGACCTCTCTAGGAGTTTTGCTAGAACTACTCGCTACTGGAAAGAATGTTCTTATTCTGAAGGATGAAGTCTCCTTACTGGGGTGACTTCACACTCATGTTATCATGTAGGGCAACAGTCCCCAAATAAATCCAAGCTGAAACAGGAAGAACCTGGATAGATAAGGGGTACGGAGAGGGAGGGGGGGGAGGGGGGGGGAGAGAGAGAGAGAGAAGAAGAAAGAGGGATAAAGAAAGGAAGAAAAGGAGAAGAAAAAGGAAGGGGAGAATCTGGCTACATCATTCCATTTGGATGACTAAACTTAAATATATGTAAAGCCAGCTCTTCCTAGTAGATTTTTTCTCTCTTTTTTTTTTTTTGAGATGGAGTCTTGCTCTTGCTCTGTCACCCAGGCTGGTGTGTAGTGGTGTGATTTTGGCTCACTCACTGCAACCTTCACCTCCCAGATTCAAGTACTTCTCTTGCCTCAGGCTCCCGAGTAGCTGGGATTACAGCCACCCACCACCACGCCAGCTAATTATTATTATTATTATTTTGTATCTTTAGTAGAGACGGGGTTCTGCTGTGTTGGCCAGGCTTGTCTCAAACTCTTGGCCTCAAGTGATCCACCTGTCTTGGCCTCCCAAAGTGCTGGAATTACAGATATAAACCACTATGCCTGGCCAATTTTCTCATTCTTATGAGCCAATAAATTGTCTTCTTAAGTCAGTTTTCATATTTGTCATTTACAATTGAAAGAACACTAACTGATACCAAAATCAGTATCCAGTTGGTGTATTGCAAGTGGCAGATGCTAATATGTGAAACTGGCTGAGGTGAGGGAAGTTGTAAAGTGGTGAGAGGGCAAGGGTATCCCAGCTCTGATGCAGAGATTGAAAATCCTGTGCTAATGTGGACTTTATTTTCTCTTGTCACTTCATGCTATACACATGACTTTGTGCCCTGCTTTTTTTTCAACTAGCACGATTATGGTGCTAATGGCAGTGGTTTCTATTAACTGAACACTGAGCATTGCGTGCTGTGCATTATCCGTGCATTCTCTTGTTTCGCTCTTGCCATAGAGACCTGTGGAACTTTGAACTTGAGAGAGATGATTTAAGGTGTCTGGTAGAGTAAATTTCTAAGCAGCAAAGCATTCAAGACGTGACAAAATAAAAGTTTAGAAAAACTGCAACCTGACAATATAGTAGAAAAACACAGACACACACATTTTCTAGGTAGAAATTCAAGCCTGCTGCAGAAATTTGTGTAAGTAGTAAGTAGCCAAATGTTAATCACCAAGACAATAGGGAAAATGTCTCCAGGGCATGAGAGATCTTCCGGGCAGCATTTTCCAGCACAAGCCTGGAGGCCTAGGAGGGAAAATGGTTTCCTGGGCTGGGTCTAGGGCCCCCTTCTGTGTGCAGTTTAGGGATTTGGTGCCCTGCATCCCAGCTGCTCCAGCTGTGGCTAAAAGGGGCCAAGGAACAGCTCAGGCCATTGCTTCAGAGGGTGCAATTTCCACATGGTTTTGGGCCTGTGGGTGCACAGAATACAAGAATTGAGGTTTGGGAATCTTTGCCTAGATTTCAGAGATGTATGGAAATGCCTGGATATCTAGGCAGAAGTCTGCTGCAGGGCAGAGTCCTCATGGAGAACCTCTGCAAGAGCAGTGCAGAACAGAAATGTAGGGTTGTAGCCCCCATAAAGAGTTCCCACTGGGGCACTGCCTAGTGGAGTTGTGAGAAGAGGGCACTGTCTTCCAGATTCCAGAATGGTAGATTCACTGACAGCTTGCACCAGGGACACTCAACGCCAGCCTTGAAAGCAACCGGGAAGGAGGCTGTAGCAAGCAAAGCCACAGACGTGGTGCTGCCCAAGGCCATAGGAGCCCACGTCTTGTATCAGTGTGCCCTGGATGTGAGACATAGAGTCAAAGGATATCATTTTGGAACTTTAAGGTTTAATGACTGCCTTATTGGATTTCAGACTTGCATGAGGATTGTAACTCCTTTGTTTTGGCCAATGTCTCCCATTTGGAAAGGGTGTATTTACCCAATGCCTGTACCCCCATTGTATCTTGGAAGCAACCAACTTGCTTTTGATTTTATAGGCTCATAGGCAGAAGGGACTTGCCTTGTGTCAGATGAGACTTTGAACTTGCACTTTTGGGTTAATGCTGGAATGAGCTAAGAATATGACAGACTGTTAAAAAGGCATGCTTGTGTTTTGAAATGTGAGGACATGAGATTTGGGAGGGGGCCAGGATGGAATGATATAGTTTAACTGTGTACTCACCCAAATCTCATTTTGAATTGCGATTAACCTTGGGAGGGTCCTGGTGGGAAGTAATTGAATCATGGGGGTGATTATCCAATAATGTTCTCAAGATACTGGATGAGTTCTCATGAGATCTGATGGTTCTATAAGGGGCTTTTCCCCCCTTTGCTCAGTGCTTCTCCTTCTAGCCATCCTGCAAAGAAGGTGCCTTTCTTCCCCTTTGCCTTCCACCATGATGGTAAGTTTCCTGAGGACTTCCCAGCCATGTGGAACTGCTAGTCAATTAAAACTTTTTTTCTTCATAAATTTCCTAGTCTTGGGTATTACTTCATAGCAGCATGAGAATGAACTAACACAACGTATAACAACTGAAAATAGAACACCTCTATACTATGTCAGAATTTGGACTTGAAACCTTTAAGATTATTCCAAATTTGAAGATTCTATAATTTATTGCAGGTTCTGAAAAGGGCAATAGGAGAACTGAGTCTCAGAAAGGTGCCAGACAGGGTGCAATCAGAAAAACAGAAACCATAGTAGGTATTTTAACAGAGAAAGTTTATTATCAGAACTGAGTTGAGTGCTAGTCCAATGAAAAAGCAAACAGGTAACCTGAAGATAACCCAGACTGCAACTGCAGGAAGCAGCTGACATTCTCAGGGTTAGGGGAGAACTGTCTATTACTGTTATGGGAGTAAAGATCCATGGCTGAAACCACACTGAAAGGAATTATAGGCAAATAGAAAAAGCTAATCCCTTCCGTCCTGTTCTGCCTTCAAGTCTTGCTCTAACACTCTTTATCAGCAGATCCTAACAGCTGGCATACCAGAAATAGAGTTTGCAGGTTCCAAGCACCAGCATTAAGAGGACAAATACAGAAGGATGGATTTGATGCTGACAGATTGAGAGATGATAGCTTAATAAGTGATAAATATAGGAATCTTGCCTGCTAAAAATTTAGATGCTTAGAATTGTATATGGGAGCACAAAATATTCTTTAGTAACATTAGAATACAGCAGAAGAACAGCTGAATAAGCAAAATGCAAATGGGAGACCTGGAAAGAAAAGTTAATCTTATATCATTGAAATGGCTTTGGTAGCCAGTAGAAAGAGACCCAAGAAGAAAATATCAAATTTTTGGAAATTAAAATGTTCATGTGATTTAAGCTAAATGTCTATATTAAAAAAGCATTCTGCATAAAAGAGAGTAGGGCAGAATCCTGTCCTTTTCCTAATGAGACAAAACAGATTTAAACTCATTAGGAGCACATATAGAATATTGGTTAAGCTCTGGGTTCCTGCAGCCAGGAAAACCTGGTGTTAAATGCTGTTGTTGACTAGCCCTGCCAACTCACACTTGTCTGTGTTTCCTGATCATTAACATTGAGACACAAAACTACCTTCTTCTAGTTCCAGTCAAACAGGATAAGTTTGAGGTATAAATAAAATATGCTTTTAAAATGCTTAATAAACACACTTAGCCCATAGTAAGTATCAGTACATGAGAGCCATTATCAGTGTATCTGCCTCACCCTGTCCTACCTTCATCTGGTCCTTGCTATATCTTCTTCAAAAATTAAGAAGTTGATAGCTTAGGTCTTTTGTGTGGAAGACAGCATGTCAGGAAAAATTCCTAAATTCAGAAAGTTAGCTTTATTCTTGTCCTCTGCCTATAAAATTAAAAGCCCTGATTTTCCCCAGGCTTTCTCATTAGTCTAGAATTGTTCAGATTCCTTTGACTAACTCTGACTTTATTTTATACCCATGGCTCAAGGAATGTTTTTCCCTGCCTGAAGAAGGTCCACAATTTTCAGTCATGCCCTGTACTCCCTGAAAGGCTTCTGTAATGGGATAGACTGTCCTACCTCAAATTAAGCTCTCATTAAACCACATTAATTCATGAGTGAATTGCTATACTTTCTTCAAAAATTAAGAAGTTCACAGCTTAGGACTTCTTATGGATTAATGGATCCCTTGGGAATTAATAAATTCACAAAACAACACTTGAGTTAAACTGAGATTAGAATAAAACAAAATACCTTTCTTCCTTTCATTAACCCAAGCTGATCTTCAGCTTAAAGGAGTACAACTGTGGCCATTCTGATGTTTTCTCCACAGATAAGCATTATCAGTCTTCACTATTCTCTACTGTAGTTTGCATTCCTCTGTTTTTCTTCATAAAGAGGTTGAGGATTGAGGAAATGAGCAATTAAAATTATTTTTTGGTATTTGTTCCAAAGATGGAAGAAAAATTACATTCTGTTAATAAAATGCACAACGAAAATACATGAGGAAAAGTTCTGTGGAACCAGAACCAACAAAAGAATCTGATCAGAATTTTTAACAAGAACAAAGCAAAGCAAAACAAGCATGCATTTGCTCCATCTGTCACTGGCCCATGGAAAATAGGGTGGGGTTTAGCCAGATTTAATTTGTTGACACAATGACATAAGGGGCAACACTAATTTAATCTTGTCTTCAAAATCAAATAACGATTAACCACACTGAATTCTTCCCACAAAATTGCATTACTATTTTTTATTATTCTGACTAATTATCCACAAAAGTCCTACTTTTAAGGGTGGACTTTCTACCATGGGTTGTTACAATTGATTAAATGAGAGGCATCTAAAATGTTTTCTGTTTTTCTTGGAATCCCAGTGACATTACTAATGCAGACTCAGATTTGAATAACCACAGCTGAAACTATAAATGGAAAATGAAAATTATGCCTCCAGATGTGGGGAGTCTTTCACAACACACATCATTCTCCCGCCTCTTAATCTAAAATAGGAGCAATAATAATAACATAAAATAATAGGTGATTCATGATTTCAAAGCAAGTTTTTCCATGGTTAAAAATCATATTTTTATTGTGTGACCATAATTTTTAAAGGATTTTCATCAGAAAGATAAAGAAGAATTGATGAAGTAATAATTGCCTTGGGATAGAATGTAAATTCCATTAATTTTTTGTAGGTTTAGATTTTTGCAGTTGTTAGCTTTTTCCCGCAGTTTATCTCACCCCTGTATATTAATTCCTATTTTCAGAGCCTTTCTCAATTCTTGATGCACTTGTATTGTATGATTTCATTATTTGGGTACCAAACAATATTGAGGAAGAAATTACTATTATCTCTCTTTTATGTTTGAGGAAACTGAGGTTCAAAGAAATTCCACAATTTATTGAACAAGGCACACAGCTAGCAAGAGGCAAAGCTGCGATTGGTGCCCAGGCTGACCCAATGCCAAAATTAATGTCTTTTCTAGAAACCTATATTGTCACAAGCCCTGATTTCCATCTCCTTATTATTAACCTCAGGAAAGCTCCTGAAAATTTTGGCATGCTTAGAAAAGATTTTCCAAATTAATCTCCCATAGACTTTAGGACAGAGGCTAGTTCTGGTTATTCTCTGCATCTGGAGAGTATAGTACAGGGCTGGCAGCAGAGTATCCATTCATTAGAACATCTTTTTTTTTTTTAATTGTACTTTAGATTCTGGGGTACATGTGCAGATCATGCAGGATTGTTGCATAGGTACACACATGACAGTGTGGTTTGCTGCCTTCATCCCCCCCGTCACCCACATCTGGCATTTCTCCCCATGTTATCCATCCCCCGACCTCCCCCACCCCCCTCCCCCACTATCTCTCCCTTGGCCCCTCCAGCAGACCCCAGTGTGTGATGCTCTCCTCCCTGTGTCCATGTGTTCTCATTGTTCAACACCCGCCTATGAGTGAGAACATGTAGTGTTTGATTTTCTGTTCTTGTGTCAGTTTGCTGAGAATGATCATTAGGACATCTTTAACTGAGGGCCTGGGTTTTCTATTTAATCTGCACTAATGGAGTCCTACTGGATGGGGAAACAGGAAACAGAAAGAACCAAAGGAACAAAAGAAGGAGAAAGAGTGGAGGCTGAAGAGAAGGACAAAGAGGCTTGAGAGGCCCCAGAGGAGGACTGGTGACATAAGATGGCTGCGAAGCCTGCCCAGGTTTTGGTTGACCTCCAAGAGGCCTTTGCCGTAATAGATGAGAAGAGTATCTATGAAATAAATTATCAGGAGCAGAATGCCAGACACAGAATATTTCTCCATTATCTGCTACAGGCAAAAGAAACTCAGGTTCTTAAAAACAACTTGTTCTTTTCTACTCTCACATTGTTAAATTATAAATCCTTAAAGCTAGAGTGTTAGGCAAAATTTACCAATCTTAAAAACAATACTAAATAGTATTTACCTAGTTAAGAGTCTGGGTCAGACATTCTGCTAACTGAAGTAACTGCCTGTATTACCTCATTTAATCCTCACAACAATTCTATGAAATAATTACTATTATTCCCCTTTGTACAGATGAGTGGGATGAAGCCCAGAGAAGTTAAGTAACTTGCCCAAAATCAGAAAAGAATAACCTTTCTGAGTGTAAGTTTTATCTTCTGTAAAAGAGGGATTATAACAGCTCCCTATTAGAGTTGTGTTCGAATGAAAAGAGAAAATGCATATATATGAGAAGAGAGTCCAGCATACAGCAAATAACAGATCTTCACTCAGTAACTTAAAGCAGAAGTACGGATGGGGTTTGAATGCAGGTGGTTAAGGTCCCAGGTGTTACAATCAAATACAGCAGTCAAAGCACTTACTCTGGTATATTCATGTGGATGGGTTATCTTGGCTCTCGAAGCTAGCCTTGTTTCCTTAGTTCTATATGCTAATACACAACAATGATAGAATATGCCTCATGGGGATATTGTTAATTATCAAATGAGGTTATTCATTTAGGTAGGTAGAATTCTACTATGCTCCCTATGAGCTCTGCCCTCTGGTGTCATGACTTTTGTAATCCCCTACCCCTGAGTGTGAGAGGCACCTGTGACTTGCTTCTAACTAATAGCATGTCAAAGTCAATGGTATATCATTCCTGTGATTAAGTTCCATTATATAAGACAAGCTTGTCCCCTTGGCAACCTGTGGACTGTGGCCCAGAATGGCTTAGAATGTGGCCCAACACAAATTTATAAACTTTCTTAAAACACTATGAGATTTGTGTGTGTGTGTGTGTGATTTTTGTTTAGTGCATCAGCTATCATTTGTGTTCATGTATTTTATGTGTGGCTTAAGAAAATTTTTCTTCCAGTGTGGTTCAGGGAAGCCTAAAGATTGAACACCCCTGACATAAGACTTTCTTTTAGCAGAGCAAAAGAAAAATTCCCCCATTGGCCTTGAAGAAACAAACAGCCATGTTGTGAGCTGCCATGGAGGGGCCATGCAGCTGATAACTCCAGGCAGCCCTTGGAGCTGAGGTAGCCTCCAGCTGACCATCAGTGAGAGGGCAGGGCCTTCAGTCATGAAGCCACAAGGAAGCAACCTGAGAAATCTTGGAAGCATATTCTTCCTTAGTTGAGTCTCCAGATGAGATTGCAGCCCAGCTGACACTTTGACTGCAGCCTTGTCAGTTCCAGAGCAGAGGACTCAGCTCGGACTTCTGACCCGTAGAAACTGACAGATAATAAATGTGTGCCGTTTTAATCTGATAAGTTGTAACAATTTATTATGCAGCAAGAAATAATCTAATACATACATATAAAGCATTTGGCACTGAGCCTTGTATGTATTAGTTTTCAAAAAAATACTACATGTATCTTCTACATATGTCAATCAGCAAACATGTTTACAAAGTTCTTACTTGTGTATAATGCATCTCTTTAAAAAACAATTGCACTTAGTGGATTCATGCCTTCTATATAGTTAAGAAAAATACATTTTTAGGATTTTCTAGTTAACTTCTCCTAATAAGATCCAGAATTACAGAACACTCTTAGAGGCTCTAGATAGCTACATTGCAACAAGGTCTAAGAGAGGCTGTGTATGCCTAAAATTCAACTATGTACCCGGAATATGAAAGGTTTACAAATAAGGAGTGAATCTGTAAAGTGGATGGGTGGGAATGATTTTATATAAGCCATGTCATTTATTTTTAGGCTTTTGTCATATTATTAGACGACAATTTTTAGCAAACTGAATGATAGTAGCAAACTTCAGTTTACCCATGTTTAGCCATGATACAATACACACATGCTTTTAAAATCCTCTCTAACAGCTGGTGAGAATTCAGCCTGAGGCAAATTCATAAACATATATTTTATAACTGCTTAGTGGGATATTTAAAAAATGAAGCCAGCTTTATCAGTTATTCAATAAATGTAAATAGAATATTTTCACAATACAGGCTGCTCCTGCTTTAAGGCTGCTGATGTTGGTGAGGGGGCTCCTTCTCTAAGGTTGTTGATGTTTAGGGGCTTCTCCCTCAAACTCCAGTTACTCCTAGAGAAGGGGATTACATGACCATGGACACACTGACAAAAGTATTGAAAGACAAAATAAAAGAAGGTCTTCTTCTTGCCATACACTAGAGCTCTCCTTGGCTACTACTTCTGAATAAGGACTCCACTTACACAACTTTTCCATACCTAGTCTAGCAATGTTTTTCATTATATTAACCTTGAAACAAGAGAGGACTAGTTTTTATTAACCCATCCATTCCTTCAATAAATAAGGTATTGAGTACCTACCCTATACCAGTAAAATAAAACAGAAGAGCCTAAAGAAGTTTAGTCATTTGACTGATGTCACACATTTGATATGCAGACGAGTTGGGACTCACACCTACAGCCAGCTCTGTTGGTCTGTTCCCAACATGTCCTCTGGCCACAGCAGCACTTACTTGTTTCTGTCATAATGATGTAAGATGCAGGGACATAAATGAAGCTGGAAGACACCATTCTCAGCAAACTAAAGCAGGAACAGAAAACCAAACACTGCATGTTCTCACTCATAAGTGAGAGTTGAACAATGAGAACACATGGACACAGGGAGGGGAATATCATACACCGGGGCCTGTCGGGGACAGGGGGAGCAAGGGGAGGGAGAGCATTAGGACAAATACCTAATAACGTGGGGCTTAAAACATAGATGATGGGTTGATAGGTGCAGCAAACCACGACGTCACATGTATACCTATGCAACAAGCCTGCACGTTCTGCACATGTATCCCAGAACTTAAAGTAAAATAAATAAATGGACAAACGACTTTCTAAAATAAGAAACAAATGCAACCTTAAAGGGAACAATGTCAGAATTAGTTCTGAAAGACAAATGATACCTTGTTGTTCTGATGGGTTTTGCTTAGGACTGTAATTGTCAGGGACGTACAGAGATGTGTGCCAATCCCAATACACAACACTTGATGACCCCAGACTGTGCAGTGGGGGAGGCACTGACTCATCACCTAATTACAGCCCAGCAGTCTTCAGATTGCCCAGTGCCTTCTGTTGATATTTTGGTTTGTCATTTTAAGTCTGCTATAAACTACTGCTCTGAAGGATACCTTCCAAATATACCCTCTCAGAAAGGTCTCCAAATGATTGAAGGAAAAGCAAACACCACCACTAATTTCAAGGTCTTTCCCATATTGTGCTCCCAGTACTTGCAACCAGTTATACTAGCCATTAATTCCTTTATTCAACAAATGCTGATAGATCACACCTCCTACCTGGGGGGACACAATCGCGATGAAATTGATTTCCACTGGGCAAGAATAACTCTCAGTCACTCCCCCTTGTTCTCATGCATCACTCAGCACCTGCTGGCAGTCTTTGCTATAAACCACCTTTAATTTCTGATGCAGAGTCCTCACAAAAACACATTTTGTTATTTCCAGATCTTGTACAGAGTTTGACCAAATGAACGGGCATAGAGAAAGCAACCACTAAAGAGAGGACTCTTAAACCGATACCTTGGAAAGCTGTTGATGAATGACTGACAGCATGGGCTGTGGAGCCAGGCTGCATGGATTTGAAGTTTGGCTCTACCACTCACTAGCTGTGCATGACCCCAGGCACACCCACTTCACTTTACCTGTAAAAGAAGGATAATAATAGCAATTATCTCATAGGACTATTGGAGGAATGACAAGAGTTAACGTAGGTAAAAAACTTAGTACAGTAACTGACATTTGGTAAGCACTCAGTAAATGTGAGCTATCATTATTATAAAGAATATTGAATATTTCCATCAAAATTCGATATGTCTTTGTATATTGTATAAATTCACTTTTCATAGTATATTTGAAAAAAACTGTCTTATAACATCTTCCATACCGGCTACCTTTGGGACAGTAATTCCAAAGTCAATATCATAAACATAAGCTATCGTTTTATAATCAGGACACGAAGAAACAAATGTTGTTTTTAAAACTTAGATTTATAACATGAATTGGTTTTGTATTCTGACGCCTTCTCCTCCCCATCGTTATAAGTGCAATTTGTTAATTCCTTTCTGTGTTCCTGGTCCTATGCTAAACTTTCTTTCCACTCTTATTACTCTTCGCTGGTTTCAAGTCAGACTGCCTAAATTTGCAATCTTGTTCTTCTGCATCCTGTCTATGAGAGCTTTCCTCTCTGTGCATCAGTATCCTCATGTATCAGGTGGGAAAATAAGTTGGACCTACCTCTTAGTATGGTTAATTTGGCATAATACTGGGCAAAGATCTGTCCCCCAGTGAATTCTAGCTATTTGACTGTTACTGTGAGATCTCAGGACAGTATCTGACCTCATAGCTGTTTGCTGAACACTTGTTGATGTTATGTTCTGTGAGCAGCAAGAGCAATGACTCGGTGCTAGGACAGTACAGAATGGGTAGCAAAAAATGCAAAGTGTTCCATGAAGCCGGAATATGTGTCACTCCAGACATGAAAGCCAAAACCCTCTTCCAGATGTTGAAGCACTCCTGCTTCAATGCATTGCCCAAAAGCCAGGCCTCCCCCACTTTGCTTGGCAACGAAGGCCAATAATCTACCTTAATTTGGAAAATTCCACTCACGTACCTGGTCTCTGGCTTTCCACATGTCCCCACGAGGTTTTATGCCAGGTTTGAGTTCCTAATGTTGAGGAGAAAGAAAGGAGGGAACGGAAAAGAAAAAAGGTAGAGGAAAGGTTGGAAATTTAAACTGAATTGTTTGGTAATGGAAAGTTCCTTTCAAGTCTCCTTAATTCTTTATTTGGATTCCATTGAGTGTGTGCCAAAAGAGAAAAAGGAAAGATTAAATTCTCCTATCAGATCTGGCAAAGAAGTTCAGCCAAGCAGCTTAAGGAACAGATTAGCTTGCCTGCAAAGCAGAAGTGTCGATACACAGGATGCCAGCATGCTGCAAGGACCCCTCCTTAGAGGCTCTGGCATTCACTGGCCCTGGGAGAGGCTTGCAAGAGGAAATTGGCCCACAGGCAATAGCTTGATCCTCAAGAAAGTGTGAAACATTCCCTCTGCCCAGGGTTGGAAGGAGGCTTTAGGTACTCTCGCCTTAACTAGTCGGATCCAGTTCCCTTTGAAGAATAAACTTTCACATCCTCCCCACAGAGAAATACAAGATTTTGTCAACACCTGTAAGGGGTTCATGGACCTCAGCTATCCCACTCACAGACCTTGAACCCTGTCTTATGATATCCCTGACCTCTTTGACAACACCTTCCTACAAGCCTTTCTATTTTTCACAGGCATCTTTCCATCAGCCTTCACTAATTCAAGACACTTTTTTTTAAACTAAGATCAGATCCAAAATTCAAAACATGTCTGTCTGTGCCCTAATGTGTCTGTGTTTAAAAAAAAAAAAAAAAAAAAAACTGGCAAGTTTAGTGGGGGGAAAATAACCTGAAAAACTGATCCTTGGAGTAAATACTGGGCCCTACTATTATCTCCTGGAGTAAATATTGGTCTCTACTTTTAGCTCCTGCAGTCCTGGACCTGGGTTTTAGGAAAGTTACTCAGTATTTCAGAGTGTTCAATGTCTTCATGAATAAAATGGGAATTTATTAGTCACCTGTCAACTTCTTCAGGTTTTTGTCAGGTTACATTTCCTCTGTGTCAAAGTAATTCTCCAATGATAAAAGGAACTATAGAAATACGAAAGTTTAATGAGTATCTATCACATGACAGACCCTGGATATGGGGACATAGGTTCCTCCTTCCCTAAAGGGGGTCCTGGGGAGTGAGGAGGTGGCTGAGGAAGGCAATGACCACAGTCCATTATGATAAAGCGTTCTGATAAAGGCGTTATGAGGTCTTCCAGGGAGGAATCCGTCCCTTCTAAGACAATCAGGAAACACTTCCTGAGAGAGAGAAGCATCTGAACTGAACCCACCAGGGTGGTGAAAGGAGCCAGCTGGGAAAAGAAGGGACAGGATATATCCATCAAGGGAATCAGCATGCTCAAAATCAAAGAGGAGAAACGTAATAATAATTACTGCATGATACGGTTTGGCTGTGTCCCCCACGTAAATGTCATCATGAATTCTAGCTCCCATAATTCCCGTGTGGCATGGAGGGACCCAGTAGGAGGTAATTGAATCAGGGGGCCAGTTCTTTCCCATGCTGTTCTCATAATACTAAATAAGTCTCATGAGATCTGATGGTTTTATAAAGGGCCTCTCCTGCACACAATCTCTTGCCTGCCACCATGTAAGATGTGACTTTGCTCCTTATTTGCCTGTTGCCATGATTGTGCGGTCTCCCAACCATGTAGAACCTTGAGTTGATTAAACATCTTTCCTTTATAAACTATCCAGTTTAAGGTATGTCTCTATTAACAGCGTGAGAACAGACTAATAGACTGCATATCTCAGCTCAGACTGCTGATATGGGCATGAGTACTGATGATAGGAGTCTTGAATTAAAACACAAATACAGAAAGGACATTTCAGGCTCATGAAGTGGGGCTGAAGAGGGAGAGAGTAGGGAACAAGTCCCCTCTCCAGTCTCCTCACCACCCTGAGAAAAAGCAGGGCTTGCCTGTTGAGAATATTGATTTCCTCTACTCCCATGTTTCCCTGTGTCCCCATGTCCACGGCTCTATTGAGGGGAGATGCTACCAAAGGCCACACTTCCTCAGGGTGTCAGATTCTTCCACCTGCCTTTTGCCTCTCCAAATTTCAGATCAGAGGATATTTTTAGTTCTTCAAGGTCTTTGGAATCCTGTCCTTAAGCAAGGGACCCAGGTGCATATCAAGAAAGCTGAGCCCACTCTCTGGCAGAGGAAGGCAAGCCTGTCATTCACATAAAGAGAATCCCCTAAATGATCATGTGTCTGTAAGTGCATGGAAACACTGGGGATTTAGCACAACCAAAGAAAAGTACTTGGAAGCTCCCTGCCAAATACTTATCTCATTAAATTTTAAGTGTGTTTGTGTTTTAAAGGGAAATGTAATCCATATGTTTCTGATGGACTTAGGTTTAACATATCCAAATTCTTCATAATCATTTCTACCATCCAAGAAGTTATTGGAGCCTGGATTTTAGTCTCAAATCTTCCTCAGAAATAGAAAGCTGTGGATTTGCTCTAGGAGTAGGAAGAGTAGGAGTAGTTGGAAGGAGTAAGAAAAGCAGGTGGGACAAAGTTCAGTTTTGTGTTTGATGCATGGAAAAACAAATCTCCCTAAAACAAACTCATCTGTGACAGTTCTCACCTGCCCTTTCTCTGTGGCATTCAGAGTCACCCTATTCATTGGGAAGGTGACCTCACATCTTCCATTGTCTAGGACAGTCCCAGTCAATGCCACTTGTCCCAAAATCATTGTCTATAGTGCCCATTTTTATTCTCTAAATATCCTGGTATGAATAAGAAATGATGTGATCACCCTAGATAGGGCAGAGCTCTGACACGCCCATTCTCTCCTTTCTTCCCCTTTGAAATAGTCCAGATAGAAATGTAACACAAGCCACAAATTCAAGCTACTTATGTGTTTGAATATTTTCTAGTAGTCATATTAAAAATAATAAAAATGAATAACCAAAATGAATTCAAATATGTTTCCTTTAACCAAATATATCTAAAATATTATCATTTTAAAATATAATCAACATAAAATATTAACGAGATATTTTACATTACTCTATTTATACTAAGTCTTTGAAACTTCTGATGCATCTCAAATTGGATTTACTATATCCCTTAACCACATACCACAATTGTCTACTGTACTGGACTGTGAAGTTCTGCAATGAATGTCTTCCATGTCATGCTTTTTTATACAATCAATGGTTAGTAAATTCACTTGCCCTGAGTTCCTGTACTTGTAACTTAGTATGTAAAGTGAAGAGTTGCAAAGACTGGCTTTAAGACCCATTATCTTTCCATGGACTCAGTAATAGGAATAAATCTAGTTTCTCACTCAAATCCCAGGAATAACTTTGTATTCAAGGTGGTATTTTGTCTTCCCTTGAAATATTGAAATCCATTATTTCCCTGGGGTAGCTAGACACATAGCCATGGAATTTTTAAGGTAAGAATAATATATTGGCTATTTGAATATTTCATATTATCCTCAGTATATAATCAACAAAGGTTGGTTGCTGCTATTTTTATGTTCTTCTTGTCTGCCACCCTTGTTTTTAGTGTCCCTTTAGCTCAGTAAGATTCTTGTTTTTCTGTGAAGTCTGTCCCAGGGCCTCTGCCATGCATGCAAACACTAGACTCTTAGTCATTGTTCTAGGAAGGTATTTGGGCTCTGACTTCAACTCTCACTTATTTAGGAACTCTGTGGCAGGAACTTCCTCCCCTATCATTGGGCATGAAATGTCAAAGGTTGTTCATGCACATCTGCTCCTGGAAATGATAGACTTTCTCCAAAAGTGCCATATTTGCTTAGTGATACGTTCAATCTCATTTAAATTGAAGTTGTCACTTCCTTGTCACACTGGGCTCCTAAAAGGCCATGTTCACATATGCTCATGTACATGAACACACACACACACACACACACACACACACACACACATTCGATTGCTAATTAATGAATTTGTGTATCTTTTTCTTCTTCTGCTTCTATTTCTTCCTTTCTTCCTTTTTAGCATTTACTGCTGAGGCTGACACATAATAAGTACCTAATATGGTTTGGCTATGTCCCCACCCAAATCTCATCTTGAATTGTAATCCCCATAATCTCCATGTGTCAAGGGAGGGACCCAGTGGGAGGTGATTGGATCACGAGAGCAGTTTCCCCCATGCTGTTATCATGATAGTGAGTGAGTTCTCATGAGATCTGATGGTTTTATGAGTGTGTGACAGTTCCTCCTTCACATGCTCACTCTCTCACCTGCCACCTTGTGAAGAAGTTGCCTGCTTCTCCTTCTGCCATGATTGTAAGTTTCCTGAGGCCTACCCAGACATCCAGAACTGTAAGTCAATTAAACCACCTTTGTTTATAATTACCCAGTCTCAGGTAGTATCTTTACAGCAGTGTCAGAATGGACTAATACAGTACTCAACAAATACGTCTTAGCAAACTGATATACCTGACAAATTTTAATAAAAAGCAAGAGGTTTTTAAAAAAAAAAAAAAAAAAAGCCTAACTAAACATTTAAACACCCAAAGGCAGCTTTATAATTCCAGTTTACTGCAAACCAACTCAACAGACTCAAGTCACTTCTAATCTGGGAAAGTCTAAACTAAAGCTAATTCTGTTAGCTTTTTAATGGGACAAAAATTACAGTTACTGTGAAAACTTTAACTTAGAATTCTCAGACTTGAGGATAATTAAAGTCACAGCTTGAATGTTACAGAAATAACTATTTCAATTTAATTTACTATTGCATACAATATAAGGGCTGATTACTTTCCCCTCAGCATTTTGGACTTTGATATAACTTCCTTTTTGTGAGTTAAATTTACTTAAGTGTCAATATTTTGCAATTCAAAGTACCAATTAACTTTGTGTGTGTTTTCCCCGTTAAAAAAAGCGGCATTCAACAAAATTGTAAATGTTCTCTTGTTTTGCTTCGCTTCTATTACACACTTTGGGCTTGAGTTGTATTTTAGAAATGTGTATTTCAGGATCAGGCAAACTCAGGGTGTTCCTAAGTCAAAAACTCTAATCAAATAAATTCATCACCACATTGGTTTTATTCCTGGACACTCTTCCCTTTTACCAAAGAATGCAGTGTAGCATATTCAAAAGAACATGTGATCCAGAGAATACTGGGATTTGAAACCTAGATTTCTGTGAGATGTTGGGCAAGGTGTTTAATCTCTCTTAGTTTCTCCAAATTATAATAATTCCTACTGAATGCTTGTATGCTAGGTACTGTTCCTGGTAATTTTCAAATGTTATCTAATATAATTATTAAAAATCCCATCTCTCCATTTTGAAGATAAGAAAAATGAAGCTTAAAAAAGTTAAATAACATGCTCAGAGTCACACAGCAAGTGGAGAATAAAATCTTGATTCTCAACTCATTCAATACTTTCAGTTCTATTGCTTTTAATCTCTACTCCTTGCATTCTGTAAACTGAAGGTGGCACTATTGTTAAGACACAGACTGGGAGACTTGATGCAGGGCACACATCTGGCTCAAGCTTAATGTTGCCAGTGGACCACGGGTACCCCAGATCACTAACTCATGCTCTGACCTGTCAGCCTAAAATAAGTGACATAGAGATCAATTCTCCAAAACAAAGAGTTTATTCAGGAAGAACAAGGGATTGCATTCCTGGATATGTGTGCTACAGCAGACCATAGGCACATCTGAGGAGGCAGAAGCAAGGGAACGCTTTTTTATATTTTTTACTTTTTTTTTTTTAAGAGATGGGTCTTGCTCTGTCATCCATGCTGGAGTACAGTGGAACAATCGTAGATCATTACAGATTCAAACTCCTAGGCTCAAGTGATCCTCTCACCTCAGCCTCCCAAATTTTTGGAATTACAGTGTGAGCCACTGTGCCCAAGGAGAAGCTATTAAAGGCAAGACCATTGATTGCAGGAGATTATCAAAGGCAGTGGTGTTGGTTCATTGGTGGTGCTAGTTGTTGATAGGTGAAGGTCTTCATAAAAGAGGCTTAACTGGAAAGTTCTGGTTGGGAAAGTCCTTTGTGGAAGTTCCTGTTACCGTCATACCTGTGTGAGGGCCCTTCCTTCATGACCTCCCAGCTACATTTTCTTAGGGTTTGACCTGAGTAACTCCATTTTTGTACTGATAATTTTCACAGACCTGAGAGAGAATTACCCCAAACTATGATGTTTACACCTTTCTATGTGGCCCAAATTTACACAATCCTGCAAAATAAATACTGAACCAACCAGTAAGAGCAATCTACTAACCAGGCTACCCGTCTGGAAACCTTGCAGGCTACAAGTCCCAAGACAGCTCTGGAGGCACAAGTCCTAGAGCAACTCACAGCATCTGGTCAAGTCCACATAAGGTTCAGAGTTCCCCAAGAAGCATCCCAACCAGTTAGCATAGCCAGGCCTAGAGACAGGGGCTCCAAAAACTCAGCCATCCCTGATGCTGGGCAACCCAGGACCCCCCTGTTTCCCAGATCAAAAGACAGTATTGTTGACAGTCATATCTTCTAACCAGGTGGATGAAATTGATCCAAGAGAAGTAGAGAAGAACAATGAAAAGACCATCTTACCAGCTTTCACATTCTGAGACCAGACTAGACCCCTGTTCTTGTACATTAGATGAGCTATTTTAGTGTCCTCCCACACAAAACTTGTCTATTTTGATTAAGCAAATTCAAGACAGATACCTGTCTCTGAAATCAAAAGAATTTTTAAGAATGTGCCAACGAACAATTTCATTCTTGTTATTTATGCTGGGACTGGCTTCCATAAAAAATTCATAGAGCAGAAACCAATTAACTTGAAAGTTAGAATACTGGGAGCAGGTTCCCATCTGCCCCTTATGAATTTCATGACTGTCAGGAAGTTATTTCATCTTTCTTGCTCAGTTTATTCACCCCATTTAAAATTACAAACACACAAACTCCAGAACTCCCTATCTTCCTTCCCTACTTTATTTTCCCCATAATAATTTTTATTTCTAATATACTAAATAATTTATTTATTGCTTTTGTTAATTGTTCTCCCCAGTAAGATGCAAGTTTCCTACAGATGCTAGTGGATTTCCCTGGTCCAGAATAGAATATAATACATAATAATTCAATACATATTTCTGGCAGTTGTTGATATATTATGTGATTTGATTATACCATATCAGTGGGTACCCTCTTGAGATGCTATGAACCCTGTGAGTTCATAAAGATAGTATTAAACAAGCCTTAGGCTAATTTGAATATGACTGAAAGCATAATGGAGTTAACACATTTTAACCATCACTAGTTCCTGCAGCTAACATATCTACCATCTTATTAAACAAGAGAATTTAATGCTTAAAATTGCTGTTTATTATTACTTTTTACGATTTTCATGAATTATCTATGTCTTTTGTTAATAAAAATGATAATGGTATTAGTTTGACCAAAAGTGTAGTTTGTCAAACAAGCAAAACAACGGACAATGGAAGAAAAAGCTATGAAAGAAATTTTTGGCCTGTGACATTTCTCAAGTTAGTTAATCTTCTCAAGCCATATTTTGTTACCTTAAAAATAAGTGTGGTATGAGATAGCACACATAAATAGCCTAACATGTACTTAACAAATATTAGCTCCTTTTTGTTCACATGGTGGAAAAGAAATTCTTTTCCAACTCTAGAATCCAGGATTCTATGTTGCACAAGCATGAGATGTGGAAGTGAAGCTTAAGGCTAGAATTTCAAAATATCATATTATCAGCTTAAGAGCTCTTTTAAAAAGTTCAGCAAATAAGTAAAACTTAACAAATCACTACTAAACTATCATGAGTTCAATTCTTACAACAACACTACAAAATTGGCTCAGAAAAGTCAGCAACATAGGTGAGGACAGCGCTTATATCTCTGATTCTCAGGAAAAGTAACCAGTGTGGGGCAATTCATTGGAGGGTTTATTTCTAGT
The DNA here is from genome assembly GCA_036589455.1 of Ateles fusciceps. Lineage (NCBI taxonomy): Eukaryota > Metazoa > Chordata > Mammalia > Primates > Atelidae > Ateles > Ateles fusciceps. The sequence goes on from JAZHEH010000672.1 coordinate 4,294,162, forward strand.
TGCAAAAGGAGAGAATAGGCAAAAGTGAGATACTGAGATAAAGTTTGAGAAGAAACAGAAAGAGGACACTGGAAGACAGAGTGACAGGGCAAGCAGATGACAAAAGCTAATTCCTTCCTATGCTGAAGCCCCTTCTATCTGCATTAGCATCTGAGCAATAGAGGATATGAACAAGCATATTCCCTCTCTTCTCCAGTTGGTTGCTAAGTGACACCAGAAAAGAGGTCAGAAGAACACAGCTTAAAATGGGAATCTTTTCAATTTCTCAGTATTTCTCATTCTTCTTGAGAGTAGGAACCTTTAATGGTTATCTTTGTCTAGACTCCCCCGAGGCTATGCATGGGACATGAAATACAATAATAATAACTAGGAGCAATTACTCTATGCCCAGATGTTACCTTAGATACTCTGCACATATTATCTTGTTTAGTTTTACACTTCAAAACTTCCACAATTTTCTAAGCATTATTAGTCCCACTTTTAGAATAAGGAAACTGAGGTTCAGAAAGGTTAAGAGATTTTATTAATCAAAGATAGGACAGGTTAAATTAAATTAAGAAACAGCCTCCAAATCTAAACGGTTATTTTTTACTCAAAGTCCTTTCTGATTTGAATCCAGGGCACTCTCCAGAATAACCTTCCTCCAAGTGGTGAGTTGAGACTCCAAGCTGATCACTCACACTTTGAATCTGCGATCTTAATGTGAGACCTCTTCAATAACTATTTTGGCAGAAGAAGAAACATGGAAGATCTCACACTGACAAATGCTTCATCACAGAAGTGGTGTGTGTCACTTGTGCTTACAGCCACTGGACAACACAAAGCCCCCATGCAACTGTGATTACCCACAAGAAGAGAGGAATTCGATATTAGTAAGTCCTAACAGAGACTTGCCCAGGGCTACATAGGGTGAAGACAGAGTAGCAAGGACTCCATTCCAAATGTTTTGATTCTAAATTCCTAGTTTATTGCTTTGTTAGCCAATCAAACAGGAAATTCTAAATATATAAAAGAAAGATTCTCAAATATTAACAATGTTTTAGGAACTGTAAATGCTTAGGAAAGATTTAGGGCTAGTAAGAAGCTTCTTCCCACCTTAAATTATACTCTACTGTCCACCAAAAATGTGGGAAATTACAGATGCTTCTGGAAGAGCCAAAAGGGAGAAGTCTATCACTCCTCAGTAATGCTATCATGGTCAGCTCAACGCCACCCAAAATAAACAATCTAAACAGTAAACATTACTAGTATTAGTATTAGCATAGCCTGTATCTATTGAGCAGTTGTTCCATAGCAAATGGTTTTGAAAATTCTTTTCACATACTGAGTCAATTCATCCCTACAAGAGCCCAGTGAATTAAGTATCACTATCAGCCTCATTCTCATGTGGGAATAAAGGATGCAAAGATCAAGGGGTCACGTAATATAGTTCTACCTGTAAGACGGCTATGTAAATAGAGTTGAAGAAGCAGTCCCTGTCTGCCTTTTTACCAGACTGCTCTTTTTAGGCTCCTTGTACATCCAATTCTTGAACTACCTCCATACATAGTCATCTCTGGGTAGGACAAGTTAACACACCAAGTCTCAAGAAGTCAGAGAAAGTAACTGGGGGGGCCAGGTCCAGAGAGGTAGACACTGAAGTGTAAAGCTTTGGCAAAATACAGACACTCAGGTTACACAAACCAACTCTCAAGACAACCCAGTGGAAAAAAGAACAGGAAGAAAAGAGCAAACTTTGGTGGAAACTTGTTAAACTAGTGAAGTGTGAGGAGCTCAACAACCTGTAGAGGATTCAGAACTCCAATGATATAATCCCAGCAGCTTCTTCCTTCTTTTCATTAGCAGCACTGGTTGAGGCTCACTGTCAGCTGCAATAGGGCTTGTCTTCTCAGGGCATTCTCCTACTCTGAACAGATTTTTAATGGAAAAAAAATGAAAAATATTTAAAAATTACTTGAAGAATTTTTAAATATTTAATTTTTAAATATTTAAAAATTACTTGAAGAATTTACTACAAGAATTTACAAGTAGCCAAGTAGTCTCCACAATTCCAAATGAGGGTACAAGTTTCATTTTGTGGGTCTGGTTGGACAGTGGGTATAAACCAAGCAGGGCAACTTGCGGCAAGGTGGGGCACTGCCCCACCCAGGAGAAGCACACAATCGACTGGAGGACTGAGGGATCTCCCCCCTCTAGGACTTCAGTTCGGACACAGTGCTCTGCCCAAGCCCTCTACAACCCATAGAACAGGAGATCTTCGTCGGGCTGAAAAGCTTTAGCGAGCTGCCTGAACAGGGCAAAACAGAAACTTCGGCCCTGCGGCTGTCAGCAAAGATCTAGGCGGAAGCACTGGCTGACATCAAGAAAGCCAAAAAGCCAGTGGGAGGGAGCTACCCGACCCCCAGTACGAAGAGGAACTGAGGGCTGGGCGCGGTGGCTCAAGCCTGTAATCCCAGCACCTTGGGAGGCTGAGGTGGGCGGATCACGAGGTCAAGAGATCAAGACCATCCTGGCCAACATGGTGAAACCCCGTCTCTACTAAAAATACAAAAATTAGCTGGGTGTGGTGGCGTGCGCCTGTAGTCCCAGCTACTTGGGAGGCTGAGGCAGGAGAATTGCTTGAACCCGGGAGGCAGAAGTTGCAGTGAGCCGAGATTGTGCCACTGCACTCCAGCCTGGCACCTGGAGACAAAATGAGACTCTGTCTCAAAAAAAAAAAAAAAAAAAAAAAGAAGAAGAAGAACGGAATGCAGGGAAATAGCCCAAACAGCAGGATGGGTGCTCCCCGCTGCCACACAAAGCCCAGCAGGCCAAAAAACTCTCACTCCAGTTAGGCACCCAGAATGTCGGAGAGTGACTAGGAACACTCCAGCTCAGCAGGCAAAAGGGAAGCTGCCATTACAGAAACCGGTCTAATTTTCTTGAGTAAATAAAAGACACAGCAGCTCCACTGAATCTGTGGCAGCCCAGCAGCACCCCCGCAGGCAGACAAAGGAAAGGCTGCCTCCCCAAGCAGCTACCTGAGATGGGGAGAAACCAGCAAAAGAAGAATGAAACCATCAAAAACGAGAACGTCTCTCCCCCACGACGAGTTCACAACTCCTCACCAGCAAGGGAACAAAGCAGGACAGAGAACGAATTTGACGATTTGACAGAGCAGGCTTCAGAAGGTGGGTAATAACAAACTTCTGTGAGTTAAAGGAACATGTTCTATCCCAATGCAAAGAAACTAAAAACTTTGAAAAGGTTAGCTGAAATGCTAACTAGAATAACCAGCTTAGAGAATAACATAAACAACTTGATGGAGCTAAAAACACAGCACAAGAACTTCATGAAGCACACACAAGTTTCAAGAGCTGAATAGATCAAGTAGAAGAAAGGATATCAGAGACTGAAGATCAAATCATGAAGTAAAATGAGAAGGCAAGAAAACAGAACAAAGGGAGAAAAGAAATGAACAAAGCCTTCAAGAAATATGAGATTACATGAAAAGACCTAATCTATGCCTGATCAGTGTACCAGAAGATCACAGGGAGAATGAATCCAAGCTGGAAAACATTCTTCAGGATACCATCCAGGAGAATTTCCCAAATCTAGCAAGGCAGGCCAACATTCAAAAACAGGAAATACGGAGAACACCACAACGATACTCCTCTGGAAGAGCAACCCCAAGGCACATAATCATCAGGTTCACCAGGGTGGAAATGAAGGAAAAAATACTAAGGGCAGCCAGAGAGAAAGGATGGGTCACCCACAAAGGGAAGCACATCAGACTCACAGCAGATCTCTTGGCAGAAACCCTCCAAGCCAGAAGAGAGTGGGGGCCAATGTTCAACATCCTTGAAGAAAAGAACTTTCAACCTAGAATTTCATATCCAGCCAAACTAAGCTTCATAAGTGAAGGAGAAATGAAATCCTTTATGGACAAGCAATTGCTGAGGGATTTTGTCACTACCAGACCTGCCCTGCAAGAGCTCCTGAAGGAAGCACTAAACACAGAAAGGAAAAAACAGTACCAGCCACTGCAAAAAAGAACCAAATGGTAAAGACCAATGATGCAATGAAGAAATTATGACAACTAAAGGGCAAAACAACCAACCAGTAATAAAATGGTGGGATCAAATTCACACATAACAATATTAACAGTAAATGTAAATGGACTAAATGCCCCAATCGAAAGACACAGACTGGCAAATTGGATAAAAAGCCAAGAAGCATCGGTGTGCTGTATTCAGGAGACCCATCTCATGTGCAAAGACACACATAGACTCAAAATAAAGGGATGAAAGAAGATTTACCAAGCAAATGGAGAACAAAAAAAAAAAAAAAAAAAAAAAAGCAGGGGGTGGCAATCTTAGTCTCTGCTAAAACGGACTTTAAACCAACAAAATTCAAGAGACAAGGGCATTACATAATGGTAAAGGATCAATACAGCCAGAAGAGCTAATGATCCTAAATATATACGCACCAATTCAGGAGCACCTAGATACATAAGACAAATCCTTAATGACCTACAAAGAGACTTAGACTCCCACACAATAATAGTGGGAGACTTTAACACTCCACTGTCAATATTAGACATATCAATGAGACAGAAAATCAACAAGGAAATCCAGGACTTGAATGCAGATGAGAACCAAGCAAACTTAATAGACATTTACAGAACTCTTAACCCCAAAGCCAGAGAATATACATTCTTCTCAGCACCACGTCGCACTTACTCTAAAATCACCCACATAATTGAAAGTAAATCACTCCTCAGCAAATGCAAAAGAACGGAAATCATAGCAAACAGTCTCTCAGACCACAATGCAATCAAATTAGAACTCAGGATTAAGAAACTAACTCAAAACTACACAACTTCATGGAAAATGAACAACTGGCTCCTGAATGTAGACTAGATAAATAATGAAATGAAGGCAGAAATAAAGATGTTCTTTGAAGCCAACAAGAACGAGAACAAAACATACCAGAATCTCTGGGACACATTCAAAGCAGTGTCTAGAGGAAAATTCATAGCAATAAATGCCCACATGAGGAGCAAGAAAAGGTCTAAAATCGGCACCCTATCATCAAAATTGAAACAGTTAGAGGAGCAAGATCAAAAAACTCAAAAGCTAGCAGAAGACAAGAAATAACTAAGATCAGAGCAGAACTGAAGGAAATAGAGACACAAAAAACCCTTCAAAAATCAACAAATCCAGGAGCTGGTTTTTTGAAAAGATCAACAAAATAGATAGACCGCTAGCCAGACTAATAAAAAAGAAAAGAGAGAAGAATCAAATAGATGCAATAAAAAATGATGAAAGGCACATCACCACTGATTTCACAGAAATACAAACTACCATCAGAGATTACTACAAACAGCTCTATGTACACAAACCAGTAAATCTGGAAGAAATGGATAAATTCCTGGACACTTGCACTCTCCCAAGACTAAACCAGGAAGAAGTTGAAACCCTGGATAGACAAATAACAAGGGCTGAGGCAGCAATTAATAGCCTACCAACTAAAAAAATCCAGGTCCAGATGGGTTTACAGCCAAATTCTACCAGACTTACAAAGAGGAGCTGGTACCATTCCTTCTAAAACTATTCCAAACAATCCAAAAGAGAGAATCCTCCCCAAGTCGTTTTATGAGACCAACATCATCATAATACCAAAACCGGGCAGAGATGCAACTAAAAAGGAAACTTCAGGCCAATATCCGTGATGAACATGGATGCAAAAATCTTCAGTGAAATACTGGCAAACAATGCAACAGCAAATCAAAAAGCTTATTCATCATGATCAAGTAGGCTTCATCCCGGGGATGCAAGGCTGGTTCAACATATGCAAGTCTATAAACGTAATCCATCAAATAAACAGAACCAAAGACAAAAACCACATGATTTTCTAAATAGATGCAGAAAAGGCCTTCAACAAAATTCAACAGTGCTTTATGCTAAAAACTCTCAATAAACTAGGCATCGAAGGTACGTATCACAAAATAATAACAACTATTTATGACAAACCCACAGCCAATATCATATTAATTTGGCAAAAACTGGAAGCATTCCTTTTGAAATCTGGCAAAAGACAAGGATGCCCTCTCTTACCACTCCTATTCAATATAGTATTGGAAGTTCTAGCCAGAGCAATCAGGCAAGAGAATGAAATAAAGGGTATTCGAATAGGAAGAAAGGAAGTCAAACTGTCTCTGTTTGCAGATGACATGATTGTATATCTAGAAGACCCCATTATCTCAGCCCAAAATCTCCTGAAACTGATAAGCAACTTCAGCAAAGTCTAGGATACAAAATCAATGTGCAGAAATCACAAGCATTTCTATACACCAATAACAGACAGAGAGCCAAATCAAAAGTGAACTGCCATTCACAATTGCTACAAAGAGAATAAAATACCTAGGAATACAACTAACCAAGGATGTAAAGGACCTCTTCAAGGAGAACTACAAACCACTGCTCAGTGAAATAAGAGAGGACACAAACAGATTGAAAAACATCTCATGCTTATGGTTGGGAAGAATCAATATCGTGAAAATGGCCATACTGCCCAAAGTAATTTATAGATTCAATGCTATCCCCATCAAGCTACCAATGACCTTCCTAACAGAACTGGAAAAAAACACTTCAACCTTCATATGGAACCAGAAGAGAGCCCACATAGCCAAAACAATCCTAAGCAAAAAGAACAAAGCCAGAGGCATCACACTGCCTGACTTCAAACTACACTACAAGGCCACAGTAATCAAAACACCATGGTACTGGTACCAAAACAGAGATATAGACTAATGGAACAGAACAGAGGCCTCAGAAGCAACACCACACATCTACAATCATCTGATCTTTGACAAACCTGAGAAAAACAAGCAATGGGGAAAGGATTCCCTGTTTAATAAATGGTGTTGGGAAAACTGGCTAGCCATGTGCAGAAAGCAGAAACTGGACCCCCTTCCTGACACCTTATATTAAAATTAACTCTAGATGGATTAAAGATCTAAGCATAAGACCTAACACCATAAAAAACCCTAGAAGAAAACCTAGGCAAAATCATTCAGGACATAGGCGTAGGCAGGGATCATGGCTAAAACACCAAAAGCAATGGCAACAAAAGCAAAATAGACAAATGGGATCTAATTAAACTCCAGAGCTTCTGCACAGCAAAGAAAACAATCATTAGAGTGAACTGGCAACCAACAGAATGGGAAACAATTTTTGTAACTGACCCATTTGACAAAGGGCTAATATCCAGAATCTACAAAGAACTAAAACAGATTTACAAGAAAAACAAACAAACAAACAAACAAACCCATTCAAAAGTGGACAAAGGATATGAACAGACACTTTACAAAAGAAGACATCTATGAGGCCAACAAACATATGAAAAAATGCTCATCATCACTGGTCATTAGAGAAATGAAAATCAAAACCACATTTAGATACCATCTCACACCAGTTAGAATGGCGATCATTAAAAAATCTGGAGATAACAGATGCTGGAGAGGATGTGGAGAAATAGGAACACTTTTACACTGTTGGTGGAAGTGTAAATTAGTTCAACCATTGTGGAAGACAGTGTGGCGATTCCTTAAGGAGCTAGAAATAGAAATACCATTTGACCCAGCAATTCCATTACTGGGTATATACCCAAAGAATTATAAATTGTTCTATTATAAAGACACAGGTACACATATGTTCATTGCAGCACTGTGTAACAATAGCAAAGACCTGGAACCAACCCAAATGTCCATCATCGATAGACTGGATAAAGAAAATATGGCACATATACACCATGGAATACTACACAGCCATAAAAAACGATGAGTTCGTGTCCTTCATAGGGACATGGATGAATCTGGAAACCATCATTCTCGGCAAACTGACACAAGAACAGGAAACCAAAAACCCTATGTTATCACTCATAGGCCGGTTTGAACAATTAGAACGTGTGGACACAGGAAGGGGAGCATCACACTGTGGTCAGTAAGGGGGAGTCTAGGGGTGGGACAGCTGGGTGGGGAGAGATAATGAGGGGAGAAATACCAGATATAGGTGATGGGGGGATGAAGGCAGCAAACCTCCTTGCTATGTATGTACCTATGCAACAATCCTGCAGGATCTGCACATGTACCCCAGAACCTAAATTTCAATTAAAAAAAACAAAAACAAAAACTTAGTTCCAAGGAAAAGTAAAAAAAAAAAAAAAAAAAAAAAAGTATGTATCAGAAGTCCTCAGTGTCTCAGCTTTCAAGGTCCAGCAGTGTGGGTTGAAAACAGCACTGGATGTAGATTTTAAAGATCAGGTTTTTGGTTTGCTACCCATGGCACTATGAACAAATCCATTAATCTCTGTCAGACTCATTCCATTGTCTATTAACAGTGAAATATGCATCTCTTATCTCCTAGAATACATGGTATATGTAAGAAACACAAAGATTTCCTAATACCCCAGACTCCTTCTTTTGCTTCACAGCCTCTGAAAGTGTGGCTCCTTCTCTCTTGAATGTCCTACCCCATCCAGTCACCCTTCATGTGGCTAACTGTATGAAAACACATATGATCCTGTATTGCAACACCATTTTACATGCCTGTTTCCCAACTCTGCTATGAACTCCTTTACAACAAAGGATGATGTCTTGCCATGCATCACTAAATGACCAACAAACATAGGGGTTGTACTGAAAATGCACATTGGGGATTTATTTTTTATTTTTATTTTATTTTATTTTAGGAGATGGAGTCTCACTCTGTCGCCCAGGCTGGAGTGCAGTGGCGCAATCTCGGCTACTGCAACCTTCGCCTCCTGGATTTAAGCGATTCTCCCACCTCATCCACCTGAGTAGCTGGGATTACAGGCGTGCACCACCATGCCTATGCCTGGCTAATTTTTGTATTTTTAGTAGAGACAGGGTTTCACCGTGTTGGTCAGGCTGTTCTCGAACTCCTGACCTTGTGATCTGCCTGCCTAGGCCTCCCACAGTGCTGGGATTATAGGCGTGAGCCACCACGCCCAGCCGGGGACTTGTAATTCCAGAAATGCTATGAACAAAACACCCTAACACTGAAAACACTGAAAATGCTGAATACAATATACACAGACTTCTCATTAAATGCATCAGTGGACTGACAAAGAAGGAAAAATATGTAAAGGTCAAAACCTAAATGCACAAGTGTAACCCAGAAAGTTGAGCATAGCACTGAAGGTAGCTCGCATCCAGGGTTTCTTTACTGAGCTCCAGTGGTCTTGAGCCTTAGTTAACAGGGGAGACAATCCCCAGGCTTACCCAAAGTAAGGAGTCTGATGGGAGATTTCCCAAAGAGCTATGACCTTAATTTAAGACTGAACATAAAACAACTGCACCACCAAAGTGATTACAAAAGGATGACCCTGTCACAAACTTTCACGCTATGTGGAAGAGAAAAAGCTCTCTGAACATTCTTAATCATAAGTTGACCTCCAATGAGGCTTATTGTTCCAAATCTCCATAACTGGCTGAAAATTCCTAGCTGAAAATTTGGTTTAGAGTATTCCCAAATTAGTAGAACAAATCTCCCCTAAAGAAATCAAGTCCAAATCAGGCCTCAAGTAATTTTTCAGATGAGGAATAAGAGGAGAGAGCTCACTATCACCTCTTCATTCAATATTTTGTTGGGGGTCCTAATGGAATAAAATGGAATAAAAGTCATGAATAAAAATAGAAGTTACACATTTCTTAAAGAAATAAAGAAAAATATTATTACTCATAGATAATATGACTATCCACACAAAAAAACCAACAGATTAACCATTAGACTTAATAATTTATCAGAAGTTCTGAGTAAAATTAATATGAAATATGAACAAACAGAAAATAGACTTTAAAAGAGAAACCATTTGTAATGTCATAAAATTAAGTATTTATGTCTGTTAGACATAAATCTAACATAAATGGGAAGGTGCTTGATGGAAAATATAAAACTTTATTGAAAAACATTAAAAAAGAACAAAATTTTAAAGAAAAGATATGTACATGGATAGGAAGATTCAATATTTATGTCACTTCCTTCCAAATTTATTTATAAACCTATAAAGTCAATGTAATTCTAAGAAAATTTTAACAGGTAATTTTTAAGGAACTTGGCAAAATGGCTTGAACATTTTATATGAAATAGCAACATTCCAAGGACAGCCAAAACACTCCTGAGGAAGAACAATGTGGGGTTTTGCCTTTCACAATACCAGGCATTGTTAGGTGAGAGTAATTAAAGCAGGCTGGTGTTTTGGTGTGCAGAGACAAGTAAGTACAGAAGAAGAAAAGGAGGCCAACAGGCCTACACATATATGGAAAGCTGATTTATGACAGCCAGCATTGCAGATCAGTGGCAAAAGATGGACTATTCAGTAAATAATCTTAGAGCAATTGGTTACTTATATGGACAAAAATGAAAATTGACCCCATCACCCACCACATAAAATTTCAGCGGGTTTGCATATTTAAATATGAAATTTTAAAAATATAAAGTTCTAAAACATAATACAGAAGAATACCAGAATATCTTGATGACATCTGGAGAAGGAAGGCTTTATAAAGAAGAAATAGCACAAATCTTGAGGAAATGAATGATGTACTTTGTCAAGGTTGCGAACATCTCTGTATCCGAAGGGATAGTACAGAAACTGAAGTGACAAGTCAACAAGCAAGAGAAGATGTCTGGGACAAAATCATGATGAAATTAGTATCCAGACTGTATATACATATATATACAATTTATATTAATTGATTAAGACAATTTAGTAAAATGGGAAAAGTCCTGAATAAGCATCTCACAAAATTAGAAAACGTAATGACCAGTTTTAAAATATTCTTCATCTCGTTAGTAATCAAACTAATGCAAACTAAAACCACAAGAAGGGACCATTTTTGATCCAATAGGCTGGAAATTATTATTAAAGACTAAAAATAACGAGTGTTGACATGGATGTGAAGTGGACATTACCATGATAGACAGCAGGTGGGATTGTAAATGGGCATAGCTACTTTGTATAACAAGGCAATGGCATTGTTGGAAATGTTCAAATCCTGCAACCAATCAGTTTCATTCCCTGATACCTACACTGCAGAAAATTTTGCCCATGTATACCATGAATTTATATATTAACGTTGCTAAAAGCACTTGTAGCAACAGGAAAATAAATTTAAAGGAAACAACTAAAATGCCTATTAAGAGTGAAATGGTTAAGTGAATTTCTCCATATCCATTTTCTAGTATAGTACTGAAAGAATTTGTTAAAGCTATGTGAACGGCATGGATACATTTCAGAATACAACATTGAGCAAACAAAGCAAATAGCAAAAGACCGATAGCAATGTGATTACATTAATATAAATGTCATAAGCATGAGAAACCCCCCCAAAATTTATTGTTAATAAATGCAAACATAAATGGTGTAAACTGTAAAGAAAGGCAAGGAAAGGCTCAACACAAAATTCAGCGTTGTGGTTGCCTCTGAAAGGAGAAGTAAGGGTATGGGATGAATGCTTTCATATGGTGGTTTTCACAGTATGGTGAGTTGATGGTTTACTTTACTGTTATGTTATATAATGTATGCATTTTTATAACTAATATTAGGTAATATATATTTACTACATAATTGTAATTAACATGTTTTTCACTGTTTAATATAAAAAATTTTAAGACATATTGGATAGTGAATAAATTAATTTCATACTGCCTTACATTAGAAATCATTAACTTATGAATTTCTCTTTACTAAGTATTTTGCTAATGCTATTAATAACTAATAATTACCAAACCATTGTTATGTAGCTGGAAGTGAGTAACCACTTTTTACAAATTATTTCTTTAGTCTTCTCAAACCTGTTTATCTTTATGTCCATCATATAGATGAGAAGACTATATGAGAGATTAAGCAAATTACAAAGGTTTCATAGGTATTGAAGAGGCCCCTGTTGGCACCCTTGAACTCACCAAACTTCAGCTTTCAGTGTTTCATGCAACATTTAAATGCTTAGTACATGGTCAGTGGTCAATGGATTGGGAGCATAGTTTCTACTGCCAAGAAGCTTAAATAACCTCACTCAATGACCTCCAGAGATGAGGCCTGAGAAGATGACCCCGGCCAGTTGCTGAAAATTAGTGAAAATCAGCAGGAAGGATGCTAATCATCTTGGCCACTGTAAATAAGTCAACTCCAGGTGGGGAAGCCAAAAAAGAAAAAGAAAAAAACAAAAACAAAAACAAGAAAAATGGAAATGTATAGGATTGTTTACTAAGAAGATTATTTAAAAACATACAAGACAGCCATTGTAGGGAGGAGCAGATTATGTCTCATTAATCCTTCCCAGATCCCAGTGAGGTGGGTGGTGAGGGTTCCTATTCCTGTTGTTTCAGAAAGGAATGGAATGAGATTCATTTCCCTGCTCTCTGCTCACACTGCTTCATAGAATGATGGAGGATATTTTCCAACTCATTTTTGAAGCCTGATTCACTGTGGCCCTTAGGCTTTGTCCTTCAAAATGACATTTGGTGTACTGCCCAAATGTCATTTATAAACCAGCAGGTATGGAGCAGTCCTTATGCATGATAAGTCAATTCCTCTGGACTCTCTCATTTCATTTTCACATCCATCCTGCCATGGCATATTTTATTTCTTTTATAGTTGAGAGAACTGGAGCTCAGGCATCATTCTTGATTTACTCAACAATGCCCATCTGGTAAGGAAGAGATCTGCACTTGAATCCAGGTATATCTGTCTCCACAATGGTCTTTTCCCAGCCAGACCAAATCAAGAAACATCTCTGAGCTTCTGCTACATGTCGGTCTGTCCAGTGTGTACGGCATAAAGGGTGTGTGACCCTTTCTCATGTATATCAGCTTTGGTGTCAAATAAACTTCAGTTTGAATCCTGGAAAGTTGATGCTTGATCTTTATAATTTTTACTTGGAAACATATAATAATTAATAATAAGAAGAAATCAATCTTATAAGACTATCATGGTGAATCCACGAAAGTATTAATTACAAAATTCTTGACATCCAATAGGTGTTTGCACAGGTTCGTGCTCTTACTCTTCCTACCTTTCTCTAAGTAGGAAATTAGTGAGCTGAACTTGGATTTTCCAGAGTAGCTGAGAGGCCTTTATAAACTGACTCCCTACTCTGGGGCTTGGTGTTCTCATCAGCACAAGGGCAGTACACCAAATGTCATTTTGAAGGACAAAGCCCCAAGGGCCACAGTGAATCAGGCTTCAAAAATGAGTTGGAAAATATCCTCCATCATTCTATGAAGCAGTGTGAGCAGAGAGCAGGGAAATGAATCTCATTCCATTCCTTTCTGAAACAACAGGAATAGGAACCCTCACCACCCACCTCACTGGGATCTGGGAAGGATTAATGAGACATAATGTGCAGTGCTCCGCTGAGAGCTATTAGCATCTTACAGGGGGGAAAATTCCCATTGTTGCCAGCAAACAAGCCTGACAATTTGATGAGGTGTGAATATTTTTAGTGTAACAGTATGTAAACACTGCTTTTTTCATCCAAGTCATCACTGTGCACACACCCTTATGCATTTTTATGAGGCCATTTATCTGTGGCTGTAAATAGTCTGTGCTTGCCCTTTTCCACGAGCTCGTAGAATGTGCTGACCAGGGGCCAGGCTGAATGTCTAAGCTGATTCCAAGGGCTGTCCACATTATTTGGGAGAATGTTAACAGGCATACTCACATTTTGTACCAACGTATATGCCTTCCCACTGGCCCATACAAATTGTGTCATGCAAGGCCAGAGGCAAAAAAAAAGGCCTCTGTTGGAGAAGGTTCAGTTATTTCATAGCGATAAATATGGAATGGCAAAACATGATTACCGAAGCATAAAAGTAGAAAGAAAAGGCAGGATTCTTGATGCTAATTTGTGTCCCTGCCACACTTGCTTAAAAAGTCAGAAAAAGCCTAAGTCTTCAAACCAATAACCTTCTCAATAAAGAATTTCACCATTCATTCAATAAGCATTTACTGGGCACTAGGTGCCAGAAGCTGAACCACGCCCTAGGATATAAAAGTGAATACGACTTAGCTTTCCCCTTCTCTGTGATTATATTTTAGTGAAGGACTCGACAAATAAACAATGACAATTCAGTGGAAAGTGTGCAATGCACAGGTTTTTTTCCATCTCATCCTACTGTACATCTAACCCTGAAAGTATTACCTTCCTCACTATACCCGATAAAGAGACGGTTTGTCATGTCTTTCCTCAAGGGATGTCCTTGGCAATTGTTTATGCACTTTGTTTTTTTGTTGTTGTTATTTTGTTTTGTTTTGTTTTGTTTTGTTTTTTTTTGAGGTAGAGTCTTGCTCTGTTGCCCAGGTTGGAGTGCAGTGGCGCAATCTTGGCTCACTATAACTTCCTCTACCCAGGTTGAAAGGATTATCCTGCCTCAGCCTCCCAAGTAGCTGAGATTACAGGCAGGCACCACCACTCCCAGCTAATTTTTGTATTTTTAGTAGAGACGAAGTTTCACCATGTTGACCAGCCTGGGATCAAACTCTTGACCTCAAGTAATCTGCCCACCTCAGCCTCCCAAAATGCGGGAATTACAGGTGTGAGTCACCCTGCCTGACCTGTTTCTGCACTTTGATATATCTTTCCCAACCCTCTCTCTGCTGCTGGTTACATCTTAAATTCTAGGGCCTTTACTGTCTGGGACCCTATTACTACACTGCTGGATGGGTCTGGGCAGTGGGGTGAATGACGGGTTGGGTAGGCTTTTCTCTTTTGCCTCAACACTGCATTCTCTATGACACCACTTCACAAGGTGGTAACACGTATCTCATGCCACTGAAGGTGGCAAGCATGGTGAGGTCAGAGTGTAAATCCATGCACTAAAAATAACAAATCCTGCCATGTCCACTTCCAAAACATCTCCAGTCCAATCATTTCTTCCCCTTTCTAGTGAGATCCCCCGAATCCCAACAACTCATGATTATTTGTAATTTGACTAAACCAATAGTTTCCTGACTTCTCAAATTCTACTTTTACCCCACCCCCAAAGTCAATTTCCCCTCAACAACCAGAATAAATTTTAAAATTATAAATTAGGTCACATTCTGTATTACATGAGGCCTCCAATATTTCTGTAACACTTAAAATCCAGAATCTTCACAATAGTCTTTAAGGCCTGGCTCCTGTTGGTCTTTTCCAATGTCTCTCTCACTTCTCTTCCCCTTAGTCTCTGGATCCAAATAACATGACTTTCTGTGCCCTAAAATTGTTCAGCTTGGAGGAAGAGCTCCAGTCTGCAGTTCCCAACAAGATCAACGCAGAAGGGGGTGATTTTTATATTTCAAACTGGGGTATGTGGTTCATCTCATTGGGAATGGTTACACAGTGGATGCAGCCCACGGAAGGTAAGCAGAAGCAGTGAGGGCTGTCACCCCACCCAGAAAGTGCAAGAGGTCAATGAAGTCCCTCCCCTAGCCAAGGGAAGCCATGAGGAACTGTGCTGTGAGGGACAGTACTATCCAGCCCAGATACTATGCTTTTCCCATGGTCTTTACAACCCACAGACAAGGAGATTGCCTCAGGTGCCTACACCACAAGGCCCCTGGGTTTCAAGCACAAAACTAGGTGGCCATGTGGGCAGACACTGAACTAGCTGCAGGAGTTTTTCTGTTTTTGTTGTTGTTGTTGTTGTTTTTCTCATGCCTCAGTGCTGCCTGGAACACCAGCAAGACAGAACGATTCACTCCCTTGAAAAGGGGGCTGAAGCCAGGGAGCCAAGTGACCTTGCACAGTGGATCCCACCCCCCACGGAGCCCAGCAAGCTAAGATCCACTGGCTTGAAATTCTTGCTGCCAGCACAGCAGTCAGAAGTAGACCTGGGAGTCTTGAACTTGGTTGGGGGAGGGGTGTCTGCCATAACAGAGGCTTGAGTAGGCAGTTTTCCCCCTCACAGTGTAAACAAAGCCATCTGGAAGTTTGGACTGGGTGAAGCCCACCGCAGCACTGCAAAACAGCTATAGCCAGACTGCCTCTCTAGAGTCCTCCTCTCTAGGCAGGTCATCTCTGAAAGAAAGGCAGCAGCCCGAGTCAGGGGCTTATAGATAAAACTCCCATCTGCCTGGGACAGAGCACCTGGGGGAAGAGGCAGCTGAGGGGACAGCTTCAGCAGACTTAAATGTTCCTGCCTGCCGGCTCTGAAAACAACAGCAGATCTCCCAGCATAGCACTCAAGCTCTGCTAAGGTGACAGACTGCCTGCTCAAGTGGGTCCCTGACCCCCATGCCTCCTGACTGGGAGACACCTCCCAGCAAGTGTTGACACACACCTCATACAGGAGAGTTCCAGCTGGCATTTGGTGGGTGCCCCTCTGGAACACAGCTTCCAGAGGAAGGAACAGGCAGCAATCTTTGCAGTCCTTCAGCCTCTGCTGGTAAAACCCAGGAAAACAGGGTCTAGAGTGGACCCTCAGCAAACTCCAACAGACCTGCAGAAGAGGGGCCTGACTGTAAGAAGGAAAACTAGAAAGAGAAGGCAATAGCATCAACATGAATGAAAAGGATGACCACACAAAAACTCCATCAAAGGTCACCAACAGCAAAGACCAAAGGTAGATAAATCCATAAACATGAGGAAAAACCAAAGTAAAAAGGCTGAAAATTGTCAAAACCAGAATGTCTTTTCTCCTCCAAAGGATGGTAACTCCTCATCAGCAAGGAAACAAAACTGGACAGAGAATGAGTTTGATGAATTGACAGAAGTGGGTTTCAGAAAGTGGGTAATAACAAACTCCTCCAAGGTAAAGGAGCATGTTTTAACCCAAAGCAAGGAAGCTAAGAACCTTGATAAAAGGTTAGAGGGATTGCTAACTAGAATAACCAGTTAAGAGAAGAACATAAATGACCTGATGGAGCTGAAAAACACAGCACGGGAATGTTGTGAAGCATAAACAAGTGTCAATAGCCAAATTGATCAAGTAGAAGAAAGGATATCAGAGATTGAAGGTCAACTTAATGAAATAAAGCGTGAAGACAAGATTAGAGAACAAAGAATAAAAAGGAATGAACAAAGCCTTCAAGAAACCTGGGACTATTTGAAAGACCAAACCTATGTTTGATTGGTGTACCTGAAAGTGAAAGATCTAAAACTGATACCTTAACATCACAATTAAAAGAACTAGAGAAGCAAGAACAAACAAATTCAAAAGCAGAAGACAAGAAATAACTAAGATCAGAGCAGAAATAAATGTGATAGAGACATGAAAACTCCTTCTAAAAATAAATGAATCCAGGAGCTGTTTTTTCAAAAAGATTAACAAAATAGATAGACTGCTAGCCAGACTAATAAAGAAGAAAAGAGAGTAGAGTCAAATAGAATAAAAGAAAGAGGGGGAGATCACTACTGATCACACAGAAATACAAACTAGCATCAGAGAATACTATAAACACTTACACAAATAAACTAGAAAATCTAGAAGAAAATGATAAATTCCTGGACACATATACCGCCCAAGACTAAACCAGGAAGAAGTTGAATACCTGAATAGACCAATAACAAGTTCTAAAATTAAGGCAATAATTAATAGCCTACCAACCAAAAAAAAACCCAGAACCAGACAGATTCACAGCCTAATTCTACTAGAGGTACAAAGAGGAGCTGGTACTATTTCTTCTCAAATTCCAAACAATAGAGAAAGAGGGACTCTTCCCTAACTGATTTCATGAGGCCAATATCATCCTTATACCAAAACCCGGCAGAGAAACAACAACAACAACAAGTTTCAGGTCAATATCCCTGATGAACATCAATTAAAAATCTTAAATAAAATACTGACAAACCGAATCCAGCAGCACATCAAAACGCTTATCCACCACAATCAAGTCAGCTTCAACCCTGGGATGCAAGGCTGGATCAACACACACAAATCAACAAACGTAATCTATCACAGAAACAGAACCAATGGCAAAAAACACATGATTATCTCAATATATGCAGAAAAGGCCTTTGATAAAATTCAACACCTCTTCATGCTAATAACACTCAATAAACTAGTTATTGATGGAATATATCTCAAAATAATAAGAGATACTTATGACAAACCCACAGCCAATATCATACTGAATGGGCAAAAGCTGGAAGCATTCCCTTTGAAACTGGTGCAAGACAAGGATGCCCCCTCTTTCCACTACTATTTAACATAGTATTGGAAGTTCTGGCCAGATCAATCTGGCAAGAGAAAAAATAAAGGGTATTCAAATAGGAAGAGAGGAATTCAAATTATCTCTGTTTGCAGATGACATAATTGAATATTTAGAAAATCCCATTGTCTCAGCCCAAAAACTTCTTAAGTTGATAAGAAACTTCAGCAAAGTCTCAGGATACAAAATTAATGTGCAAAAATCACATGAATTCCTATACACCAATAATAGAGAGCCAAATCATGAGTGAACTCCCATTCACGATTCCTACAAAGAGAATAAAATACCTAGGAATACAACATACAAGAGATGTGAAGGACCTCTTCAAGAAGAACTACAAACCACTGCTCAAGGAAGTAAGAGAGGACACAAACAAATGGAAAACATTCCATGCTCATGGGTAGGAATAATCAATATCATCAAAATGGCCATACTGCCCAAAGTAATTTATAGATTCAATGCTATCCCTATTAAGCTACCATTGACTTTCTTCTCAGAATTAGAAAAAAACGACTTTAAATTTCATTAAAAAAAAAAGAGCCTGTATATCCAACACAACCCTAAGCAAAAAGAAAACAAAGCTGGAGGCATCACGCTACCTGACTTCAAACTATACTACAAGGCTACAGTAACCAAAACAGCATTGTACTGGTACCAAAATAGATATATAGATCAATGGAACAGAACAGAGACTTCAGATATAACACCACACATCTACAACCATCTGATCTCTCACAAACCTGACAAAAGCAAGCAATAGAGAAAGGATACCCTATTTAATAAATGGCGCTGGGAAAACTGGCTAGCCATATGCAGAAAACTGAATCTGGACCCCTTCATTACACCTTACACAAAAATTAAGTCAAGATGGATTAAAGATTTAAAGATAAGACCTAAAACCATTAAAAAAAAAAAAAAAAAAAACCCTAGAAGAAAACCTAGGCAATACCATTCAGGACATAGGCATGGGCAGACTTCATGACTAAAACACCAAAAACAATGACAACAAAAGCCAAAACTGACAAATGGGATCTAATTAAACTAAAGAGCTTCTGCACAGCAAAAGAAACTATCCAGAGTGAACAGGCAACCTACAGAATGAGAAAATTTTTGAAATCTATCCATCTGACAAAGGGCTAATATCCAGAATTTACAAAGAACTAAAACAAATTTACAAGAAAAATAAAACAACCCCATCAAAAAGTGGGTAAAGGATATGAACAGACACTTTTCAAAAGAAGGCATTTATGTGGCCAACAAACATGAAAAAAAAAACTCATCATCACTGGTCATTAAAGAAATGCAAATCAAAATCACAATGAGATACCATCTTATGCCAGTTAGAATGGAGATCATCAAAACGTCGAAATAACAGATACTGGAGATGATGTGGAGAAATTGGAACACTTCTACACTGTTGGTGGGAGTGTAAATTAGTTCAACCATTGTGGAAGACAGCATGGTGATTCCTCAAGGATCTAGAACTAGAAATACCAATTGACCTAGCAATCTCATTACTGGGTATATACCTAAAGGATTATAAATCATTCTGCACTAAAGATACATGCACACATATGTTTACTGAAGCACTATTCACAATAGCAAAGGCTTGGAACCAACCCAAATGCCCATCAATGTTAGACTGAATAAAGAAAATGTGGCACATATACACCATGGAATACTATGCAGCCATAAAAAAGAAATAAGTTCATGTCCTTTGCAGGGACATGGATGAAGCTGAAAATCGTCATTCTCAGCAAATTAACACAGGAACGAAAAACCAACACCACATGTTCTCACTCATAAGTGGGAGTTGAACAATAATAACATATGGGCGCAAGGAGGGGGAACATCACACGCTGGGGCCTCTCGGGGAGGTGGGGGTAAGGGGGAGGGATAGCATTAGGACAAATACCTAATGATGACAGGTCGATGGGTGCAGCAAAGCACCATGGCACATCTCTGCATATGTAACAAACCTACACATTCTGCATATACATCCCAGAAGTTCAATTTAAAAAAAAAAAAAGAAAAAAAAGATGTTGAGCTTGGTTCTATACTTTTGGGTCTATGCATTTGTTATTTCTTCCTATCTGAAATTTACTCCCTCAAGATCTTCACTTGGCCGGCACCCTTATGTCACGTCTCATCTCAAATGCACCCACTTCACTGACTATCCAATTTATCCCAGCCCACCATGCCATGAGGTGGTAACAAAATACTCACTTTTATTTTGTGCATAGCTATTGTCATGACCTGAAAATATCATGTTTATTTCTTTGCAT
The DNA here is from genome assembly GCA_036589455.1 of Ateles fusciceps. NCBI lineage: Eukaryota > Metazoa > Chordata > Mammalia > Primates > Atelidae > Ateles > Ateles fusciceps. Next base: position 4,314,645 of record JAZHEH010000672.1, read on the forward strand.
TTGTTTTTATTGTGTGCCTTACTGCACCAACTTCCTAATCCCATTCAGAAAAGCATCTTACTGCCTTACCTATCCTTTTTCTCAACACTTAGTGCAATGCCTTCCAAAGGGCAGTGGCTCAATAAGTGAATGAATATCCTAATCATACAAAAGAAAACTTTTAGAGACACTGATTGTTCAGATTGCCCAGACAACTTAACAATCCATAGTACCCCACTCTACTTAGAATACCACCTTCTTCAAAGCCTAACTCCTATCCACAGGGCTGGCCCAGACCAGAAATCTGTGCCCTGACAGTACCTCACCTATTTGCACTCTAGGACACAGAGGCAAAAGTATATCTTTCAGAGTCTAAGTCTTTCAGTCCATTATTTCAGAAAAATATTTTAATATCAATTCTGGCCCTACATATTTATCAAAACAGTTCAGCCCCTTCAAATTTTCTTCTTCCAAGTAAGGTGCTGCAATGCTCCAGAAAGTTTGAATGTTTTCTTGTGTTCTCCTAAGAGTCATATTTTGAAATCCTATCCCCCAAGGTAATGATATTAGGAGAAAGGATTAGATTATGAATGAAATTAATTCTATTATAAAAGAAACCCAAGGAAAATCCTTACTTTTTCCATCATGTGAGGACACAACAGGAAATTGGCTTTCTGCAAGCCAGGAATCAAGCCCTCACCAGGAATAACATTGATTGGCATCTTAATCTTGGACTTCCCAGTCTTCAGAACTGTGCGAAGTAAATTTCTGTTTTTTATAAACTACCCAGCCTATGGTATTTTTATTGCAGCTCAAACCAACTAAGATACCCCCCTCATTCTTCTTAATCACCAAATAAATATATATTAGATTAAGAAAATATACAAACAGACACATCTGCCAGGGATAAGCATCAATTTTCAAACACAATGCAATCTGAATCCATCCTGAGTAAAGGAAGGTGCTTTTCTGGCAGCAGGAATACTTTTACAGTTGTTATTGCTCATGTTGGTCATATCATCTTCCAATATTAGAAGAGCAATGGCCATTTCCCTTCAGACTCTGTCCTGTATCATTGGTGATATCTGAGAAACAAGGTATGGTACAGAATCATCTGCCCCCATTGGCCAACCCTTAACTACCAACAGGCCAGTAGAACATTTTAAGCTATTTTAATTTTGTTTGTTTTACTCTTTGGTCCAAGTCACTTCTCCGGTAGATTGTCTTTTTAAGGTCCATAGACACAAAAGAAAGGCTATGTAAGAATCCATCCATAATTCTTGAAAAGAGAATGGTGTTGTTTTTCTGGGGAGGGTCCTTCTTTCAGGTACAGATAACAGCTAAACAGAATGCTTTGGCTGCTTGGAGAGGAGGCCACTGACACAGCCCACGTGCGACAGGTGGATGACGCAGAAATGGGAGTAGGATGTTAGAGAAGGTTTCCCAGGCAGGTGATGTAAGAGCCAGCCCTAAATAATTTCCAAGCAAAGAAAGAAGATAATTTGAGGCAGAATCTGCATGAGCAAAAACCTAAAGGCAAGTCAGAGCATAAAACATCCTGAGAACCCAGGGAATTTCATGTAGGTGAAGCACAAAGAGGCATAACATAAGAGTGGTAATAGATGTGTCTGAAGTGGAAAAAGAAAAAAAAAATCACCTATCATAAATGACCTAGGAGGTAACATAAGAAGTCCAAACACTTCTCTGAAAACAAAAGCAAAAGAATGACAGGTTTTAAGCAGAGGAGAATGGAAGTTGGATTTCAGGATTTTGTTTTAGTACTAGAGTTTGCTTAGACCATACGTGCCCCCTCCCACCACGTAGGTGTCATGCCAGGCCCTCTCCCCTCCCCTTGCCAACCTATACCTGAGCACTGAGTCATTGTCAGGCACTAGGACTTCTAAGAACATCAACCACAAATCATTACCTGAGAAACAGACTTGTGGTGATTTTTTTTGTCGTCGTCGTTTTGATTTTTCCATTTTACAATGAAAGAGACCTAATTAAAGTTCCTAGTAATTAAAATAAGCAAATGCTACTTATGTCATGGAGTATTAATTAGCCTGCCTTTGCTTCTGAATGTCTTGTTTGAATAAATCTTGATATTTAGAGGGGAATTTTAGTGTCAGAGTTGTCTTTCTTCTGCTTTATGCATGACTGTTGAGCCTTTTCCAAAACAAATTGAAGTCTGCTGACTAATATTTAGATGATAAACTTGACATTTCCATTTCCTAGGTTATTAATCATTTCCTGTATTCCAACCGAGGTTTATGTTTGTAAAAAGTCCTCTCATATTATCCACATTTTCTCTTCAAGCATTCTAGAAAATGTGTCTGTGTGTTGAACCAGCTTCTTTCCCAATAATGTTCTCAGTAAGCCAGGTAAGGAAAGGAGCAATGTTTAATTACGTTAATCTGTCTCCATTCACTACACAATTATATACAGTGCTGTTGTACAGAGCATGTGAAAATAGTGATAAAGAGTAATTAGAGCATGTAGTATTTGACTTTCTGTTTCTGAGTTGTTTCACTTAAGATAATGGTTTCCAGTTTCATCCATGTTGCTGCAAAAGTCAAATAACACATGTTCTCACAAGTAGGAAACAAATAAGGTGTACACATGAACTGAGAGCATGGAATAATAGACTGGAGACTTGAAAGGGTAGGAGGTTGGGAGGTGGGTGAGGGATGAGAAATTATTTAATGGGTACATTAAACATAAACCAAGGTTGGTTTATGTTTATATGGTTACACCAAAATCCCTGACTTCACCACTACCCACTCTGCAATATATCCATGTAACAAAACTGCACTTGTACCCCCTAAATTTATGTACATTTAAAAAAAGAACACTTAGAATATTAATTTCTAAACCCAGAGACCCCACTATGTAGAGAAATGAACACCAAGCCAGGGATCAAAGACCTCCATGCAGCTCTGCTCCTGGGTGGGTTTCCTGACTTAGACAAGCTACTACATATTTCTGAGCTCTTCATAAGCTGTATTAATGGGGTAAATATGAGACTTTCCATCAAGATTAAAAGCAGGCAGCCAGCTGGTTAGGAGATAATGCCATTATTCTTATTATCATCATTACTATTACACTACTGTGTGTGTTTTTTTAAAGAATGATTGTTGGGGGCCAATTTTTACAACACTTTTATTGTAAGCAGAAGTTTGGGATTTGTTGGTTTTATTTTGCCTTTAGTAGGCAAGAGTACAGCATTGGGAGCCAGACAGATAGGGCTCACACTCACAAGCTGTGTGTCCTCAGCAAAGTCAGTTAATCTAACCTACCCTCTATTTTCTCCTGGGTAAAATGAGTATAAAAATACTCTCTGCCCAAAGAGCTGTTACAGTGATTAAGAAGTCTCTGCAGTGTTTGACCTGTGCTAATGCTTTGCTGATGTATACCTCTCTGCACCCTATGGAAAAGTTTTGCTGACATTTTCCACTGGAACAAAGGAGTTACCATCAAGAAAGGTCAGCAGGATCAAAGTAGATGGGCAATGCCTTCAACCTTTCTTGGGAGCTTTCTCTGACTTTCCATGTGTTTATCAAAGCATTGCCTCAGCTTACTGAGCTTCCCTGAGTGTAGGCCTGTCTACAGTGTGTGGCAATCTTCTGTTTACTGAGTCATCTTCACAACTGTACTGAGAATTTTTAAAGAAAATAATTGTGTTTAACTCTCCATTCTCCCTTCAAGGCCATCCACATTTTCTAGCACATGTTCATAATAGTTGACTAAGATAAAATGGAAGAAATAAGCTGAAATAAAATTCTTATGACTCCATACAAACTATAAGAAATAATCAGGATGTGTAATTGTACGTTTATTTCAAGCAACTTTTTTCAAGCCTATTAGACATCTTAGTGGATTTTAAACTGTTTATTGAAATGGAGTTCATAAGCAATGAGAAGGAATCTTACAGCATATGAAAATCAGAACAGATATTTCAAAAAAGAGTTGTTGATGCTCAGGAACTGGACATGTGAGAAAAAGAACCAACTTTGAGCCTATATAATAAAGAAATGGAATGAAGTCCTCTTTGGATATAGGAAAAGAGAATACTAGAAAAAGTGTATCTGGGCTACAAAAAGACTTTGAACACCAGTCTAAAAATTTGACCATAATTAAAAAGGAGCAACTACAGATTCCTGAGCAAACGAATAACAGGGTAGAAGAAGCACATTTCATAGCTTCTTGCCAATTACTGTCTCCAAACACAACCATTGCATAAGCTAGCTCTCTTACCTCACTTAGAAGTTGATGTGTCTATGGAAATAACCTCCTTTGGATTTTTCCTTCCCTTATTGAACAAGCTTATCTGTATTTTCTTCCCATCTGGTGGTTACTCTTGAACCACATGGAATTTAGCCCAGGTTCGGAACTTCAACGCAAAATAAGTTAGAATAAAATTAATAAAATAAACCATTCTCTCCAAAAAACAACTTTTTTCCAACATGACAACTCCAGCTAACTGCCTTCCCCGCTCCCCATTTTCTCCTTCCTGTCAAGAAGTTGAGAATTGAGTACCACAAAAGCAAAACCAAAGCAATCTGATCTCTTCTGGGAAGTCACGGACTTTTTTGTTGTGAAACTGTGCTTAGACCTAAACAAAAAGTACAAAAGTCATTTGTGTGTGTGTGCATGTATATGAGGATGTAGGTAACATTTCCAGGAAAGGACGATAGCACATATAAATATCCCAAGGCATGAGAAAAGATGGTTCTTAAACATTTAAAGAATCAAGGAATTTTCAATAAATGTTAAGTGAGTACTTATTGTGTGCTACAACTTACAGGCAATAAGAAGAATGGAAAAAATACATGCAGAGTCTCTAATCTTAGGAAATGTACAATAATAATAGATGTAATTAATAGTCATAGGCAATTGAGATAACATAAAGTCATATAAAATAGTCATGACAAATTTGTATGATTATGGTACAGTTAGCATATATAGATATGCTGATAGAGCTGCAAGTACATTATACCTGTGTATTATTTCATTTTCATAATAACTCTATGGAAGAAATTTTATTTTTAATCCCAACATTTTATATAATACCAAGGCTTAGAAATGCTAAGTATTTTGTCCAAGATGATGCCAATAGTAAATGATGAATACTAGATTTAATCGCAGAAATATGAGTTTGAAGCTATTGTCAGAAGCATGAAACATATTTACTCAATAAATATTTGTAACCTATTATCCACCAAGAATACTGGATTTTTTGGGAGACTGAGGTGGGCAGATCATTTGATCCCAGGTGTTCAAGACCAGGCTGAGCAACATGGCCAAACCCGATGTCTACAAAAACAAAAATTACAGAAAGAAATTAGCCAGGCATGGCGGCATGTGCCTGTTGCCCCAGCTACTTGAAAGGCTGAGGCAGGAGGATCACTGGAGCCCAGGAGATTGAGGCTGCAGTTAGCCATGATCACTGCACTCCAGCCTGGGTGACAAAGATCTCTTCTAACAAAAAAAAAAAAAGAGAGAGAGAGGGAATACTGGTTTTGATATTGCCTTCAAGAAGAATATCTTTTTGATTCTAGGACTAAGACACATATTAAATGAAAACATAAATATGTCAATTATTTAATCAAGTTAGGTATAATTTAATGCAGTAAGATACACCACTATTAAGTGTAAAATTAGAAATTTTGAAAAATAAATATAGTCACGTAACTGCCACTACCCTCATGATTTAGAACATTTCCACTGCCCCAAAAAGCAACCTCAGGTTCCTTTGTAGTCAATCTCCTACTCAATCCCAGCTTTTAGCAACCAGTAATCTGCTTTCTGTCACTATAGTTTTGCCTTTTGTTTGATAATTTCATGTAAACAGAATCATACAATGTGTAGTCTTTGTGTCTGGCTTCTTTTACTTAGTATAATGTTTTTGAGATTTATCCATGTTATTTCATGTGTCAATACTACTTTCCCTTTCATTTATGAACATTATTCAATTGAATAAATACATCACAATTTGTTTCTCCATCTATCAGTTGATGGATATTTGGGTTGTGTCCAGTTTTTAGTTATTATGAATAAACCTACTATGAACAGAAAAATCTCTGTATAGACATATGTTTTCACTTCTGTTAGGCAAATACCTAGGAGTGGGATTGTCAGGCTGTATAATAAGTGTATATCTTACTGTATATGAAACTATCAAATTGTTTTTCAAAGTGGCTGTTTGATTTTGAATTCCCATCACATTCTGCCCTCTGGACCTGTCTATTATCCATCAACCAAATCCTTCCGAAGGTCCTCTACCTCTTTTCTCTATGTTTCAGTTACTGTCTTCATGGTACACATGCCACAAGATCAAAAGATGAAGTTGAATATTCTGTTTGCTCCTGTTGGCCCTTTCAGATCATATCTCCTCACTTGCCCCCACCAAGAACTCCAACTCCTCCTGAAGAACACTTCACTTAATAACCACTCTTCTCCAACACAGCCATGCCACTCTCATCCAATGCTCCCCTGATCACTGTTCTTTCTTCATTGGTGATATTAGCATCTACATTCCTGTCTTCTTCTCTAACATTGTTTCTTTCACCATAAATTTTATTTTTTACTCAACAAGTATTTTTAGAGGGTCTATTTGTTTTAGGCACAGTTTCAGCTATTTGTTTACAGTAATAGACAAATAGATTAATAAATTGATATCCCAGTCTTCATTTAGCATGTATTTTAATTGAAAACATGTATACATATATATATTTACAACATGCATACATACATATGTATATACATACACATGCACATTTATATAATTTATGGATAAAAGAAAAGCTGAAGGGGTTAGGCAGGGTTTTTTTTTTTTGATAGAAGGAGGTAAATTTGTGTCAATTTTTAATTGTATATTAAAGGAAGGCCACACTTGGAAGCTGAGAGTTGAACAAGGTCACAGATGACAAAGCAGATCATGAATTTCTGTAGGTAAAGAGATATATTAGTCCATTTTCATGCTGCTGATAAAGACATATCCAAACTGGAAAGAAAAAGAGCTGTAACTGGACTTACAGTTTTGCATGGCTGGGGGAGGCCTTAGAATCATGGCGGGAGGCAAAAGGCACTTCTTACATGGTAGTGGCAAGAGAAAATGAGGAAGAAGCAAAAGCAGAAACCCCTGATAAACCCCTGACTTAACACTACCACAAGAACATTATGGAGGAAACTGCCCCCATGATTCAAATGATCTCCTACAACACATGGGAATCATGAGAGTACATTTCAAGTTGAGATTTGGGTGGGGACACAGCCAAACCATATCATTCTGCCCCTGGCCCTTCCAAATTCTCATGTCCTCACATTTCAAAATCAATCACACCTTCCCAACATCCCCCAAAGTCTTGACTCATTTCAGCATTAACCCAAAAGTCCACAGACCAAAGTCTCATCTGAGATAAGGCAAGTCCCTTCCACCTATGAGCCTGTAAAATCAAAAGAAAGCTAGTTAATTCCTAGATACAATGGAGGAACAAGTATTGGGTAAATACAACCATTCCAAATGGGAGTAATTGGACAAAACAAAGAGGTTACAGGCCCCATGCAGGTCTGAAATTCAGCAGGACAGTCAAATTATAAAGCTCCAAAATGATCTCCTTCGACTCCATGTCTCACATCCAGGTCACGCTGATGCAAGAGGTGGGTTCTCATAGTCTTGGGCAGCTCTGCTCCTGTGACTTTACAGGGTATAGCCCCTCTCCTGGCTGCTTTCACAAGCTAGCACTGAGTGTCTGCAGCTTTTCCAGGTTCACAGTGAAAGCTGTCAGTGGATCTATCATTCTGGGGTCTGGAAGACAGTGGCCTTCTTCTCATAGCTCCGCTAGGCAGTGCTCCAGTAGGGAAAGTTTGCTCCTGAAGCAAACTTTTGTCTGGGCATCCAGGCATTTCCATAGATCTTCTGAAATCTAGATGGGGGTTCCCAAACCTCAATTCTTGACTTCTGTGCACCCCGCAGGCTCAACACCATGTAGAAGCTGCCAAGGTTTGGGGCTTCCACCCTCTGAAACCATGGCACCTTTTAGGCATGGCTGGAGCGGCTTAGAGGCAGGGCAGCAAGTTGCTAGGCTACACATAGCATGGGACCCTGGAACCAGACCACCAAAATCATGTTTTTTCCCTAGGATTCTGGGTCTGTGATGAGAGGGGCTGCCATGAAGACATATGACATGACCTGGAGACTTCCCCATTGTCTAGATTAACATTCAGCTCCTTGTTACTTATGCAAATTTCTGCAGCCAGCTTGAATTTCCCCCACAAAAAAAAATGGGTTTTCCTTTTCTACTGCATTTTCAGTCTGCAAATTTTCTGAACTTTTATGCTCTGTTTCCTTTTTAAAGCGAAGTGCTATTAACAGCACCCAAGTCACCTTTTGAATGCTTTGCTGCTTAGAAATTTCTTCTGCCAGATACCCTAAGTCATCTCTCTCAAGTTCAAAGTTCCACAAATCTCTAGGGCCAGGGAAAAATGTCACTAGTCTCTTTGCTAAAAGATAACAAGAGTCACCTTAGCTGCAGTTCCCAATAAGTTCCCTATCTCCATCTGAGACCACCTCAGCCTGGATCTTATTGTTCATATCACTATCAGCATTTTGTCAAAGCCATTAAACAAATCTCTAGGAGATTCCAAATTTTCCCACATTTTTCTATCTTCTTCTGAGCCATCCACACTGTTCCAAACTCTACCTGATATCCAGTTCCAAAGTCACTTCCACATTTTCAGGTATCTTTTCAGAATGCTCCACTCTACTGGTACCAATTTACTCTATTGGTCCATTTTTATGCTGCTGGTAAAGGCATCCTTGAGACTGGGAAGAAAAAGAGGTTTAATTGGATTTATAGTTCCATATGGCTGGGGTGGCCTCAGAATCATGGCAGGAGATGAAAGGTACTTCTTAGACAGCCACAGCAAGAGAAAAATTAGGAAGAAGCAAAGCAAAAACCCCTGATAAAACCATCAGATCTTGTGAGACTTATTCACTATCATGAAAAGAGTTGGGGGGAAACTGCCCCCATAATTCAAATTATCTCTCACTGGGTCCCTCCCATAACACATGGGAATTATGGGAGGACAATTCAAAATGAGATTTGGATGGAGACACAGAGCCAAAAACATATCAAGAGAGTTCCAAGCAGAAGCAATCATAAATACAAAATCCTTGAGGCTGGAATATGCCCAAGGAATATGTTTGGCAAGTGAAAAGGCCAGAGTGCCTGGAGCACAGTGAGCAATGAGAGAACAATTTTTGTACAACCATTTTCATTTTTTAAAATAATATTGTAAATATCTCAGAAAGGATGTGTTTCTAATCAATATCAAAAAAGTCATCACAATGACATGTTCCCCTGTCCCCACATTGCCCTCCATGCCCCCAAGGTTATCCAAATACTAGTAGGAAATTACAAAAAACAAAAAACAACAATCTACCCTCAGCCCTGACTTAAGTGAGTCAAGTGTTAAGTGCCACATATACGATGTTTGTGTGTGTCGGCGATGGCGGACCACAGGGATCTGTGCATCCATGAGAGTTGATGTGGAGAACTGGTAACAGCAGTAGTGGGAAGTCTCCTTCCCCTGGGGCCTGCTGGAAAGACAGCAGCGGAGGACAAACGCAAGCAGAGGCTCAGCCTGGCCCTTCCTGTGTCTGCAGAGCCAGATAGCTCAGGGAGATGAGAGTGAGACGGTGGCTTGCCCATAAGCAGCTGGGCAGGCCTGAGCTGTGTGCACAGCTCAATATCACTGATAATTAGGGAAATGCAAGTCAAAACCACAGTGAGATACCATCTCCCACCAGTCAGAATGGCTGTCATTAAGAAGTCAAAAAATAACAGACACTGGCAAGGTTATGGAGAAGGAACACTTATACACAATTGGTGGGGAGTGTAAATTAGTTCAGCCATTGTGGAAGACAGTGTGGCAATTCCTCGAGGACCAAAAAACAGAACTACCATGCAACCCAGAAATCTAACTGGTATAGACCCAAAGGAATATAAATTGTTCTGTCATAAAGACACATGCACACACATGTTTATTCACAATAGCAGAGACATGGAATCAACCTAAATGCCCATCAATGGCAGACCAGATAAAGAAAATGTGGTACTTATACACCACGGAATACTACGTAGACATAAAAAAGAATGAGATTATGTCCTTTGCAGAAACATGAATGAAGCCAGAGGCCATTACCCTTAGCAAACTAACACTGAAATGGAAAACCAAATACCACAGGTTCTCATTAGTAAGTGGGAGTTAAAAGATAAGAACATGTAGACATAAAGAGGGGAACAACACACACTGGGGCCTTTCTGAGGGTGAAGGGTGGGAGGAGGAAAAGGATCAGGAAAAATAACTAATGGGTAGTAGGCTTAATACTTGGGTAACGAAATAATCTGTACAATGAACCCCCATGACATAAGTTTACCTAGGTAACAAACGTGCACATGTGCCCCTGAACTTAAAAGTAAAATTTAAAAAACCAAAGATCCAGCGGTCACTCAACCCTGCTTAATCACCCTAACTTACATGTTTAATAAATTTACTTTTTCATTCTCTCAGTGATCGTTGTATATCTTCTCTGATGTTTTCAAATATGATAATTTTCCATTTCCCCATTTCAGGGAAATTCAGTATTTCCTTGAGAGAAATACTCTCAGCTGGTGACTGCATTTCTTATTAAACTGAGAAAACACATGCAAATGTGGGCTCCCTCATCTCCATAAAATGGAATCTGCCACCCTATCTCTATGTGTACCTGTCTATTTTGCTTTGCTTCCTGCTAACGTGAGTGAACTGCCTATCTGGAGCTACTTTTTTTAAAATCTGGATTCTGTCTCTTCTCATCTATTAAATGAGTTTTCTTCTAAAACTATTTTTTCTCATCACTGAATCTTTACCGCCCTCCACCTGCTAAACTAATCCCAACTGCATTCAAAGGTGCCATAACAAAACCCATCTTTTTTAAATTCTTTTTTTTAATTTTTTTATTTCACTTAATGTGTGTACTACATCCAGCATTTCTCCCCATGTTACCCCCTCCGCATCTTAACAAAAACATTTCCACTGACCCCACCTCTCATTTAGGCCACTTCCCCATTTCTTTGCTTCTCTTAAAAACAACTCTTCAAAAGAGTTGTCTCTGCATGATTTCAGTGTCTTCCATTCTCCTTTCAGCCCATTTCAAATACAAACTACCTCAACATATCACTAAAATGACTCTTTCAAGGTTATTAACAACCTTCATGTTGCCATCTTCAGTGACCAATTTTCTGTTTCACCTTACTCCAGATCGCCTCAGCATTTAACAGAGTTGGTTCTTTCCTCTCTCCTTAAGTACTTTCTTCGCTTGGTTTTAGGGCACCACCCCTTTCCTACCCTTTCCTTCTAGCTCACCAGTGACACCTGAGCAGTCTCTTTTGCATGTCTATCTTGAAGTGCCTCAGGGCACGGTCTCATGCTTCTCTCTCCATGACCTCCCTCATGATCTCATCATGACTATAAATACCATCTACAGTAGTGCTCCCTCATCCATGTGGAGTATGTTCCAAGACTCCCAGCGGATGCTTGAAACCATGGATAGTACCAAATCCTATATAGACTATGCTTTTTCTTATACAGAAAGTTTTTTCTTATTCATTCTCTTGTACCTATGATAAAGTTTGATTTATAAATTAGGCACAGTAAGAAATTAACATCAATAATAATAAAAGAAAACAAGTATAACAGTATACTACAATAAAATTATGTAAATATGGCCTCTCTCTCTCTCTCCTCCTCAAAATACCTTCTTGTACTGTGCACACGAGTAACTGAAACCACAGAAAGGAAACTGTGGGTAAAGTGGAACTACTGTATATGCTGAGTCCTCCCAAGTACCAAAATTACGAGTCTCATTGCCCTCAGGAGTCCCCAGCTGGATGTTTAATAGGTATCTCAGTCTGTACAAGAACAGAACTCTTGATTTCTCACCACCACCACCACCAACACCCACCCCGCACCACACACACACATATTCAAACCTCCTGTGTCTGCTCTCAGTTTTCTTTTAATACATGGCACCAGTACTACTCAGTTGTTTTATTAGTTTGCTACTGCTGCCATCACAAAATAGCACAGGCTGGAGGCTTAACAAAGAGATTTACTTGTTCTTGATTCTTGAGGCTAGGTACTCAAGATCAAGGTGTTTGCCCCCTCAGTTTCTTCTGAGATCTCTCTCCTGGGCTTGCAGACAGCAGACTTCTCTTTATGTCTTCACATAGTCATCTCTCTGTGCACACACACATGTCTGGTATCTTCCTATATGTACAAATGTCCTTTTTGTATAAGGATTATCAGTCATATTGGATTAGGGCCTACCTTAAGGGCTTCATTTTAACTTAATCACCTCTTCAAAAACCTTGTCTCCAAATACAGTCACATCCTGAGGTACTGTGGCTAGAACTTCAACATATAAATGCTGGACGTAGAGAAACACATAATTCATTCAATAACAGTTGCTCAATCCAAAGCTTTAGATGACATTCCTGTTTCTCTATTTTACTACTTAATACATCAATGAGTCCTTTCGATCTAGCTTCAAACATGTCTTAAATTTGATCACACACAATCTCTATTTCTAGAGCCTAGATACTAGAGTCTTCCCAGAACTGGCATCCTTATTTCCAAACTTGCCCACACAGTAGCTAGAGGGAAAATTAAATATATTAATTCAATAGGTCAGTGGTTTCCTGATGTATTCAGAATAAAATCCAAACCCCTTACCTTTGTCGGCATGATTCAGCCCCTGCCTCTCCCTCCTATCTCAGCACCCATGTGTCTCTCCTTGATTTCCATGCTCTAGCCACACTGGGCTTCTTGCTCTCTTTATACACACCACATTAACTCCAGCATCAGAATGTGACATTTTCCAGTTTCTCTAACTGAAACACTAGTCCTCTATATCTTGGTATGGGTTGACCTTTACTCATCATGTAGCTCTCTACCTCCCAGTGACGCTCCATCCCTTTACCCTACTCTATTTTCTTCAGGGTTCATGTCATTCTCTGAATTATGTTTAGTTACCCATTGCCTGTCTCTGCAACTAAAATGTAAAGTCCGAGATGTCAGAGACCTTGCTGTCTTGTCTATTATATTTTCAGTGCTTAGAGTATAATCACATATAGCACATGCTCAACACTTAGTGAATACATAAATCAATGGATGAATAAGTGAATATTATTTTTACCACCAGTTTGCAGTTTTAAAAACTGAAGCTGAGACATTTTGAGCAGGTGGCCCAAGGTCATACAGCTGAAATGGCCATTGCAGAGCTGAAATACACTTACTTTAAATTCACGTCTTGTGTGTTCTTATCACAACAAAATGCCTAGCTGGGACTTAGAATAATCATCTGGGTTAAAATTTTAAAACAATTGGAAGATTTACTGTTAAATTATTGTCACTTTAACTTGCTCTTATGTCATCTTATGGCAGCCAGACATGTTCTTCCATAGTACCAGAATGGAGACATGTAACTTACACTCGCCCTACTCAGAACACAAACACAGCAGAAACCACACCTTCCAGAGAAAAACAGATGTACAGAGAGTGTGAGAAAATCATTCATTTTTTCCCTTAGTGTCCTGTCCAAAACGAGAAGAAATTTTTAATAATGGGGAAATTTTCCCGGCTTCACATCTGCTTTTGTTTTCAAAAACTTTTTGTTATTGTTGTAGATAAGCTCACAGACTCTCCGTTGTATTGTTTTTCACCAGAACGTTTTGAAGTTTAGATTTTACTTCTGTGAGTAGCTTAAGTAACAGAAATTTATTATCTCCCAATCCTGGAGGCTACAAGTCTACGATTAAGGTGTTGGCACAGTTGGTTCCTTCTGACGACTGCAAGAAAGAATCTGTTCCATGGCATTCTGCCCGTGTCTGTGTCTGTCTCCAAATTTCCCCCTTTTTAAAGAACTCTAGTCGTATTGATTTCAGGCCCACCTTCATAATGTCATTTTAACTTGATTACCTCTGCAACCTCCTATCTCAAAATAAGGTTATATCCTGAGGTATCAGGATTTAGAATGTCAACATATCACTGTTGGGGTGGGGATGGGGAGCACTATTCAGCCATTAACAATACTTACAAGTACTCTAAGAATCAGACATCCCATTGCCAGAAAATTGTAAAAGTAACAAATCAATCTCTCATACAATATCCTCAAACTTACCATTTCTGGAAAGAAAGGGGGAGCAGATGAAAAAATAACATATCCATTGAGAACATACTATTACTTCATTATTTAACTCAATTTCATTGAATTGAATTAATTTCAAATCAATTTTTTCTAATGAATTCATTACATTATCTTATTCCATTCTTAAAACATCCAGGTGAATAATATTCCTACTGACATAGAAAGATATTAGATATTAAGATAAAGATAGGCAAAGTAAAACATCTGTTGTCAACATAATGGAAAAGTTTTAATGTCTTGTCATTTTTATGTGATTCTAAAGACTTGCTTTCATGTATGCTAACCTTCTCATGACATTTCCTTTAATAAAAGAAAAGTAGAAATCAGTCTCTGGTCACAAGGTTTTTATAGTCTAGGTAATAAAATTAGCTATATACAAAACCGAAGATGAATTCAAAATCAAATATCAAGGAGACCAAGGTTAAGTTTCTTGGTAAAAGACTCTTTGTCTTATTCATCAATTAGGCCTCAGTACAAAGTTCAATGTCTAGCACAAAAAGGATGCTCAATACATATTTGCCAAATGAGTAGGTGAATAAGTGCATGAACAAATAGCAGCATGTTAAGATGTGACTCATTCTGCAAGCTATCTATTGAATGCTTCTCATGAGCCATGTATGTGCCAGGAACTGCTTCAAAGAGTACAGAAATGTACATGCCTTAAAGGAAGAAAAGCTGGAGAACGAATCAAATAAGGTCAAGCTCCTCCCATGATTCACCTACATAAGGATCACTCCAGCCTCACTTGTGAGAATAAGACACAATTACTATTTTCCAAGAACTCTAGTAGATAATTATTAAAAGAACTAATATTTATTGAGTGTTCACATGTTGAAAGGCACTATTTTAATTACTTTTTACATGTGGATGCATTTCTTGCTTACAACATCCCCATGAGCTGGGTATTGTTACTATGCCCATTTGATGGATGAGGTAACTGAAGCAGAGAGGGTAGGAATGTGCCTGAAGAGACACAGCTGGATGGCCAAGCTAGGACTGGAGCTCAGGGAGGTTGATTCAAGAGCTTGTAGTCTTATGGAACACAATATCTAACCTCTTACGAAATACAATATATGTGAAGAAATTAAAACACAGGTTTTAAAACTCAATATGACAAAATGTTAACAGTCATTGAGTCCAGGCACTAACTTTAAGGGTGATTAATGCAGTTTCATTTGTATATTTATTCAAAAAATTTCATGATAAAACTGTTAAGAAAAAGAATAGGTTTTGAGGAGTTTGGATCAATATGAAACACACATCCTAACTTACAGATCAATAAAGGAGGAAAAATGCTAAGAATCTAAGGCACAGCCGGACTCATGTGTTGGTAGATGTATGTCTATTTCCTCCCAAGTTTCTCAGATCCTTGAGAGTAGGTAGGGACTGTGGCCTCTAACCACATACTTCCAGCACTCAAAACTGAATCCAAAATATGTTCAATGCTTAATGATGCTCAATGAACAAACAAATGAAAGAATAGGAATGAGAGGTCCAGTCTGATGTAGGGCAGGGAGATGGTTAGAACCATGGCATATCAGTTTCCTAGGGCTGCTAATACAAAGTATCTGAAATAGGCATCTTAAAACAACAGAAGTGGTTTGCTTTACAGTTCTGGAGGCTAAAAATCCACAATCAGGATGTCAGCAGGTCCCCCCTCCTCCTGAAATGTGTAAAGGAAAATACTTCCTTGCCTTTCCTAGTGTCTGGTGTTGGCCCCACCAATCCTTGATATTCCATGGCTTGTAGCTGGACCACTTCAGTCTCTGCATTAGTCATCACATGGCATTCTCCTTGGCTGTTTCTTCCTCTTCTGATAAGGACACTAGTCCTATCAGAATAAGGGCCCATCCTATTTCAGTATGACCTCATCTTAACTAATGATAATTATGAAGAAACTATTTTTAAATGAGGTCACATTCAGAGCTACTATGGGTTAGGACTTCAATATATCTTTTGAGGGGTCATAATTCAATCCAGAACATATGGTACCAGGAGAGATGCATCCACCCTGACACACCTTATCTCTCCAAATGTCCAAAAGAGCACAAACTTAACCAGAATGCTTCAGCATGTAAGATGGGAACAAGCTTAATATGCATTCATTGACAATCCTGACATGGCAAGGAATTTTATAATCTCTGCCAATCAAATGCCAGCAACAGCTGGCTTTCTCCCAGTGCCAAGTCAGCTTTCCCAAACAGTTTATGACTGGCTTCTCAGCAGCTATTTATGTTTTCAGAATATTAAGCAGTGTGTAGTCACTTTCTCAGGGAGGGCTTCTCAGTGTGGTTTTTAAAAATGTGCTGAATGTGTTTCGGAAGAGGAAAGGCACCAGGGGTTCTTTAGTGGGGCATGCTGAGCCTTGTAATCACAAGCAGATGAGAGCTTCCTGGTTCTGACGCTAAGAAACCAGCAAGAGTCCCAAAATCAGCTCCACAATCAGCCTGGGCAAAATCGCCATCTTACAAAAATTGTCATAGACTCCCTTCTTCCGACTAAGTCCTCAACCCTCCAAGAAATTCAATTTGCTGATATGGTAAGGGAACCCAGTCTTCCTAGCTTTGTGGTCTAGAATTCACGAAAGGCCTTCTATGGCCTCAGATTGACATAGAGAGCTCCCCAAAATAATGATGCACTGAGCACAGCCAGGGCTTTGTCTTCCTCTCCATGTATCCACTGACACTGGTGAGCTCTTGCATCTGCTAAGATCTAGACAGCTAGCAGCAGAATCTGACTGTAACTTAAATGAAGGGAGAAAAGTACTTATTGGATGGTTACTGTGATGGCGTGTAGGGCCATCGGAAGTCTAAACAATCTCAGACACCTGGGGATGTACTGAAGGGGTTCAGGAATGGGTAAACTGACATTGACGTTCTCATTGTGGAAAGATCCAGGAGCCCTGGGTGCCTGTGGTTCTTCAGTCAAGATTCCAATTTTTATCCTTGCTAGTGATATCTGCCCTCTTGGGTAATACAACAGAGAGGGAAAAGTGAGTCCTCAAGTGAAAGAATGCTATTATCATAAGCAAGAAGAGGAAGCAGTGGAGTGGACAGCAGCACCAGCTCCCACCAGAAGACCCAGGCATATGATTGTCAGAGGACTCGCTTAACCTTGCCTAGCAGCAGGCAGGTCTACCACAGCCTGTTTTCCTGAGGCCACACTCTGGGGAGGCCTGCAAGATCAGCAAGGCTCTGGGTCTGCCCAAACCATGGACAAGGGGTACCAGATGGAGAAGTAACTCACCCAAAAAATGTCTAATTAGGGATTCCCATAGAGTCTCACCAAGCAAGATCAATCAAGGACTTTTAATATCCTTCTTCCTGCTTAGAGCTAGTACCTAATATAAAATGCTAAGACCAGTGAGCCCTGCTCTAACTCCTATAGGAGATAAAACAGTTTCCTTAATCTGGCATTTAATGCCCTCTGTAGCAGTAGCTTTCTATTTTCAGGATACTTTCCAGAATGTTCTGAGGCTCCAACTGTGTTCCCACAATACCACATATAGTCACTTCTGCGTGTGCCACATTACAAAGCTTCGATGAGCAAGTAGAATTCACCTGATTTCCCTAAATACAGGTAATTATATGGGCAGAGAGGATGAGAAGAGAGGCTGATAAGCAAAGGAAATCTATTAGCAACTTGAGAATGACACAAGGAATTGACAGAGGAAGAAAAGGAGGCCTATCAGGAGCATCATATTTATTTAGAGGAATAAAACATTAAGCAATATTCAAAAACTATAAATTACTTAAAAATAATAAATATGATTACATTAAAAAGTAATAAATAAATTTCTGAAAGGCTCTCCACCAAAAATCCTCACACAAAATTAAGAGACAAATAGAAAACAGAAAAAATAGAAGCTTATGACAACTATATCAAAGGATGTTAATTTATCACTCTATAAAGAATTCATTCAAACTAATAATAAAGGAAATAATAACATAAGCAGCATATATAATTGTTCCACAAATATTTATTGTTCACCTATTAAGTGTTCAGCTCAGAAAGACATATAAATTGCTTACAATTATATAAAGAGAAGCCTAATCTCACTCAGTGATTTAATAAATGCAAATTAAAACAGCAGGACATAGTTATTTTTACCTATCAGATTGGCAATGAGTAAAAGGGATTTCAAAACATAGATTTGGCAAGATTTGGAGGAAATATATATTTACACACTGATAATGAAAGTATAAATTGGCATAACATTTTTTAAGGTCAGTTTGGCGAAAGATCAATATCTATTATAATGAAACCCTTGAATTCAGACATTCTGCTCTAAAGAATTTCTGTGTACAGATATACCCACAGTGGCACACAAGGATGTATGGCTAAAAATATTCATTGGAGTACCGCTTGGAAAAGAAATTTAAAACAAAATTCTCCGAACTGAAAATAATCTGCATGTTCGTTAATAGATGATGTATACATAAATTATGGTACATTTATATAACAAATACCATGAAGCCATTAAAAAGAATGTCCTAGAATGATATAAAAAGAATGGTATATGCTAATATAAAAATATCTACAATATATATTAAATTAAAATGAAAAAAAGGCACAGAAAAATATTCGTCAAATCTTTTTAAAATTTAATTGGCAAAACATAATTTTTTATTTTGTGAGTGTATCAGGTATGAAGATAGAAGTGTATGTACTTGCATTCTATATGTGGATATGTTCATTATATTTATAAATTCTATTTCATTGTATTTATCTTTTTCTACCTATTGCATGAAATTCATGTTTTAAAATCTACACTTTTTAAATATTTGTTTGATTTGTGATCATAACATTCTTGTAGACTACTTTCCTTCCCTGGAGCTTTTATTATTATTGTGATGGTTAATTTTAACACATCAACTTGACTGGACCATGGGGTCCTAGATTGCACATTATTTTGGGGTGTGTCTGTAACAGTGTTTCTAGATGTGAGTAGCATTTGAATCAGTGGACTCAGTAAAGTAGAACACCTTCCCAATTGGGTAGGCATCATCCAATCTTCTGAGGGCCTGAAAAGAACAAAAAGGCAGAGGAAGGAGGAATTCAATTCTTTTGCTTTCTGCCAGCTTGCTTTAGCTGAGACATAAGTCTTCCGCCTTTGGTCTGGGATTTATGCCATGAGCCCCCCTGGTTCTCAAATCTTCAGACTTGGACTGAATTACACCAGCAGCTATGATGGATCTCCAGTTTGCAAACTGTAGATGATGGGACTTCTCAATCTCCACCATCATAGGGGGCACATATGATAATCATATAAGAGGGAGAGAGAAGCAGAAAAATAGGGTACACACCCTATTTTTATACCCTATATACCATAATTGTGTATGTATATGTATATATGTATGTACATATGCACACACATTATATTTTAAGGTGTGTGTATATAATGTGTAACATACCTATCTTTTCTGTTTCTCTGGAGAACATTAATATAATTCTTATTCTATATTTTTTATTATATCTTCACATTTTAATCCAGCTCTCAAATATACTACATATCCAATGTAGACTTGCCTTTTTCTCCTTCCCAAATCCAGCAAGTTTTGCATAGCTGTAAATTTTGGGGAGCATTTAAATAAGAGATCTTGTGTTTGAAAATCTTAACTTCAAGCATACAAGTCCTAAAAGAAAAACATATAAAGGTGGCTTTGGGCTTTCCCCCAGGACCAGAAAGGCAACAATA
The DNA here is from genome assembly GCA_036589455.1 of Ateles fusciceps. NCBI lineage: Eukaryota > Metazoa > Chordata > Mammalia > Primates > Atelidae > Ateles > Ateles fusciceps. The sequence goes on from JAZHEH010000672.1 coordinate 4,334,573, forward strand.
TCATTTGAGAGGGACAATTGCAGTCTTTGCTCCCTAACAGTAATATGACTACCGTATACAATACTCAGTGAGCAAAAGCCTCAAAGCTGAACTGGTTCTATCTGTTGGGTCTGCTCTGTGTTTCTGATAAGCACATCCCAGAAGAGGAACGAAATATGGTTGGCTAGTTAGGTGACAGCAGGTCATTGTGGTCCTAGAAATATAGTCACCAGAATTTAGAAATGGATAAAGCATCCTGAAATGCCCCCAAAGCAAGTCACACTGAATTCATTTCTCCTCTGCCTCAGGAACATGGTCAAGGACAGCTTGACCACCCAGGTTTAAGTAACAGTTTCTACATGATTTACACAGGGGACCCCAGGACAATTATTCTAGAATTTACAGAGTTTCCCAGAGAAGGACAGTCCTCCAGGGAACAAGAACCAGCTGGGTGTGAGGCTTGTGCACTTGCTCCAAAAGGAGCATTCCCATACCCTTCAGTGATGCATCAGAGAGACATGTACACACTGGGGACCAGAGAGACATTTTTGAATCAGTGCTAAAAGTCACAACTACAAATTCTCCTCCAGATTGTTTCCATAGTAGCAGCTGTGAAACATTACAGCCAAAAAGCTTCACGAAAGGTACTAGGAACCAACATGGCATTCAGTTCTCTAATTAGAAACAAAATATTTCAGCTTGGCTCAAGTTTTGGGCGGCACTGTGGCAGAGAGCAGATCAGCAAGATGTCCTGAGAGCCACGCAAAGAAGACAGTCATACATGCTGGTGGTATCATTGTGCTTTTATGGGGAGAAGAGACCGGCACGGGTCACATTTTAAGTAATAATAATAATAAAAAAGCAGCAACAAGCACTTTGTCATGTTCACTATGCAGCAAGCTCGGTTCTAACTTCTTTTGTGATGATCATTTAGTCCCCCCACTACAGCCCGATGGTCCCTGTCCCTGTTACTGCAATGCCAGGAAGCCTAAACACAGAAGGAGTAATGTAGCAAAGGGACTCAGCTAGTTAATATGGAGATGGCTGGCACCAGAACCTGGGTAGAATGGCTCTAGGTCCATCCACATAAACTCTGCTATGCTACCTCTCTATCCCTTAACCAGGTGCCTCCATCAAGACTCTCCTTTCTCCTCATTTCAGAACAAGTGCAACGACCACTGATAACGGCCACCTCTGTCTGAAATTTTACCTATGACAACTTGATTTTTATTGCGTCAGTCACTTTGCATCAAGTAGAAATATCACAGATGGGTGTTGGAACGAGACTGACCTCTGTTTGGAATTTGCTCAGCCCCTTGCTCCCTGTCAGACCTTAAGCTGAGAGTCTACTCTCTCTAACTAAAGTTTTCCCATCTGGAAAACTAGAATAACAACACCCACCTTACAGGGTTCACAGACTAAAGGAGACGTTTGTGATGCATGTGATGGAGGAACAAACACATAGGATGTGCTCAGTGTACACTGGTTCCCTCCCCTGTCTTTTCCTATTTCATAGTGCCCTACCTACACTTATTCACCTCAGGTGTTAACAGAAAAACACTTCCGTGTTCTCTAACAGCCCACATCTCCATTCTGGCTAAGATCAACCACACACAGAGGCACTCATTCCTTTATTCACTCACTCATTCAGTAACACAAGGTAACATGCATGTTGGTGGGGGATATTTGTTTCCTAGGACTGCCTTAGACTACCACACACTTGGCGGCTTAGACAAGGGAAATTACTCTCTCTCACATGTCTGCAGAATAGAAGTCTGAAATCAAGGTGTTAGCAGGGCCATGCTCCCTTGTAAGCTCATAGGGGAAGATCCTTCCTTGTTTCTTCCAACTTCTGGTAGCCCTGGGCTTCCTTGACCTGAAGGTGTAGCATTTCAACCTCTTTTCATGGCCATGTTGCATTCTCCCCATGTGTCTCTGTCTTCAGGTGGTATTTTCCTCTCTTAGAAGGATGCTGGTCATATTGGAGGAAGGACCCATCCTAATGACCTCATCTTAACTTGATCAAATTTGCAAATTTGCAAATTTCCAAATACGGTACGTTGCCAGGTACCAGAGGTTAGAAATTTAACATGTTCTTTGTGAGTACACGATGCAATCCATAAGAGGAAAGACAAATGCAGAGTGGTGCAGCATGGCTCCAGGGGAGGCAGATGGGGGAAACTGAGGCACATGCTTGGAACTTTTGGTCAATTTGCTTCTCTCCTGTTTCCCAGCATGAGTCTCCCACCATGGCTATGCACTCTGTGGCGAGGAAAACTGTGACACAGGTCAGAAGTATTGAGGGTAACTCCACAAGAAGCCAAGGAGTGGGCAGTCAGCCTTTCTCCCTTGACACCTGCTATGCACTGCATACAATCCAATCACCTAACTGAATCCTCCCAATACCCCTATGAGGTTATAAAAGGTGAAAGTGAAGCAACTCATGAATGATTAAACAGTTTACTGCTGATAAGGTTCAGAGCTGGAATTTGAATCCAGCTCTGCCTGGCTCCAGAGCGTGTGAACAGACAAGAATCATTTAATAGAAAATTTATCACAGCTGTTCAGTGCTGTATACACTTGAAGAATTAAGGCTAGCATATTGTGATATCATTGTGGATCCTTCATTGTTATTTGCCACATGGAAATGGCAACCACCCAATATGGACCAGCTCACCAAGGGGATGCAGGGTTACTTATTTAATTGACTGCCCTCCACCTTTCCTCTCCTTTCCTCAAATCCCATTTTATCTCTGGGCACAGATGGGGCATTCACTGAGGTGTTTGTGCAGCTGTAGCCTATTGGGACTCCCACAAATCAGCCACAGGGTGGAGTGCCAAGACGTGGTGTTGCATCTGTGACTGTTCACCATACCTGAGTTGTCTTCCCTGCTGTCCTTCACAAGCTCTGTGACCTCAGGCAAGTTAACTAACATCACTGAGCTTCTGTTTCCCCATTTGTAAAATGAGGATAATTATACCTATTCATAGGTTGTTGTGAAGGCTAAAAAAAAAACAAAAAAATGGCAATACATGAAAAACCAGTGGTATAGCACCTAATATGTGTTTAACTAATATAACTTTCTTAGGTCTATAAAGCAATGGGTTCTACTATATTTTAACTAATTACACTAGATTCCTATGATATGGTCTAAATGGGGAAGGAGTGGAATGAGAGATCATTTTAACCTTAAAACACGCAAAATTAGGATTTTTCTCAAAGGCAGCCATATTTCAAACTAGGGGGTACAGGGTATAAGAAAGCACAGGACCTTTAGTTTCCTAAAGCAGCCATAATGTGGCTAGATGACTTGAAACAAACAAAATGTATCTTCTCACAGTTCTGGAGGTTGGAAGCTTGAAATCAAGACGTTGGCAGAGCCATGCTACCTCTGAAGCTCCTAGGGGATGAGACTTCCTTGCCTCTTCTAGCTTCTGGTAGTTACAGGAGTTCCTCAGTCTGAAAATGCATCACTCTGATCTCTCTGATCATCTGCACATAGCCTTCTTCCTGTGTCTCTGTGACTTCACTTGGCTATCTTCTTATAAGGATGCCATTCATACTGGATTAGAAACTCACCTTACTCCAGTATGACCTCATTTTAACTAATTACATCTACAATGACCTCATTTTTAAATAAGTTAACATTCTGAGGTACTAAGCATTAGGACTTCAATATACTCTTCATGTAAGCCACACCATAACTGACCATGTGGACTGAACTTCCAGAGAATGGATTTCCACTCTCCCAACCAGGGTCTAGGCTGTGGTCTGCCTGATGGGGTCATTGAACCCTCAGGCTCAGGAGAACCCAGTGCACACACATCTCTTCCCGTCTACAGTCAGTGACATCATCATGCTGATTGTTTGAAATCAGCCAGGTGGGAATATTCACACCATGCAAATTAGTAAAAGCTGCTCAGAGAGCCTGTTGTTCAATATTCACCAGCCCACTGTTGTAAGTCACTAAGCTAAGGGAGTCACTTGGCTTTCTGAGATAGAAAAGAGCCAAGACTCATGGGTTTCAGGGGATGAGAGTGTGCAGAACTGTAGAGAGCGCCACTGTTTATTGAGGAAGTCAGTTCACTTCTCCAAGAAATTATGTAAATGCAGGATATCTCTCCTTTGCTACCCAACAGGCCCATGTTGAAGGCTGAAAGAGATAAGGGTGTAAGAACACGGTGTTCTTTTCAAAAAAACAAATATTTTGCTGCTATTTTTGACAGAATCTTGTTTTATTCAGCATGAAAAGTACAAAAAGCCTCAGACATAGTCCACAGTAGGTGTATTAGTCCATTCTCAAGCTGCTATAAAGAACTGCCTGAGACTGGGTAATTTGTAAAGAAAAGAGATTTAATTTACTCACAGTTCTGTGGGGCTAGGGAGGCCTCAGAAAATTTACAATCATGATGGAAGGGGAAGCAAACATGTCCTTCACATGGCAGCAGGAAGGAGAAGAATGAGAGCTGAATGAAGGGGGAGTCCCTTATAAAACCATCAGCTCTCATGAGAACTTACTTACTCTCAGAAGAATAGCATGGAGGAAACTGCCCCCATGATTCAATTACCTCCCACTGGGCTCCTCCCACCACAAATAGTGATTATGGGAACTACAATTTGAGATGAAATTTGGTTGTGAACACAGCCAAACCACATCATTCCACCCCTGGCCCTTCTAAAATCTTAAGTCTTTATATTTCAAAACATAATCATGCCCTTCCAACACTTGCCCAAATTCTCATCTGAGACAAGGCAAATCCCTTCTGCCTATGAGCCTGTAAAACCAAAAGCAAGTTAGTTACCTCTTAGATACAATGGGGTTATAAGCATTGGGTAAATACACCCTTTTTAATTGGAAGAAATTGGCCAAAACAAAGGGGCTACAGGCCCCATGCAAGTCTGAAATCTAGCAGGGCAGCCAAATCTTAAAGTTCCAAAATGATCTCATTTGACTCCATGTTTCACAATCAGGTCACACTGATAAAAGAAGTAGGCTTTCATGGCCTTGGGCAGCTCTGTACCTGTGGCTTTACAGGATACAGCTCCCCTCTCAGCTGCTTTCATGAACTGTTGTTGAGTGTCTGTGGCTTTTACAGGCACACAGTGCAAGCTGTTCATGGATCTACCATTCTGGGGTCTAGAGGACAGTGGTCCTCTTCTCACAGATCCACTAGGCAGTGCTCCAGTGGGGGAACTCTGTGTGGGGGCTCCAACCCTATATTTCCCTTCCACACTACCCTAGAAAATGTTCTCCATGAGGGCTCTGATCATACAGCAAACTTCTGCTTGGACAACCAGGCATTTTCATACATCCTCTGAATTCTAGGCAGAGGTTTGCAAACCTCAGTTTTCAGCATCTGAACTCCTGCAGGCTCAACACCACATGAAAGAAACCAAGGCTTGGGGCATACACCCTCTGAAGCCATGCCCAAGCTGTACCTTGGCCTCTTTTAGACATGGCTAGAGCGGCTGGGGGATGCAGGGTACCATGTCTCTAGGCTGAACATACAAGGGGGCTCCGAGCTGGCCCACATTTTTTCCTAGTAGGAAACCATTTTTTCCTAGTAGGCCTCTGCGCCTGTGATGGGAGGGGCTGTCATGAAGCTCTCTGAAATGCCCTGGAGACATTTTCCCCATTGTCTTGATGATTAACATTCTGCTCCTCATTATTTATGTAAATTTCTGCAGCAGGCTTGAATTTCACCTCAGAAAATGGGTTTTTCTTCTCTATTACATTATTAGGCTGCAAATTTTCTAAATTTTAATGCTCTTCTTCCTCTTGAATGCTTTGCCACTTAGAAATTTCTTCTGCCAAATATCTTAAATAATCTCTCCCAAGTTCAAAGTTCCACAGCTCTCTGGTACAGGGCAAAATGCCACCAGTCTCTTTGCTAAAGCATAATAAGAGTCACCTTTACTCCAGTTCCCAACAAATTTCTCATCTCCATCTGAGACCACATCAGACTGGACTTCAGTGTCCATATTACTATCAGCATTTTGGTCAAAGCAATTCAACGAGTCTTTGGAAGTTCCAACCTTTCCCACATCTTCCTGTCTTCTGAGCTCTTCAAATCTCTAGGATGTTCCAAACTTTCCCACATTTTCCTACTATCTTCTGAGCCCTCCAAATGTTCCAACCTCTACCTTTTACCCAGTGCCAAAATCACTTCCACATTTTCAGGTATCCTTATAGCAGCACCCCACTCTACAGGTACCAATTTACTGTATTAGTCTGTTCTCATGCTGCTAAAAAGAACTGCCTGAGACTGAGTAATTTATAAAGAAAAGAGGTTTAACTGACTCACAGTTCCACGGGGCTTGGGAAGCCTCAGGAAACTTACAATCATGGTGGGAGGGGGAAAAAAATATGTCCTTCTTCACATGGCAACAGGAGAGGAGAAGAATGAGAGCCAAGTGAAGGGGAATCTTCTTATAAAACCATCAGATCTTATGAGAACTTACCATCATGAGAATAGCATGGGGGTTCAATTACCTCTCACCAGGTCCCTCCCACCACATGTGGGGATTATGCAAACTATAATTCAAGATGAAATTTGGCTAGGGACACAGCCAAACTGTATCAGTGAGTGTCCAATAAATATTTACTAAATTACAGTATTACTCTTAATCATTAGAATGGGTTTTTGTAGTTTGTGCATAATTTAGCTCCAGTAAAAGCATCCAATTCTAGAATACTGACCAGGTGCTAAGCCAGAATGACTTCTTAAAAGACCTTATCAACAATTTACCCAGCAGTGGCTAATGGTTTTCTATCTGTCTCCAACTGGGAGATATCATCTGTTTTTCTCCTTCATTCTCCCACACTTCCACCACCTTGTATATAGCTCCTGTTCTAAGGCCCTACTTGGACTCTGAAATAAGCATCATAATGGGTCTTCCAGCTTCACATTTGCCCCACGACCTCAACTATTTCCTCATTCTGCTCCTGGGGTGCTCTTTTTAAAGATATATCTGACCATTTCATCCCTCTGTCTAAAACCAGAAGATAATTTCTGTCACCCTCAAATACAACCCAAACTCCTTAGAATGGCTTTCAAAGCTCTGGGGCTATGATTCAGTCTGGGTCTGGGTCTGGATAGGATCTTTTGATGCCTGATGCCACTTCAGATGCAGATGGGCAAGTAACCCAAGTTAGCCAATTAGATTTCCCCAACCCCTGTCACTGTGGTTGGTGATCCAGGAAGACCACTGACCTAAATAAAGCCAATACATCTTACCTGGGATTTATTTTTTAAAAAACAATAAAGTTTCTCTTTATTTCAAGTCATTAGGCTGGAAAGAAATAGTTCTAGACATATCTATGATTGTTTCTTACAACATAAGAATTCCACATTTCAGCTTTGAAATAAGAAAATACGCACCACACAGGGAGGGAGGGAGGGAGAGAGGAAGTTTGAGGGAAGCTAAAAAGCAAGATAGAAAGAGGCAGAAGAAAGAAGTGAGGTCTTTAAGCTTGGGTCCAGTTGTTCTGGGGCCATCTCTTTGGCTCACACGCTTTGCCACATAAGTCCACCTCCATTCCACCTAAACCATCTCCAGTTTGGTTTCTGTGATGGAAAAAGAATCCTCACAAGCAAGACAACCACTGTCATTCTGTCCCCAGCTTGTCCTTCCAGCCTTGCCCATTTTTCTTCCCTGGACTCTCTCCTTGCTGATTTTTCTTCCCTGGACTTTCACAATCTGATGTATATACCTAAAATTCTTTTGCGTGGTAAAAAGTGGTTGGACATCCACTTTTTTTCATCTTGATTGTGTGTTTCTTTGTAGCTTTTGGTCTGTCTTTCCCACTGTAGATGAATTTCAAATGATCAAACTATAAATTCACTGCAGTATACCTGACACCTAGACAGGGCTGTGGATATAGCATTTGTACAAAAAATATTTTGCTGAAGAAATAAATACATTTATCCTCAAAATGGAAAGAAGGTGGTCATCATAAAAGGTTGCAGGCTTAATGTCTTAGCCTTGCTAGACTATGAACTCACTGAGAGCAGACAATAATTTTTACCATGTCCAAAGCACCAGCCCAGTGTGCAATTCCTTGCACATGGGGGTGTCCAGTAAAAGGGAATAGACTGACTTTGTCTATAAGCTTGTGGGGTCTGAAGAGAGCCCCAGGAATCCCTAAACATTGGGGGTACTCATTATGCCTGTGTTTAAACCTAGGTGACAATTAGCCTAGGTTTAAGCACAGTTCTAATAGTCCCCCCAATGACTTCTGACTTCTTCCCTACTCTTTTAGAAGGGAATAATAAAATTAATTTATTCTTGATAAGAATAGCCAACATTTATTTATCTCTTACTAAAATCAATATAATTGTTTTCAGAATGTTGTAGTTTTGTAGTTTTATGTAATTCAATCTATAGAAGAACATGTATTGAAGCTATTATCATTCTTTCCTTTTTACAGATTAGGAATTGAGGCTCACAGCTGTTAAGTAACTTGCTCAGAAGCCCATGACAGTAGGTGTCAGGAAAAAACTGGAATCTGAGGCCATCATCAACTAGTCGCCTGCCATCACCTTCATTTAGTGTATACTCTGTGGCAGGCCCCATACTCCCATTTAGGATAAAGATGTCAGTGGGATACAACACTTGCCTTCAAAGGGCAAACAGGAAACAGATGGTGACATGTAAGGGAGAACATCAGGGTAAGGTACAGGGAACAGAAGCTGAGGGTAGTGGGAATAACAACATCAGAAAAGGCCATGAGGATTGAATTTTGGAAGGTGAGTAGGAGCTATGAAAGGAAGCAGAAAGGAATAGAGAAGAAGAAAACAGGAAGCATTCTCCAACAAAGAAACAAGTGTCTTTGAGGGGCTAAAACCAGAGTTGACAGTAGTTCCTTAATCAACAGAACTCAAAGATCAGGATTTGAGATAAGAAATGGGAAGAGGGAAGGGATAGATGATCAAAATTCCAAAATGCCATCAGTGTCTCATCATGGAGTCAGACCACCCTGAAGATTCATGCCTAGAACCAATACGGCACAGTGTCCTGGGTATGGGCTTAGGAATCAGACAAACACAGGCTGTTATAGCCTCAGTTTGGAAAACAGAGCCACAGGTAATACTCTATGTGATAGTTCTTTATTATGTATACCAGAGGGTAGAAGTTAGGGAAAAGGAAGAAGAAACAGGAACATAAGTTGGGCTAACAAAAGATGCATTATGAATTTGGTTGCCACAAGGTACAACTAGTCTGCAGGACTGTTCTTCAAGAAAACATAAAAAATGTATGTTTGCACAGCCTGTCTAGGGTAATAATCAGTCTACTTGATTCTACCTCCTTCTGATCAAAGGTTTGCCCCATGGAGCATTAATTCTCCAGTTCTTGTGGGCTGGGTATGCACAGGTGACTAAAGGTACTATGGAGTTGGGGTCACAGAGAAGCCCCAGGACAGAAGGCAGCAGGCATAGGGTGCTTGGGTGAGGTGAGGTCAAGTCATCTATGCCTGAAGCGACTGGAACTCAGACTGAGCTTGTTGCTATAGCAACCCCTGAAACAAAAAAACTGGTAAGGCCAAGAAATAGATAAGTCTCATGCAAACTGTTCCAACACCTGCTGGCTATGTTTCTTATGTGTTCCTCAGTTTTTTGTGAATAAAATGGAAAGAGTAATTGTATCTGACTCATGAGAAGACTCCAGTGCTCACAACTGTTCCTGGAACACAGAAGATGCTCAGTAAGTAACAGCTATTCTTATTATCACTGTCATCATCAAAAACAATGGTATGATCAAACTAACTTCGCCAGAGATTTGCACTTAGAGTCATTTATTCTTAACCTATTATTACATACACAGAAGTTTATCATTTTGAAAGCAAGAGTAACCTTGAGCTTTAAAAATAAAAATCAGCACTTTTTAAAATCCTTTTTATCTCTGTACCTGGAATCAAATTGACCTCTCCTTAAAAACATGACTTGGAAAGCACCATTAATGAGGACACAGAGGATGTGGACCTTAGTTTCATCTTTGTACATAGCTGTGTATCCTTAGCAATTCCATTTTTTCCAATCAACAAAATGTATTGATTCTGGCGGGCAGGCCCTGGGTCTTTCCCTACCAACTAAGATCAGTCAGTCTTAGTTTTCTGAGATCTCAGTCTAAGAAGTGGACACAGACCCTGAAACATCTGACTCTGGTATCAGGCAATAAATTTTTTGTGAACATTACAAATACACAAGGAGCCATCAGAGAATCACATGGAGCCTCTAGAAAACTGGTTTCCTCACTGGTCATAAGAATGTGACAGAGTATTCCAAGTATGGAACATAGATCTCTACTAAAATTGAGACAACTTAGGTGGTACAAAGACAGGACATTAAATAAATTATAAATAATAGTGTAGTAATAAAGTAACTCTCTTTACAATCCTTCTGGGTCTTTTAGGAGGTAGCTGCCATCTGGAACTTGCTTATCTTCACTTTTAATAAAGAAAATAGGAGACTAGTGTCTGGCTCATAGTTTTTGGCTGACTTGGTATTTGTGTATGATTTTATAAATTTGTTTCATTTTACTGTTTTTTCTAATTTTTATTTAAAGTTTTACTTTTTAATTGAAGATAACAATATATTGCTTTTATTTTAGACAGTTATTTCAGTTTTAAAAAGTAACTTGATTGAAAAACACATTATATAAAGGCAGTACAGATGGTATGTAAATGTAAGGAAATAATTTTTCACTATATGATTCAACATAAAGTAATCACTTGGATGGATAGCATCAAATATAGCAAAATCATAAAGGTGGAGTGAAAATTTCTGGAGTTGGGGAAATATTGGAGTAGATGACTCAGAAGGGCTCCTGCTTTTTAAATATATTTTATCTATTATACCAATACTTATGGAAAACACTCGTGAGAAGAGTCCTTCAAGAGTGCGGACTCTGCTAAGGTGATTTACCTGCTTCATCCTCTGTGGCTTGGAATGAGGATATGATGGATTTAGCTAAAGCAGTCATTTTCAACCATGAGGTGCTCTTGATGATAGATGCCAAGCTCCAGGGAGGAAAGAAAAGAGATTGGGACACCAATGAACATGGTACCACCAAAGCAAAGGAGTCCTAGACTATCTACTGCTAGGCTTCTTTTAGATGATACTGAAATAAACATCTTTCTTGTGTATTGTACTGAATTTTTGGAGTTTCTGTTAGATGCAGCTGAACCTAATATTAAATGATGCAGCATTTATTTCTTGCAAGAGAGGTACTACAAGAAATAAAATCTAAAATATAGTATTACCTTACTGCATAAAGTCCTACAGGCAAATATTATGGACGAGGATTGTAGGTAGAAAAGCTGATGTCCCATGCTATATGATAGCAAAACAAGTTGCCAACCTATTGACTAATAGAAGTTGGAACACAGACCACACACTCACTTAGGCTATATCATTAGGACAAAAGAAAGAAAAAGTCAAAAATGTTGGTATATTAGTTATCCATCACTGCATAAAAGTTACCCCCTAAACTTAGCAGCTTAACACAGCAAACATTTATTATCTGACAGTTCCTGTGGGTCAGGAATCTAAGCACAATTTAGCTGGGTCTCTCTGGATTAAGATTTCTTTAGAATTGTAAGCAAGATTTTTCCTGGGGCTACATTCTCATCTGAAGGCTCAACTGAAGGAGATCCACTTACAAGCTCGCTGATGAGGTTGGCAAGATTTAGTTATTCACAGGCTATTGGACTAAGATCCCCATTTCCTCATTGCATATTTATCAAGGCCTCCTTCAATTTCTTGCCATGTGGATCTCTCCAGAGAACAGCTCACAACATGGAAGATGGTTTTCCTGAGAGATCAAGTGATAGGATAAAAGAGAAGGTACACCCAAATATTAATCTCACAAGTGGCATTCATCACCCCGTTGTGTTGTGAACTGAATCAGTAAATTCAGCCCACATTCAAGGGATATAGATTACATAAGTAAATTCCAGAAGGTAGGGATCATTAGGGACCATAGTAGTTGCTTACCATAGTTGATATGTGATAACACTGTCTGCCACTTTCAACAAAGTTTTACAAAAAATAAAGTCAAACAACATCTATCCATTTACAAAAAGAATGGCAAGTAATGAAGATTTCCTTTGTCTGCAGATTATAATTTAGGCTACCTAAGAGGCCATAATTGGAGGTCTAGAAAGATATAGTCTCACCTGAGTCTGTTAGCAGCAGCTGCAGCCTTAGCATCAAATAAACTTGCTGGTGAAATAAAAATAAGTTAATTGTTTCCTAACCAAAGCCTGTTGTTTCAGATGGCCATCAAGCAGCGGGAGAAGAATGGACAGATCACAGAGAACTATGATTTAAATCCAAAAGCCATCAGGTTTAAAATCTTTAGCTGGAAGAGATTTGGGGCTGTGGTCACTTGAATGTGGAACTTTCCAGAAGCATATGGAACAGGAACCTTCTAAGTTATTAAGCAAGAAACTTCCCCACAAGAGTTGTTATTTGTTATGGACTTGCAGCTGTTGAGTTTATCCAACCCTCTCCTTTACTGAGTGGAGGTTCTTTTGGCAAAAATGCTGTTTCTGCTTCACTGTTGGTTGTTGGTGCACAGGGAGTGAGAAGCAGATAGGTTGTGTTAGTGTATAGGTCACTGGGGTTTAAGGAGACAAAATCAGACCTTGTGAAGAGAACTGCACATCTTCCAAGATCCTAGACTTTCAGAAAATACAGCACCTGGAGGAGATACCAAGGTCCTCTTTCTTGGATGAGGATTATATTCTACATATAAAAAAATATAGGTTCAGAGGTTGGGTAGCTAAAGGATCAATTGTGACAGAAATTTTTTGATGCCTACCTAATATCTATTGTCCTCTTTTGCACAGTCTAAATATTGGAGCCACCAAAATGAAATACTCCTTAAAAGCTACAGCTTCTTTCACTCCCTGTGTCAATCATTGTTCTCGGCTAATCCCCTCACACCAGCAGAAAGGGCTGGTTTGATAAAGAAGCAGAAGTGAAGCTGGAACTCTTAGGAATCAAAAGAGGGAAGGAAAACTTGAAACAGCTAAAGTCTGTGTATTAATCTGTTCTCATACTATTTTAAAGAACTACCTGAGACTGGGTAATTTATGAAGAAAAGAGGCTTAACTGACTCACAGCTCCACAGGTTGTACAAGAAACATTGTTGGAGATACCTCTAGGAAACTTATGATCCTGGCAGAAGGGCGAAGGGGAAGTAAGCACTTTCTTCACATGGTGGAGTGGGGGGGGGGGGGGGGGGGGAGAAATGCTACACAGTTTCAAACAACCAGATCTCAAGATAACTCACTATCTGGAGAACAGCAAGGGGGAATTCCACCCCCATAACCCAAGCACCTCCCATCAGGTCCCTCCGGTAACACTGGGGATTACACTTCAACCTGAGATTTTGGTGGGAACACAGAGCCAAACTGTATCAATGTGGCTTGAAGGTTCTACACAAGCAGCCCCCAAAGGAAGTTGAAAACATACAATAGACACATTTTATCCACTTGGTAGTTTTTTCAACTTTTGGCAACAGTCAGGATACAGCGTGTCAAAGTTAAAATTTCAGAACTAATTTGGAAGTTGGGACACTAAGTTCCCCCAGTTTGATATGGTCTTTCTGTTGTGGAGAAGAAAACTAGAAATAGAATAAAGGAAGTGAAACAGAAAATGAAGGAGTGAGCAATACCCAGCACAGATGTCTTAATTCAAAAAACAAGATGAAGGTGATTGCTGCCCTGACACTGATTAGTGCAGCCACTATTCTGAGCACTATACATACACTGCCAATCACTTCACCTTCTCAGCAAGGAGATACTCTCTATCTCCATTTCACATGTGAAGAGACTGACGCTCAGATAGGCTAAGTTACTTGCCCAATGTCATATAGCCAGGATCTAGACATTTGGTCTCTAGGGACCATGTGCCTAAGGACCAGATTCTCTGCACAAAATTTTTTGAGTCAGCTAGGGTGTGAATGAATGAATGAATCAATTACAGAATGATCAAATTTATAAGTAAGTAAATTACTGAATGAATACATTTACAGACAAATGAATAAATAGATAGTGCCACTTTTCTGAGAACTACAAAGGATTTGGCAAATCTCCTTAGTCTTTATCTTCAGATACATCCTCCATGAAATCTTTGAATCTAATCAAAATTGCCACTAAGGCAAGGCAGGCTGTTATTTGCATCTTTGTAAGTACCATAGGGGAGGAGAAGCCAGGGTAAGGAAGGGAGAAAGAGAACATCAACACAGCTTCACTTTTTCCTCTAAGTCTAGCCTTGGTGCCTCCCATGCCACAGAGGCCAAATCACACACCAGTTACCTCCCAAGGAAATTATATTTTCTCTTCCAAAATTTTATTATTTAGAGATTTATTTGGGTTCAATTTAAAAAATAGGGGAGGAAGTGCTATAAGTCACTCACATTTATTTATCCATTTATTTATTCATTAATTCATTTGCTGGACATGTATTAAGTCTGTGTGCCAGGATTTGTGTTAGATTCAGCTTTGCCTTGAGAAGAGAGTCATTGCCTTAGGTTTGATTCCCCTACAGGTAGACTCTGAGATGAGTATGGGTATGCAAGAGGTCTATTTGTAGGCAATCCTAGGACAGCTGTCATAAGTGTGTAAGTAGCAGAGTCAGACTGGTCAGGGAAGGAAGCTAATAAAGGGTATGTCTTCATGCTGGTTAGTGCAGAGCTGTTTTACCTGGGCAACTCTGGAACATGTTGTAGAACGTGCCTCCAAGTGACCCTGCCCAAGGGGTGATGAGATGGTCTCAGGAAGAAAGAGGTTTAATTGACTCACAGTTCTATAGGCTGTAAATGAGGCATGGTTGGGGAAGCCTCAGGAAATTTATAATCCTGGCAGAAGGGCGAAGGGGAAGCAAGCACCTTCTTCACATGGTGGAGCAGGAGCAAGAGAGAGAATAAAGGAAGAAGTTCTACAAAGTTTCACAGTTTCAAACAACCAGATCTCATGAGAACTCACTCACTATCATGAGAACAGCAAAGGGGAAGTCTGAAGTCTTATCACCTAATTCCCATTCATCACTAGTTGAGGGGAGGGCTGCTCCCAGGGACCAAAATCCCCTTACACTTTTGGTTTCCCTGCCTGTGATGCAGAAAACTCTCTCAGGCTGAAAGTTCCAGGTGCTTAGAGTACAACACTGTAGGCATGCACTAGAATGGTGAGTGCCAAGAGGATATGGGATGGATGGGACCCCAGAGCATCTGCTACAAATGAACATGTATATGATTAATTTAAGCAGAAACTAGAATAGAAATATGACTTTGATACTATGAAAGCATATAGAATAATTGATCTATTCTCCACTAGGCTTCCCTGACCACACATGCACACACTTGCACACACATGCATGCATGTACATGTACACACATGCATACCTATGCACACATGGACATACACACATACACACACACTCCTCTTCATTCCACAGCTCACAAGTATTCCTTATCAGATAACTTAGCTAAATGCTTATGTTCTCCTCTTTACAAGGACGAAGGCTATCCTTTTGAGACTCCAAGCTTTGGAAAGATTGTGATTCCTCTTCTGATATGGAATTCAATATAAAATCAGCCTAAAGCACAAATACGTGTAAGGGAGTTCAAACTAGTTTTGATTTTTCACATATTAATAAAGAGTTATTTTGTGTGAAAAAGAATGTCATATTATTTCTAAACAATTTCTTCTTGTCCCTGTTTTGTTTTGTCTCAGGTGCATACTTGGTCTGCCCATTGGGTGGTCTCTAAACTCTTCAAAAAACTAAAGCATCATGCAGAGGACCTTGTCCACTTTAGAATCAGTGGTATCTGCAAGGCCAGGTACATTAGGTATAGAGTGGGAAGTTGTTCAATGCTAGATGGATGGATGGATGGATGGATGGATGGATGGATGGAGAAAAATATGAGTGAGCTCTATTTGCAGAGAGAGAATCCCAGGACATGTCAGAGATTTCAAAGACGAAGTAAGCTCTAAACCTAGACTTAGAGGATGGCCAGTGGTTGTCTCGACAGAGGATTCAGTGTGGGAGATAGGAAACATCTTATTTTTCGAGTGTTTTGAAAAACACCATTCAATTTAACTTAGTTCTACTCTCGAGTTGGAATTCATCAGGCCCCTGGGGTTAGAGTTTTTCAGGGCCTGCTAGTCAGCTTGACTTGGGAAGACCACACAGGTGGTCTCTAAAGTTGTCAGCAGCTTCAGCCACTGCCACAAATAATTTATTCTCTCTGCTGGAACTTCAGCTACTAAGAGGGACAGGATAATTGGGTCTTCCTGGCAATCCACATCAGCTAGAAGCTTCCTGCCACAATCCCTGCACCTCCTTTCTAACCTTTTGCAGTGCCAAGGCATAAAGAGAAGGAACGTTTATAAAGCACATGCCTGCTGAGAATACCCTGCCATGACTGTTTTCCCCAGTTCAGGCATTCCCCTGCCAGCTACTTCAAAGGCTTTTGAAGTTACTGCTAATTTAAAAGCAATAATAAGATTGACACTGAAATGCTTCCCAGCTGGTTTTTCTGGGCAATAACTCTCACCAGTTCCTTTACAACCTGCTTTCTGTTATAGTTTGGGGTTTGGAAAACATGGGCTTCTAAAACACTCAACAGAACAGAACATGTTTCTAAAACAAAGAAATAACATGATCCTAGCACAGATATAAACATGTTCTGCTCCATTTAGGATATATTTCTTAACAATGAATGTCAGCGAAATGTACCTGGCCCAGTACCTGGCACTTAACAGAGTACTTATAGGAAGCGTGGGGTGAGTGAGTCCTAGGTTTAAAACTGAAGTCTTCAACTTATTAACTGGTTGTTCTTAGACAAGTTATTTAATGTCCCTAACACTCCAAGCTATTCTCTAAAAATAGGGTATAAAAATGCCTCTCTTGAAAGCTAGTTAGGGAAGTAGAAACTCAAGGATTAAAAAATCACAGCTGTGAGATTCAGATTGGAGGTGAAAACTCAGCCTCGCCACTTTTCAGCTGGTAACTTAGGCCTTACTCAATTCACCTAATCTCCCTGAGACTCAGTTTCTTTACCTATAAGATGGAAATAATAAGACATCTCTCATAACACATAGTAGATATAATAGGAATTAAATTTTATGACATATAATTTAATGGCACAGTATTTGGTACTGAGTTCAGTAAAATGACAGCTTGTATGGATGTAAAGATAAAATGAGAAAAAGTATTCAAGTAGCTGTCCCAGTACCTGGCACTTAACACACTGTTAAGCAAGCTTTTTCTATTATAAAACCATTTTCATTGACATGTCTGTATCTGCTGTTGCTTCATAATCAGCTTTCCCAATGCTCAGTGATTAATTTTATCACTGTTTTTATTATTGTCACAGTGACTTAATCATTTTAAACACTCTGTCAATGTTTAAGCTCTGACTTAGAACAGTAACAGTTTAACATGGCTCATGAGTCGCCCCTTCAGCTGCAGGCTGAGAGTTCTTCTGAGCCAGGATAGCTTTGGCTGCAATTGTTTGTCTGCTCCACAGTTTTTCACCCTCCGGCAGGCTAGCCCCAGCTTGTTTATTTACATCAGAACCAGGCAAAGTCCCAAAAGTGAGTGGGAAAAGACTTGGAACTAGCATCTCACAGTTTCTGCCACATTCATTGGTCAAACCACATCACCAGACCAACCCGGATCCAAAGATTGGGGGAAAGACTGCATGTCTTGATGGGACGTGCTGCAGAGGTTTATGCAAAAGGGCATGAACATGGTGAGAGGTGAAAGAAATATGTCCATTCTTGCATCTATCACATTGCTCCAAAATAAATTGCAGACATTTTACCATGAGTTCTTCATGAGAACTCAGACGCTCAGTCTTCAGGCATAGGCTCAGAAATAGACTTCCAGCCCCTTGGAAGTGACAGACTACGAGCTTTTCCTTTCTAAGAAAACCTGTTAAGCAGGTAATTTGCTTCATATGGCCTTGGAAGAACTAACCTGGCATTGCTTTACTCCCACTATCTGCCTGAGCCTCCCCCACTCATAGCAGAGGTACTGAGTGGCCGTCCTATAGATTGTCATTATACAGCAGCTGCAATGCTCTTACCAAAGCAGGGATAGCAAATGGGCATGATGCAGCTCCTGAATGCCAACCTTGCCACAGGCTCATCAAACCATCTAAGTCAGGGTGGGGTAGCTGAGCTATGATCCAGAATGGTTGGGGTTACCAGAAGGGCAGAGCCAGTGCCTTCAGGGATGGGAGAGGATCAGAATGCCAATTCTTTCCCATCTTAGTCACAGGGAGGGTGGGAATTCAAACTGACTCAAGGGAAAGAGAAGATGGTTCTAAAATCTGGTCTCATTTCCAAGGGTCTAAAGAGACTTTATTTTTAAAGAGCACAGGAGATATAGTCAGAATTGGTGTGAATCCCAGTTCTGCTATTTACACACTCTATGACCTTAGATGACTTGCTTACCACTCCTGGTTTGGTTTCCATTCTTCCAATCTTCCGACTGGGGGCAATAATATTTAATTTACAATGATACAATGAGGACTGGACTAAGGAAATACTCTGTGTAAAAGACATGATAGGTGGGCACTCAATAAATGTATATTTCACATTCTATCATACTAACAGCCTTCTAAAATAGAACAAATCAGAGTGAGATGTTTAAATAGCAAAGTTCAATACCTTCTTTTTGAGGTAGTAGGATCTGTGCACTAATTAGAGATGATGAAAAATATGGCTTCACTTGAAGCTTCAAAAAACTCTACTCATATGTCACCCCTGCTTTCCAATACATTTGCCCCCATTATGACTTCTTCTTTCTTTCTTTTCTTTTTTTTTTTTTAGACAGAGTTTCACTCTTGTTGCCCAAGCTGAAGTGCAATGGCATGACCTCAGCTCACTGCAACCTCTGTCTCCCAAGTTCAAGAGATTCTCCTGCTTCAGCCTCCCAAGTAGCTGGGATTACAGGTGTACACCACTACACCTGGCTAATTAATTGTATTTTTAGTAGAAATGGGGCTTCACCATGTTAGCCAGGCTGGTCTCAAACTCCTGACCTCAGGTGATTCATTCACCTCAGCCTCCCAATGTTCTGGGATTACAGGCGTGAGCCACCACACCCAGCTGACTTCTTATTTCTCAGCATTTCTTCTATTGGCTTATCTGGATAGTCAGATTAGTCAGAGTTCTGTACGACTAGGAAACCAAAGCATGGTGGAACACTTGGGGTCTGAATCCAGCTTTCTGCTTCCATATCAAGTCACTCAGGTTAGGGAGAAGAGTCAAAGCTTACACTAATGAAGAGCAAGTCCTAGAAGCTGGCTGATCACAGGACCAGCTTTGGTTTCAGGCAAAACTTACACTAAGGTTCCTAAACTATCTTTTTGTCTTTACATTAAGAATAACCCAAGAGTATTTTTTTATCCAAGGTATATTATATTTAATATACCAGGTAAATTTACACTGGAATGTAAGTTTTATTTGGTACAATTCTCAATAACTTACTAAATATGTAATACGTGAGAGGCTAGGTGATATTACTAAAAACTAGTATTTATTTGATGTCTACCATGTATCAGGAACATTGAACACAATATATCTAATATGCAGTATGACTCTAAGAATAACATATGGTTAAGGTGAAGTTGGGCTAAAAGTAAGGGCGACTCAAAATGTAACAGTGGCTTAAGCAAAAGTTTACTTCTCTCTCAATTTAAGTTCCAAGACAGAAAATAGGCTAATATACTGACTTTGTTCCAAAACATTTTCAAGAACCCAAGCTCTTCTGAGTGTGAATTTTGTTCCACTCTTCAGAATGTGATCTCTTCAGAGTTCAAAATTATTTCTTTGGCTCCCAGCCACTAGACCCACATTCTAGCCAGCAGGGCAACATATAAGGGTAAAGGGGGTGATCCACTTGTCTTTTTGAAATAAATCTAATAAATAAATAAATTTGATAAATAAACTTACAAAATTTGTTTATCAAATCTGGAAGTCTTTTGGGGGACTCTGGGGTTTTCTTGGTATAAGCTCATATCATCAGCAAACAGAGATAATTTGACTTCCTTTTTTCCAGCTTGGATGCCTTCACTCAGTAGCATTTCTATACATCAAAAATAATCAGGCTGAGAACCAAATTAAGAAGTCAATCCCATTTACAATAGCTATAACAACAACAAGAATACCTAGGAATATATTTAACCAGGGAGGTAAAAGATCTACACAAGGAAAACTACAAAATGCTTATAAAAGAAATTGTAGGTGATACAAACAAATGGAAAAACATTCCATGCTCATGGATTAGAAGAATTAACATTGTTAAAATGACCATACACTCAAAGCAATTCTCAGGTTCAATGAAATGACTCTCAAAATACCAATGTCATTTTTCACAGAATTAGAGAAAAAAAAAAAAAGCCCTACAATTCATATGAAACCGAAAAAGAGCTCAAATAACCAAGGCAATCCTAAGCAAAAATAACAAAGCTGGAGACATTACATTAACCAACTTCAAGTTATACTCCAAGGTTATAGTAACCAAAACAGCATGATACTGTTATAAAAATAGACACACAGATTAATGGAACAGAATAGAAAACCTAGAAATAAATCAAAATACCTGCAGACAACTGATTTTTGACAATGCTGACAAAAACACACTAGGGAAAGAATACATTATTCAATAAATGGTGCTGGGAAAACTAACTCGCCAATTGGAATGAAACTAAACCCCTATCTCTTACCCTATATGAAAAGTAACTCAAGATGGATTAAAGACTAAATAGCAAGGAACTCAATTCATCAGCAAAAACAAACCATATCACTGAAAAATTAGCAAAGGACATGAACAGTCATTTTTCAAAGGAAGACATGCAAATAGCCAAGGAACACATGAAAAAATCCTCAACATAACTAGTCATCAGAGAAATGCAAGTTAAAACCACAATGAGATACTATCTTAAACCAGTCAGAACAGCTATTATTAAAAAGTCAAAAAAAAAAAAAAAAAAAGTAGACATCAGTGAGGATGTGGAAAAAAGAAAATGTTTATACACTGTTGGTGGAAATGAAATTTAGGGCCATCTCTGTTGAAAACAGTATGGCAATTTCTCAAAAAACTAAAAACAGATCTACCATTTGATCCAGCAATCCTACTAATGGGTATACACCCAAAGGAAAAATAATTACAATATCAAAAAGATACCTGCACCTGTATGTTTATCATAGTACTATTCATAATATCAAAGATATGGCATCAACCTAAGTGTGTATCAATGGATGACTGGATAAGAAAAATGTGGTATATACATATATATGATGAAATACTACTTGGCCAGAAAAAAAATAAAATCATGCACCAATGTGGATGAACTTACGCCTATCTTAAGTGAAATAGCTCAGAAACAGAAAGTCAAAGCCACACACATGTTCTTACTTATAAGTTGTAGCTAACTAATGAGTACACATGGATACAGAGTGTGGTGTAATAGACACCGGAGACTCAGAAGGGTGAGAGAGGGGTGAGGGATAAGGAATTACGTAACAGGTACAATGTGTACTATCCAGATAATGGCTATACCAAAAGGCCAGACTTTACCACTATGCAGTACATTCATGTAACAATATAGCACTTGTACCCACTAAGCCTATAAAAAATTTTAAAAATTAATTTAAAAACATTTTCCAAGTAAGAACCTATGACACTTGAGCATGAAGATCACTGGCCAACACTTAGTCAAAGGCTTTAAGAGTAGCTGGAAAATGTAGTCTTCATTTTGGTTAGTAATTTTCTATTCCTAAGAAGAAAGAAGGAAACAGATACTGAGGGAAAATTAGCAGTCTATGCCAATGTTATTAAAATCTTCAAAATACAGAGTAAATAGCCTCAGAGATGTTGTCACCTGCTTAGCTAACTCAGATTTGAGCCCAGGGTTGCATGAGCTTATTTCATTCTTTCTACTAAATTTTATTGTCATAAAGTCATTCTTTCCATAGGGATCAAGGCCATAGACAATGCCATTAATGATGAGTTAGTGGAGTGGAGTTCCAGACGTGTGCCATCCCAAACTTTGAAACTCCTTCTTCCACTGTTTTATAGGAAGGCTGTGACTAGGATGATTGTTACATTGCCAGTGTTCTTTAAAAAAAATCACAAAAACTCTCCCCTTTAGTTTTTCTCATCTATAAAATAGGTATAATACCTATTAAAAATCAGAATCAAGGGCTTTAGTATATGTAAAAGTGATATACAAACAAAACAATACTGTAGGCTGGGCGCGGTGGCTCACGCCTGTAATCCTAGCACTTTGGGAGGACAAGGCGGGCGGATCACGAGGTCAAGAGATCAAGACCATCCTGGCCAACATGGTAAAACCCCGTCTCTACTAAAAGAATACAAAAATTAGCTGGGCATGGTGGCACACACCTGTAGTCCCGGCTACTCGGGAGGCTGAGGCAGGAGAATTGCTTGAACCTGGGAGGCAGAGATTGCAGTGAGCCAAGATCATGCCACTGCACTCCAGCCTGGCGACAGAGCAAGACTGTCTCAAAAAAAATAAATAAATAAAATAAAATAAATACTGTAAACAGATGTTAGCACATTTTGTTATTTTATGTAAGGCATTGAGCACATTATTTTATGTAAGTGGGTCCTCATAGGAGGAAGTGATGTATTTCTGCAAGGGTCAAGCTTTAAAGGTTTCATGAATGCAGTGGCACTTTTATTTATTTGTCATTTAGGGACTGGGGAAGGAGGTGCTCTGGCAGGGGCACCCACAGTATAGAGTTTGCCAGGTCATGGTGTTTGGGGAAGGCTAAGGAAATGAAAAATAATAAACTCCTATGGATCAATGATGAAGGGCAGATATCCTTGCAATTTTGTGGCTATTCTGGGTGACCTTCATTCTCAAGGTAATCTTATGGTAATGATACAAGGTGCCTACTCTAGCCACTTTGGTCACCATTGCCTTGCCCCAGCAGCCTACCTAAAGGAGAGGAGAGAGGTAAATGAAGGAAATTATGGTGACTCTGATGGGCACCTACAGAGCCCATTCCTAGGAGAGTTACAAAAGATGTGTTCATTAGGGATATAACAAAGGATCTAAGAAAGAGAAGAGCTAGCTACATATCCAAGTCAGTAAAGCCTCTAATCTTCAAATAGATTAGACTATTTGAAGTAGCAAATTTCAAATAGTCCCATATTCTGAGGATTCCCAGATTTTTATGTTCTTTTTCCTTTACTCCTAATCTCATCTGTAACATTCTCAAAAGACTTCAAGAGAATTTGTGTGCTATCTTAGTAAAATGATAGTAAGAAGGGCACCTGTGTCACCATCCATGGCGGCCAGGAATGAAGGGAGTGCTGTGTGGGACATAGGAAAGGGAGAAGCAATAGGGAAAGGAAGGCAGGCCGGTCCCAGAAGCCAAGTGGATAAACTCATAAGAGCGACTGGGTTTTCTAGAGCTGGAACCTCCTGAGGAATCCTCAGCTTCTCCCCCACCTAGCCTTCCCCCTTAGCTTAAGCCTAAGATGCATGGTCAAGATGTATTAAAGGTCTACATGTCTAGACTTCTCTCTCAAGACAAAGAGAAGGCTCTCAGCTGCATGAAGTCTGAGGCTTATACAATTTGGGAGAATCTCTTTAAGAAGAATGCAAACTTGGGGATATAGAATTAATTATGGAGCCTTGGAAGAAAGTAAAAGAAAAAATAAGGCTAAGAGAACACCATATGATAAGAAAACAGTGAATGGGACTCATGTGACTGGATTCTAGGCTTGACTTTATCATTAACCAATCGTGTGATAATAGATACACCACTCTCCTCACTGAGTCTCAGGTTTCTCCTGGAAAATGGTGTCTCCTCCACTGTCTCTATCAGTCAGCATCATGGAAGGAAAGAGATGGCTTGATATGGTTTGGCTCTGTGTCCCCACCCAGATCTCACCTTGAATTATAATAATCCCCACAAGACGTGGGAGGGATCCAGTAGGAGGTAACTGAATCATGGGGGCAGGTTTTTCCTGTGCTGTTCATGATAGTGGATAAGTCTCCTGAGATCTGACGGTTTTATAAAGGGCAGTTCCCCTGCACATGCCATCTTGCCTGCCACCATGTAAGGCAAGCTTTTGCTTCTCCTTCACCTTCTGCCATTATTGTGACGCCTCCCCCAGCCACATGGAACTGAGTCCATTAAACCTCTTTTTCTTTAAAAAAAAAAAAAAAAAAAAAAAACAAAAAACTTATCCAGTCTTAGGTATTTCTTCATAGCAGTATGAAAATGGACTAATACATTGTTTATTCTAAATGGATCATAACAGAAGGATTTGGTAGGTGAGGCCTGGATGAGGATAAAGTATAAGGAATTCTGGTAGAGTACCCAGGGACTGCAAAATGGAGAGCTATCTCCAATGCTAGACTTGAAAGGACAAGGATTGAGAGTAAGTACTGAACCCCAGATAGGGCAATGGTATGGAGAGGGCTTCCAGATACCACCAACATTGAGCAACCTAAAGAAAAGGGGCTGGGGAAATAAATAATCCATTGTCATTCGCTTCTCACCCACTACCTTCTGCTGGGGGGCCCTGTCCAAGAAATTCATCCAGAATTTTGAAGACAGAGGAACCCACTGATACAGTCTATACAGGTTGTTCTCCTGAGGCACAGAAGAGGAAAGAGAAGGGTGGAAGTGGGTCTGAAGGAGCAAAGGTAGCAGTAAAGACTTCTGGTTCTCTTTAGATCTGGCAGACTAATGGTCTGTCTGTACAGAAGATCTCCAAAAGTTTGCTGACTTACAACATGAGTTTGGTAAACTTATCTCCTCCTTTTCCTTCTTCACCATGAAATATCTCTGCCCAAAGAGAATAAAAGAAGCAACGTATGTTCCTGTGTCCCATTTCCCTCTGAAAATGGAGCATTTGTGATAGACTTCAAATACAGTGCTGGGTATGTCATGCCGTTTCTCAGAGCCTCAGTTTATTCCTCATCTGCTTTACAAGATGTTATGATGACCAGCTAAGAAAATGGATTTTTGCTTTGTAAGCTGTAAATCGGCACATGAAAATTCATCTTTATCATAAAGAATGAAATAACAGTAATAGTAAGTGACATTTTTTATGCTTGTCCTATGCTTCTGAACTAAACACCTAATATTCTTCCAAATCACCCTTTGAAGAAGGTACTACTAAACCCTTATTTTATAGATGAGGAAACTGGAGATTGAGAGATGTTACATAATTTGCTTCAAGTTATACAGGAAGAACAGTGCCTCTTAAACATGAATGCAACTAGAATCAACTGATAGGAGGCAGACTCTGATAAAGAAAGTCTGGGTGAGGCCTGAGATTCTGAATTTGTAACAAGTTGATACTGCTGATCTACTAACCATGCCTTTTTTTTTTTGGTACAATTTATTGGAGTACTTTTTTCACTATATAATTATTTTTAAGGTCTTGCTTAAATACTGAGCTCTTCTAGAATATAAAATTATCAATTATTCAAAAGCACGTTTCATTTCCAGTTCCTTTTTTTCCATGGCTCTGTAAGTGTACAAAAGTAACCTTGGAAACTAATTAAAATTATCCATAAACTCTACTGTTGAGAATGAGAGCTGGAGAAATACATTTCAGTTCATAGAAAGATGCGTGACATTTGAGAGGTGACAACTGCAGCCAGGATCCGCACCTCACACCCACTTCCTGTCCAGCTTTTAGGAACATTCCTACATTTTTATTTTCTCCCGGTGACTGAAGAACTCCGTGATTCAGAAGGAGCAAAGTCAAATTCTGCCTGAGCCCT
Source organism: Ateles fusciceps (assembly GCA_036589455.1). NCBI lineage: Eukaryota > Metazoa > Chordata > Mammalia > Primates > Atelidae > Ateles > Ateles fusciceps. Next base: position 4,360,353 of record JAZHEH010000672.1, read on the forward strand.
CAGGCCTGGCCTGTTGGACCATCAGCTGTCTCGTGCCACTAAATTCAAAACTGTCCTCTAATTGTGTCCTTGCTTGGTCTTCCTCCCAGCAAGATGGGAGCTCAGAGCACCTTCCTGGCAGTGGCTGTAGACAGTTAATCCTGAATTCCCAGTAACAGCTTTCTATAAGGTTCTGAGACCAGACAAACCTTCTACAGCAGGGTCATCAAGACTAAATGTGGAGCAAGAAGAAAAGGTGGGGGGGTGGGCTAGAGGGCCTAGAGCACCTCTGAGCATAATAAGGCTGGCCAAACCAGCAAGGTGCACATCCTGAGCCATAAGGCAGCCTTGGGTAGAGAAAATGCCTTCAGGAGCCACTTCCCCAAGGCCACCCACCAAGAGGGGAGCTCTGAGATAAGAAGGGGACCCCAAAGACAGACTACTACAGGAGCCTCCAACACATCTGCTGAGACTGTAGGATTCTTTCCCCACAGTTCCTTCATGAGAAATGCTGCGTGAGGGAACTTCTAGATGGCACAACAAAAGACACACATAACATCTGTGTGTGGACACCTATGTCTTAAAGAGCAAGGAACTAAAAAGTGGAAAGCAGAGATGCAAATCCAGCAATCTGATTCCAGAGCCTGGATATCAGACCACTACAAAAACTTCTAGGCTAACTCTACCCTGGTTTCAGGATCCTACTGAAAGAGGTCAGGCCTGGGGACACTGATATGTGAAAGCTCCTGGAGGACAAAATATAGGAGTGAGGATGGGAGTGAGGGAAAAACAGATCACAAAACCAGGCCTAAACGTGAATGGGACTGAGGAAGTCTATTCCCTCCCTCACCCTTCCTGCCATTCAGGCCCCGAGGTCTATGCCTCCCACCTCCCATGCTCATGGACCTAATCCAGATCTTCAGTTTCTAGAACCAGCACCAAGAGTTCAAATCCTAGCTCTGCCATTTACTATCTGGGTGACCCTGGGCAATTTACTTATTCTCTCTTTGCAAATGAGAGAAGGCATTTCTCCTAAGATTGCTGTGAGGGCTAAGCTAGTGGAAATACATTTAAAGTTCTTAGAACAATGCCTGAGCTACAGGGAACCATAACTAGTCAAAAAACATCATAACTAGTCTTCTTTATTGTAGGCCAATTCCCCTCAGATCCCTTCTCTTTGTTAAGGCCAGAGAAATCTTTCAATAAACATGATCTGGCCTTGTCAGTCTTTAGCTTCAGACCTTTTGATGATGGCCTTTGATTTTAGTGTGGTGTGCTTGGTTCTTCCTCTAAGCCTTGGACCCTGCCATGTTCCTATACCCAGATCACATTAGAAAATCTGTTATTTCTGACATTGATATTTACCTTTTGCCTTTAAGCTTTTGTATGCACTGTTTCCTCTTTTGGCCTGTACCTCCTGCCCCTTCAAGGCAACACTCAAACACCTCTGTGAGCCAGTCTCATTCCCCTATCTCTCCTCCCCCATCTCCCCATCATGGCCAATTTTGTAAGAGGAAATGTGGCCCCAGAACTCTCTGTATCCTCCATTATGGAAGACCACAGGGTGATCCATTTGTTCATACCCCTTACTCTCCTAATATCATGTACCTTCTGGGCTAATGCAGGCCCTCGTATGTGATGGAGTGTTGCAGGGATTTGATGCAAGATATAGAAAACAGGAAACAAGGGAAGGAAGAAGGAGAGAAGCAGAAGGACAGAGAAGTTGGGGCAATCTGTGCTGCTGTAAACTCAGAACTCACACTCTCTCATCAATATAAAGATTCACCCAATTTAGAAATAGGTTTTGTTTTCAAAAGTTTGTGAGGTAGAATTTTCCTGGTTCTTTGCTCGGCATCCACATATTTCTCCACAGAAGTGATGCTGTATTGCAGGCTTGCAAGTTGTGATGTAAGTCAGGAGTAGTAATTTTTTTGTGGATTAACCCCAGGCCAGTTCTGAAAAACCTTTGTCATCTTTCAAGTCACCAGGTTATCAGCATACTGAGGTTCTTGACTCTTTCAAATTCCAGACAGAAAAATGTTCCTAAGGAAAAACACCTGCTGTATTTTAGGAGCAGGTCCCCAAAAACCACGTGACAAAGGAGCTTGGGGAAAGAATATAGGACAGGATCACTCTCTGGGTCAAAGCCTGAGAGCAAATTTTTATAGATAAAGTGTTGGTTCACCTCATTTGCATTATAAGTCATTTTTTACCAGCCTGTGGAGCTGTAAGAGTCTGTTGATGAGGCCTTGTGTGTGACATGCCATGAGCAGTCCATGCACTGAGTGGATTCTGAGTGTTGAAATAACTCCAAGAATTCATCCTCACTCTTCATCTCTCACAGCAATACTGTGGGATAAGAACTGCCAGCATTATCACTCTATGGGGAAGGAGTGAGACAGCTGAAGGCCTTAAATTGCATAGTCACCAACCAACAAGTGGCTCCTACAAACAGATAGGTTCATGACCCAATTGTCAGCATCTGCGAATGTGACCTCATTTGGATAAAATCTTTGCAGCTGAGATTGTTAGAGATCTTGAGATAAGGAGATCCCTTGGACAATCTGCATGGGCCTACAATAAAATGACAAGTGTTCATGTAAGAGGCCCACTGAGGAGAAAATGATGTGAAAACGAAGCAGAGAAAGAAGTGGCCTCAAGCCAAGGAATGCCTACAGATGCTGGAAGCAAGACTAGGCAGTAAACAGATTCTCCCTGAGTGCCCTGAGTGTTGTAGCTCTACTGGCAGACTTTTTAGTGCAAGAGCTGTGATAAAATGCATTTCTATTGTTTTAAGCCATCAAATATGGTAATGTACTACAGTGGCCTCTGGAAACTAAAACAATGGCAAAGCCAGGATTCAATCCCAAGTCTGCTTGGCTCGGCTCTGTGACTTGGGACAGGTTACTTATGTTTCACAGGCTTCAATTCCTGATTAAAGCAAAAATTAAATAAGGTGATGTGCTAGTATCCAGTACCTGACACACTGCCCAGCAGCAGCCCTCATCATAGTTTAGTAGGAGTTTATGAAGCAAGGAGTATACAGGAAGAGAACCTTCTGAGGCCATGAAGCTTGAGTTCAGAAGTCCTGATGACCTTCTCTTTCACTTCCTAGTTGTGTGGCCTTAATCAACTTACCCTCTTGGGCCTGAGTTTCCTCATTAACATGGAAATAACATCTACCACCTAGGACTGTGTTATATATATAAAACAAGATCAAATTCAAATGCAGCATGATAAGAGACAAGTTGGTTTGTACTTCTTCCTTCTCAGTTTCTCAGAATTAGAAACGTAAGCCCAATTTCTCTGCTCAGGATAAGTTAGATACTTATAAGGCAAGATTTGCCTACATTGTTTTTTAAATGTTCAATGAAAAGTCCCGTCTTTCATATCTCAGATAGTGTCCACGGTGAGTCCACACAGGGCTAAACACTGGGGACCCAGAATCGAATATAAATGAGCAGAACTCATTTCAGCAACTTAAAATTCTCTCAGAATTCATGATTTGAGCACTCTGAACTGAACTTGAACTCTCTGACATTCAAATTGGCTTATACAGTTTTGATTGCAAGAAAGAGAATTTTAAAAAGTCATTAAACAAGGTGAAAAGCCTTGTTGGATACGAATTGCCTCTTAAAGAATATTACAACGATATAAAGCTCAAATGGGTCAGAAATTTATGAAAGTCATTTCCCTTAAATAAAACATGACTTTAAATATTCAAGGGAGACTTCTTTGCCAAATGTACTTGGTGTTTTAAAACATCTGAAGAACTGCAAGAGATTTTGCTCATTCCAAAGACAACATGCTAGACAGCAGGATATCCACATCAGAACCGAGGGCTTCACTGGACCTGAGGCATGTGCATGAAGCAGCCTGCACAGTCCTGCTGGCATCAGGATAGAGCCACACTGATTGTCCCTTGTTTGCCCAACTGTGAAGACCATTTAAGACCTGGGCATTGGACATACAGATTAAGAGCCCCAGTTAGCACAGGATATACTATACTGTAATTGCTTGCCCTTCAAACAGAATGCAAACTTCTCAAGGGCAAATAATGGGCCTTTTACTGTGACATTACCAAACATCTAGCGGAACGACCAGTCAATACATGGGAGTTAATGACTGAGTAGATGAGAAAAGGAAGGAAGAAGGAAGAAGAGGGGAGAGGAGGGGAGGGGAGGAGAGGGAAGGGAAAGGAAGGCAAGGGAAAGGAAAGGAAGGGGGAAAGGAAAGGAAGGGAAGGGGGAAGGAAAAGAAAGGAGAAAGGGAAGGGAAAGGAAGGGGGAAGGAAAGGGAAAGAAAATGAATGAAATAGTAGATGAGTAAAAAGACAGGTAGATGACTGAGTGTATGGATGGATATGTTGATGTGTGAATGTATGGATGGGTAGATGGGCAAAGCAAAATGGGCAAGACAGATTGATGATGATGATGCTGATGAAGAAAGAAAGAAAAGAAAGAAAGAAGAAGAAGAAAGAAAGAAAGACAGACAAAAGGATGGGCAGATGAATAAGTGTATGGAAGGATATATAGATAAAAATGAAGGACTCAATAATAAATGGATAAAAGGAAGGAAAGGAAGGATGGATGGATGGGCAAATAGATGAATGAATGGATAAAGAGATGAATATAGGGCCTACCTATGAATTCTTATGTGAAGGGGCTATCTAACAATTCCACACTTGAATATTATACTCCCACATTTCTATTTCCCTTTTAAAAGATTACATTTACCTTTTAAAACAGAGGTCTGTAATGCCTTAATCCCCAAATAATATACTATACCCTTATAATTCTTTCTACTTTAACAAAGAAGTAACATGTGGCAATGAACAAAGCAACTGGGGGTCACAGAATCTGCTCCCAGGTGACAACTAGTATGGTAGAACTGGCATTTAAAACAGCCAACAGCCATCCACATAATCATCACACCATGCTGCTTTCTCTTGTTTGCTAAGTGTTAAATTTGGATGCAGCAAAAATTGTATCATGTTATACAAAACCTACACCTAAATTTCTATCTTTCATGGTTCTTGTGATCACATATTGGTGCCAATGTATTATGCAACCTTCAAAGCAACCCTAGGAAATATCTAATAAGATTCTCTAATATGGAGAATCTTATTAGGAAAATAAGTTAGGAAAAGGTTGATTGCAAAGGTTGAGTCACCTGCAAAACCCCACATAGCAGGTCAGTGGCAGAGCTGGGATTGGAAGGAGCCCTGATTCCCCTGGCTCTGAGGCTGACTCACTTCCCATCAGTGTCTGCCTTTCTGTGAGATGCTCATTTCTTTGCACAGTCATGAAGGAAACCCAAAGGAGTCCTCAGTGGTGCTAATGAAACCTGACACCTAGGCTGAAAATAGTCCAGCAGGTCTGTAAGGGGATTTGGGGGCAGGAAGCAATGTTCAATACTCTCAGATGCCCCTGAAGTCTCCTCTTATCTCACTCCTGAAAGGTCACCTCTCTCCCCAAATTTGTGATTCAGAAAGACTTGGTCTCCCTTATGGCATTAGCACTTAGTCTCAGAACCAATGATCCTTCCTCACCAAGAATCTCTAGTGTTGCTGCCTGAGAAAGCACCATCATCACCTAATAAGTCTATACATGGAGCTGGTCCTCACAATGCCCTGAGCTAAGCCTGTGTATTTGTAAGCAGCAGAGATGTGGTTAGAAGGGGAATAAGTCAATGGAGATCCCAAGAGATGGAGAACAGCCAAGAGTCATAGACCCTGTGACCTGATGGAAAACATCAGAGATCAGCTGGTCTAACACCTTCAATTTGTACACAGTGATGTGAGACCCAGAAACACCCATGAATCACCACAACTCTTAGCCACTCACCAGGCTAAGAGATGTTGAACTCGGTTAAATCCTTACCAAAATTGAACAACAGGTGATAACCCAAAGAGAAAACAAATGCTCAGAAAGAATAGGTGACTTGCCCAAGGGCACAGAGCTAGTAAGTGGCAGAGGTAAGGCGGGCAGAGCACATTTCTGATCTCCACACCACTGCTCTTCCCATAGCCCCTGTGCTTGTTGAAGACCCTAAGGCTGACATTCAAAGAAGAAACTAAGGAATGAGTAGAAGAGAGTCAAAAAAGATGAAGAGAATGGAGGAGGTACCCAGGCTCAGGCCTAAGGGATTTGCAGCCCCCTGAAAAATGCTTGCAGAGATGTGTGTCGTGCATGGTTGGAGAGAAGGGGAAAGGGTCTTGAGCTTTATTGACCTTTTCTCCCACTGGCTTGGTGGGATTGGGAAAACAACAAGAAGGGAATCCCTCCAGGTCACAGGACATGGCAGTGATAAAGGGACATGCGTGTGTGCATGCGTGTATATATGTGTATCTTTTCACAGTTGTCAGCCTCTGTTTATTCTAATACATAGTTTCCTCATATTTCTCGAAAAGTTCTGAGAACTCATCTGAGAAATGAATTGGAAAAATTAAAAACAAAAATGACAAACAGAAATATAAGTGCCATGGAGTTCAAAGGCCACTGCTGTGCATTAGTTGTTGTGGGGGCAGGGAGAGGCATAGATAACAGGCAGGGTCCAGCCACCAGTGAGGGGATTTGCAACTGCCCAGCCAGTATGCTTAGCTTCTGCCGCACACTTCTGGTGCTTTGTGCGATAGGGGAAACAATCAAGCCACCCGTGAGCTCCTTCCCCCAGAAACTCAAAGCTAACCAACCACATCTCTGCCAGCTTTTTATCCACCCCCTTCCACAAGTTTAGCATGGAGGGAGAAATTGGTGTGGTAGTGTTGGAATTAATTATACACTTCTAGGTACTGCTCCTTTACTTTCTGGTGGTGATAGTGTAAGCCACATGTTGTTCTGAGATTGTATTTCCATCTGTAAATGGGAATAGTGACACATTTTCTGCCTCTCTGCTCGGCACATCAACCATTCTGGTTTTCTCAAGTGTGCCCTCCAACTCTGGCATGCATTATTCCCATTGTCTAAAATACTCTTCTCATCCCTTCCCCCATCATACAGTCTCCTAGACAAGTACCCTGGCCCTCACAGGCCTGTCAGAGTTGCCTTTTACATTTATCATGGTGGCTACTTGCATCATCTCCCTCTCACAAAGTTCCCCAAAGTGAGGGATTCTGTCTGCTTTTGTTTGCAATTATAGCCCAGTGCCCAAGCTCTGTGCCCTACACCTAGTGGGTGCTCAAAAAATATTTCAACTGTTATGTTTCTTTCAAAGCGTTGTTCTAAGGAACAAAGGATTGAATGTATCTAAAAGGCCATTATCAAAACACAAAGGACAAGTGCTGGTAATATGGAGAAATTGATACCCTTGCACACTGTTAGTGGGGATAAAAAATGGTGCAGCCATATACGATAGAATGGAGGTACCTCGAAAAATTAAAAATAGAACTACCATATGATCCATAAATTCTACTGCTGGATATTTATCCGAAAGCAGTGAAATCGAGATCTCTAAGAGATATGAGCATTCCCAATTGTTGCAGCACTATTTATAACAGCCAAGATGTTAAAACAACCTAAATGTTCATTAACAGGTGAATGGATAAAGAAAATGTGGCCTACATATAGAATACAATATTATTTAGCCTTTAAAAAGAAGGAAATTGTGCCGTATGTGACAACATAGATGAATCTTAAAAACATTGCACTAAAAGCAACATAAGCCAGTTTCAGAAAGACAAATATCGCATGATTCCACTACGTACCTAAAACAATATCTAAAATAGTCAAATTCATAGAATCAAAGAGGCTAATGGTGGTTGCCAGGGCCCACAGGGAGGGAGAAATGGAAAATTACTTGTCAATGTGTCCAAAGTTTCAGCCAAGCAAGTTGAATAAGTTCTGGAGCTCTAGAGATTGTCCTATCTACAGTTAGAAATTCTGTACACTTAAATATTGTACACTTTAATTTTAAAAAATTGTTTAGGAGGGTAGATCATGTGGGAAGCATTCTTACCAAAATAAAATATGATTAATAAAGTAAAAGATAACAAATCACCAAACAATTATGATAGTTATCTTGAAAAGAACATGTATATAAATGCAGAGTCATACGTGGGTTTTATTTTTCCCCAAGCATCGTACTCTCTCCTCTTCAGCCCACAATCATACGTGGAATATCCCCAATCCCTACTTTCTCCACCATGAGCAGCCAAAGCCGCCTGAGAGTTGCACATAAAGTGCTGGATCATCACTTGGGAAATTGTGAGCACTCAGTTAATGGCAGTTCCCTTTCTTCCTATTTGGTTTATGTGATGGTCACGAAGAAAACTTGAGACCACAGTCACAAAAATTATTCATAGCATGAACGCATCTCTTGGCATGATTCAGTGTTTTCTGAAGGCATACAAGACTTCCTATGCTTGGTTTCACATCATTGAACAGGATAGCCCCACTTTATTTGGTAGATAAAAGACCTCTTCTCATGCTTTACCTTTTACTCTTCTCTGAGGTGTAGTTATTTGCCTGGTGAATGGCAACAGTCATTGGTTCAGAGTGGACCTAATTTACAAGGACCCCAAGCCCTGGGAATCTCTTCTCTCTCTTCCCTTCCACTCCTGCACCAGTGAGAAAAGTGACCAAAATAAAGGAGTCTGGACTGTAGTTTCCAACTTTGCTAGGGTGGGCTAACCCAAGGCCTAGACAGGGGGCAAGCCTATTTTCAATCTCAGTCTATAATACATATGTCTACATAGACTTTATCAATAAAAAATCTAACATTTTCTTCTCTATTTGCTAATTCTCTTTGCTTATATCTCAATGGTTTCAAAACTCTGGTAGAAAGAGAGGGCTGCAAGTTGCAGACCCAGTCACATATCCTGACACTGCCCCCACCCCTTTTCTCCCATTTGCTGGCCTGGCACAGTAAACAGCAATTTCAGGAATGAATAATATTATCTAATATATAATGTTTATCATGTGCTAGGCACTCTTCTAAGCATTTCACAATTTGTTTTGTTCCTATTTTTCACTTAACTCTCACAACAATGCTTTGGGGCTAATCTTAGTATCATCATTCTCATTGCACAGAGGAATACATGGAGGTGAAGTAGAGAGAGTTTCTATAACTCGCCCAATGCCACATCACTAGTAAGTGGCAGAGGTGGAACTTGAATATCATAAGCCTGGCTTGCCTGAATGCCATTTAGCCACTACACTTTAAAGCACTGGTTAAATAATACATCTACAAATGATTTTCCCTTTAGTTACAGTGCAAAGAATCTATGAATGTACTCAAGAAATAGACACCCTTGGTTCTTCAAATAATCACAATCTTGATGTCTTAGGAACTGGATATGAGGGTAAAGCATCCAGTCATTTAATATAAATTTAGTTTTCATACCTGTGATGGTTAATATTTGGTGTCAACTTGACTGGACTGAAGGATGCAAAGTATTGTTTCTGTGTATATCTCGGTGTTTCTAGGTGTTGCAGGAAAAGGTTAACATTTGAGTCAGTGGACTGGGAAAGAAAGACTCACCCTCGGGAAGATTCAACCACAGTGTGGATGGGCACTATCTACTCATCTCTCAGTGCAGCTAGAAACAGCAGGCGGAAGAAGGTGGAAGAAGATAACTTGCCGAGTCTGCTAGCCTTTATCTTTCCCCTGTGCAGGACACTTCCTGCCCTTGAACATCAGACTCCCAAGTTCTTCAGCTTTTGGACACTTGGACCTACACCAGTGGTTTGTCAGAGGCTTTCAGGCCTTCAGCCACAGATTGAAGGCAGCACTGTTGGCTTCCTTACTTTTGAGGTGTTGGGACTCGGACTGGCTTTCTTGTTCCTCAGCTTACAGTCTATCATGGGACTTCATCTGGTGATTGTGTGAGTCAATTCTCCATAACAAACTCATTATATATATATATATATATATATATATATCCTATTCTTTCTGTCACTCTAGAGAATCCTGACTAATATACCTAGCATTATAGAAAATGTGGTAGTTGAGAGAATAATTCCTGCTTTACATCCATGTATTTAAAGTCAAAATTTTTTAATTAATTTGTTTTTCTGCAAGATGACAGATTAGAGGCTTTCAGTGTACCTCAGCCACTTGGAAACAACAAGATAGTGCATAAAGATCAACTCTGTGAGCTTTAATTCAAGAAGGAAAATGGGAATCTACCAGAGTCATGGACATCCCAGATCCAGGGGGAGAAGAATGCCAGAAACAGTCCCTGTGACGTTGTCTGGCTGACAAAGGTGAATGAAGCTCCAGTATTTGAGAGAGGCAGAGAGCCTCTGTCTGTGACTCACCTTTCCATGGAGATCCCAGCAACACATACTGAGAAAGAACATTTTGTCTCTCCCAAGCTCAGGAGCCAACTTGGGAAGAGGCTTGGAGATGCTGAAAGGGAAAGGCAATGGGAAAAGCTACAGACATTTTCCCATACCTGGGACTGAGAGCAGGATGCGATTTCTAATGTAGGTGCATACAAAGTCAGCCATCCTTTAGTGACCCAGCAGCATGGCCATGCAGGCATTTTAGTCTCAGGCCAGAGACTGTAGCACCAACTCTGGAGCAGGGTAGGGATCACCACAGCCAGAACTGTTGAACGCACCTCAGCAGTAGGCACTGGAATTGTGCTCCCCCTGGCCACAGACCTAGGGCGGGAGGAGTGCTGCTACAGTTGCAGTTTCTCCTGGGTAGCCAGACTTGCAGCCAGGGCCAGCTTGGAGACCTGGAACCAGTCTTCATGTGCCAAGGTTTGGTGTCCCAGCCTGCTCCTGTGGGATGATGGTACAGTAGAGCCATCTCTGCTTCACTCCCAGGCAGAAATCCAGGCATTTAGAGGACCCAGTCATCTGAACCAGCATCCTGAGGTGCCCTGCCCTTCATAGACATAGTTTGTGATGCAGCAACACCCTCCCCACTCTATGCCTAGACAAATCTCCAGGCATTCAGAGCACTCACTCACCAGGATCAGCAGGCTGACCCGCCAGCCCTTCCCATGCAGAAATCCTAGTACAGAGAGGCTTTTTCTGCTCCACACCCAAGTACATCTCTAGGCATCTGGAGCACCAGCTTGCCTGGATCAGCAGCCTGAGCCACCCCCACCTTACCTAGACATAGATTGTGGTATAGCAAAGTCCTCCCTGCTCCACACTCAGGCAGATCTCCACGCATTCAGAGCACCAGCTCACCTGAATCAGCAGCCTGAGCTGCCCCACCCTGACTGGACACAGATCATGGTGTAGCAGTGTCTTCTTTGCTCCCTGCCCAGGCAGATTTCCAGGCATTCAAAGAACCTTCTCACCTGGATCAGCAACCTGAATTGCCCCACCACTCCTGTGTAGAGATCTTAGTATAGGGGGAGACCTCCTTCATTCCATACCCAGGCAGATCTCCAGGCATTGAGAGGACCCATTTTCTTGAATTAGGCGTTTAGACTGCCCCCTATCCCCATGTGGAGAACTTGAGGCCAAGAAGGTTTCCCAGGTTATTGCCTAGGCATACCTCTGGACATTTGGTGGCCACCCATGGGATTCTCCATCAGTGCCAGTGCTTGTGCCTGCGATCTGAGGACCCATAGGAGTACCTGGCCCTGCTTATCATGGTCCCTATCCCCTTGGGGCTGAGCAGGAAGCTCAGACCACTATGTATTTCATAAATCAGCCAACTGACTGAAGCAACAGAGAGCTTCTGCCAGTAAACAAGGATCAAGTATGTACCCAGCCATGTTGGTCACAGCCAGCTCTTACCTATAAGCACCCTCTACTGGTTTGTATGTCAAACTGCACAGCCCAACAGAACATCTGCAAAAAGAAGTACATAGGCCATAGGAGGAAAGCCAAAAGATCCTACCCAGCATTCTCTACATCTGCACCCCCTAAGGAGTGAGGGGAAGAAAAGGAAAAAAAAGAAAAAATTCTACCCGCAAAAAAAATTACAAAAATTAAAAGTGCCAACATCTCCAGATGGGAAAGAACCAGTGCAAAAATTCTGGTGTTATGAAAATTTTGAATGTAATTACACCACCAAAGGATCATACTAGATCTCCAGCAATGGCCCCTAATAAAAATGGGAACTCAGAATTTACAGATAAATAATTCAAAACATGGATTGCAAGGAAGCACAACAAGATCCAAGCCAAGGTTGGAAATTAACACAAAGAAACTTCTAAAGCAATCCAGGAAATGAAGAAAGAGATAGACATCTTTAAAATAAATCAGTCGGAGCTTCTGGAATTGAAAAACTCATTTAAGGAATTTCAAAATACAATTATAAGCTTTATCAGTAGACCTGATCAAGTAGAAGAGAGAATTTCAGAGCTTGTAGACTGGTCTTTCAAACTAATCCAGTCAGACAAAAATAAAGAAAAAAGAATTTTAAAAAATTAACAGTCTTCAAGAAATATAGTATTATGTAAAATAACCAAACCTATAAGTTATTAGCATTTCTAAGAGAAGGATAAAGAGCAAATGACCTGGAGAAATATTCAAGAGAATGAACAAAATTTTCCTAATCTTACTACACAGGTAGACATTCAGGTGCAAGAAATCTAGAGACACCTGTGATATACTGTACAAAATAAACATGAAGGCATAGAGATACCAGATTTTCCAAGGTCAAGGGAAAAGGAAAAATCCTTAAAGAGAAAGGCCTAGAGAAAAAGGTCAGATCATGTGCAAAGGGAATCCCATCAGGCTAACAGCAGAAACCTTATAAGCCAGAAGGGATTGGGGGTCTAATTTTAGCATTTTTCAAGAAAAGATATTTCAACCAACAATTTCATATTCCTCTCTAACTAAGCTTCATAAGCAAAGGAGAAACAAAATCTTTTCCAGACAAGCAAATGCTAAGAGAATTCATTACCACTAGACCAGCCTTACAAGAGATTCTTAGGAGTTTTCTAAACATGGAAACAAAGAACAATATCTGCTACCACAAAAATACACCTAAGCACATAGTCAACAGACCCTATAAAGTGACCAGAAAACACAAACTACAAAGCAACAAGCCAATAACTTCATGATTACCTCAAAACATCACATATCAATATTAACCTTGAATAATAATAGGTCTAAAAATCCAAATTCAAAGTCAGAATGCCAATTCGTATTTTTTAATAAAAGCAAAATCCCTTCATCTTCTGACTTCAAGAGACCCATCTCACACATAATGACACCCATAGGCTCAAAATAAAGAATTGGAGAAAGATCTATTATGAAAATGGAAAACCTACCCAAATGAGAAGGAACAGAAAACCAGCTCTGGTAATACAATAAAACAAGGCTCTTTAACACCCAAAAAAAGTTACACTAGCTTACCAGCAATGGATCCAAACCAAGAAGAAATCCCTGATTTACCTGAAAAAGAATTCAGAAAGTTAGTTATTAAGCTAATCAGGGAGGCACTAGAGAAAGGTAAAGCTCAATTCAAGAAAATTCAAAAATAATACAAGAAGGGAAGAGAAAAATATTCAGTGAAATAGCATAAATAAAAAATAAAACTACAGGAAACACTGGACACACTTACAGAAATGCAAAATGCCTTGGAACATCTCGGCAATAGAATTGAAAAAGTAGAAGAAAGAAATTCACGAGCTCAAAGACAAGGTCTTTGAATTAACCCAATCCAACAAAAACAAAGAAAAAAAGAATAAGAAAATACGAACAAAGCCTCGAAGAAGTCTAGGATTATGTTAAACAACCAAACCTGAGAATAATTGGCGTTCCTGATGAAGAATAGAAATCTAAAAGTTTGCAAAAAATATTTAGGGGTATAATCAAGGAAAACTTCCCTGGCCTTGCCAGTTCCCAAGAAGTTCCTCATCTCCATCTGATACCACCTCAGCCTGGACTTCATTGTTCATATAACTGTCAGCATTTTGGTCAGAACCATTCAACAAGACTCTAGGAAGTTCAAAACTTTCCCACATTTTTCTGTATTATTCTGAGCCCTTTAAACTGTTTCAACTTCTGCTCATTACCCAGTTCCAAAGTCATTTCCACATTTTCGGATATCTTTATAGGAATGCTCCACTCCTGGTACCAATTTTCTGTATTAGTCTGTTCTCATGCTATTATAAAGAACTACCTGAGCCTGGGTAATTTCCAAGAAAAGAGGTTTAATTGATTCACAGTTCTGTATGCTGTATAGGAAGCATTGCTAGAAAGCCTCAGGAAACTTACAATCATGGAGGAAGGTGAAGGAAAAGCAAGTACATCTTACCATGGCAGAGCAGGAGAGAGAGAGTGTGTAAAGGGGGAGATGCCACATACTTTTAAATGATCATATCTCAGGAGAACTCATTCACTATCACAAAACAGCAAGGTGGAAACTGCCCCCATGATCCAATCATCTCCCACCAGGCCCCTCCCCCTAAATATATGGGGATTACAATTCCAGATAAAATTTGGGTGGGGACATAGAGGCAAACCATATCACATACCTTTCATCGTATAAAACAACTAACTCATGATGGATTAAAGATTTAAGGATAAGACTTCAAACTATAGAACCCTAGAAGAAAAACTAGGAAATGCCATTCTGGACATAAACCTTGAGAAAGAATTTATGACTAAGTTCTCAAAATTAACGGCAACAAAAAGAATCATCGACAAGTGGGACCTAATTAAACTAAAGAGTTTTTGCACAGCAAACTGTAATCCTAGCACTTTAGAAGGCTGAAACAGAAGGACTGCTTGAGCTCAGGAATTCAAAACTAGCCTGGGAAACATAGTGAGACACCATCTCTAAAAGAAAAATAAAAAATAGCCAGGCAAGATGGTACACACCTGTAGTCTCAGCTACTTGGGAGGCTGAGGTGGGAGAATTGCTTGATCTCGGGAGGCTGAGGTTTCAGTGAGCCACAATTGCAATACTACACTCCATCCTGGGTGACAGAGTGAGACTTTGTCTCAAACAAGCAAACACACACACACACACATAAAACAAACCAAAAAAGAGAAGCTATCAACAGAATAAACAGACAACCTATAGAATGGCAAAAAATTTAGCAAACTATGCATCTGGCAAGGGTCCAATATTCAGAATCTGTAAGAAACTTAAACAATTGAACCAGCAAAATACAAATAACCCCATTAAAAAATGAGCCAAAGTCATAAACAGACACTGCCCAAAACAAGACATAGAAGCAGCCAACAAAGATGATAAAATGTTTCACATCACCAGTCATCAGAGAAATGCAAATCAAAACCACAATGAGACACTATCTCACACCAGTCAGAATGGCTATTATTAAAAAGCCAAAAAACAACAAATGCTAGTAAGGCTGCAGAGAAAAGGGAATGCATATATACTGTTGGTGGGAATGTAAATTAGTTCAGCCACTATAGAAAGCTGTTTGAAGATTTCTCAGAGAAATTAAAACAGAACTACCACATGACCCAGATATCCCATTACTGGGTATATATATAAAATAAAACAAATCATTCCACCAAAAGACACAGGCATTTGCATGTTTACTGCAGCACTATTTACAGTAGCAAAGACATGGAATCAACCTAGGTGCCTGTCAATGGCAGAATGAAAATGTGCTACATATCCACTGGGGAATAGTACATAGCCATTAAAAAGAACAAAATTATATCTTTTATAGCAACATGGATGCAGGTGGAAGCCATTATCCTAAGCTAATTAACCCAGGAACAGAAAACTAAATATTACATGTTCTCATTTATAAATGGGAGCTAAACATCGAGTGCTCATGGGCATAAAGATGGCAACAATATAAACTGGGTACTACAATAGGGGAGAGGAAGGGAAAGGGAAAGATGAAAAACCTACTATTGGGTTCTATGCTTGGTACCCTGAGTGATGGGATCATTCATACCCTAAACCTCAGCATCACACAACATACCCAGGTAACAAACCTGCACACGTATACATGTACTCCCTGAATCTAAAATAAAAATAGAAAACAACGAAAATTAAAAACTAAAAGTCATAGCTATAAATAATGGATGGTAGTAAGACAGATATAATTGTCCTCACATCTCATAATAACAAAGACAATCAGAAACAGCTTGCCTGAGAAAGTATCCTTTGGTTCCACTACTCTCCAATGATGATGTGCTTGGAATTAGGCTCAAAGCCTGACTACACTTAGGCACATTCATGTTGATATCAACCTGTTGTCTGTTCCTGCATCAATTAGCTTAGGATAATGGCCTCCACAACCCGATTGCTTTCAGACAAGAGCATGCAATGTCTGCTTCATGGATAATTAGGACCAATCATCAGCCATGCCTTGTCTCCTTGATTTCCTTGTGTTTTCTGTCCTTAAAACTCATTTATTTTTACCTAAGCTTGTTTTTCCAAAGAGATAGAGTATAGCAGGTTTAACTGCTATAATGTAAGACTTAAAAAATTAAAAGACACCTAGAAACCTCTTGGCTCAGGACTCCAATGTTAAAACCAGACATTTGATGAGTATCTGCTATATATGCCAGGTGCCTTAAATGCATTCATCTTACTAAATCCTAATAATAATGATAAAATGTGGGATTATTATTCTAATTAAACAAGAAAAGAAGCCAAACCTCTGGAAAGTCAAGTTACTTTCACAGCTACCAGGTACCAATGCCAGGATTTGAACTCAGATCCTTTCCTTACGCTGTATTTCCTCTATAGTTAGCTTTGTTGTCTAGATAGCCAAGGACTTGTGTTCTGATTCAATATTGCCATATTCACCAGGAGTATTCACCATATAATTCCCAATATTCACCAAGAGTAACATAAAGCAATAAATAATATAATCATTTTGCTTCAGATAAACTTCATAATCCTCAATATAATCACTGCATATTATCTGTCATATTGGCTAAAAGATGAGTCACATAATTATATCATAAAGCCTGATCTCACACCTGGGCTGCCTATTTTCAAAAAGTAGACAGTCAAATCTACTTGATATTCAAACAAAGATCAGCATCACTTGCTCTTCTCTTTCCATAAAACCAGTGTGGTTCTCATCATCAGCAAGTATCATCGAATCAGGAAAATGTGGCCCTGGCTGACAAGAGTTCCAGCGAATGAAGCCCTCAGTGAGAGCTGACTGTGCTTGGTAGACATGAGATGAAGACAGGGAATATTGATACTTTTAACTAATGCTGGCAAGAGCAGTTCGGTAAAATTGATTGAAATTATAAATATAAAAGCATTTAGACCCATATATCACAAGCATAGAATTATGTATTTATAAAGACATCATTGTAATATTGTTTGTGGGAACAAATGTTGGAAACTATTAAAATGTCCATCCAAAGACAGCAAGTTAAATAAAACACAATGAATCCCTCCATTTCTAATCCAGAACACGTGAGGCCGGTTTTGTTTTAGAATGCAGACTTTTTCCACTCTAGTTTGGTAACATGGCCCACAGATGAAATATACACCCATTACCAGCAGGCCCCGGGAAGCAACCACTAATCAAATATATTTGTACTTCTGAGGCATGCCACGTGAACATGTAGAGGGATAACCAAAAAGCACAAACATTTTCATACCTCTCCAAATTTGTTTGCTGCCAGATAAGTTTGTGTGACAAAATTTAGAAGGAGAAACCTAGTTTTCAGGGCTGTGGGGGATTTGGGAATTGGAGTTAAGGATTCTGGACCTGTATATTTACGTAGTGCAATAATGTGAAACCAGGTAAAGATGAATGAGGTAACTCAATATACCGATGTGGAAACTTCACAATATATTCTAAATTGAAAAAAAGAAGTCAGGAAGTGTGTATAGGATGCTACCATTGGTGTTTCACACGCACACACACACAAGCTATATATGCATAGAACTGTTCTAGAAAGACACACAAATAACTGATTTCAGTTTTTGTCTCTGGAAATGCAAATGGGTGGCTGGGGAATAAATGTGGAGAGATAAATGTCCCTTTTCTCTATGTATACACTTCAGAATATTTGGAATTTATGTGGAGTACCTGTGTTTGCAAATTAAATTGAATGATTAATATCCTCTTGACTGCCCCTTGAAAGACTTTTCCCTAAATATCCCATTCCCCATCACTCTCTATCACATTACATGATTTATTTTCTTTGCAGCACTTTCTGCTAGGCATGTTTTCATCTTAATTTGTTTATCGTTTTACTGTTGGGATACCACTTTAGAATGCAAGCTCCATGCTCACCTGGCTTGCTAATGAATCCAGCACCTAGACAGGGACTGGCACAGGGGAACTATGAGGAATTGGAACACGGGAGCTAGGAAGACTGGCACAGCCCACACCAAGAGGCAGGCCGAGGTAGAAAGTGCAGAGTCAATTATGCTTGTTCTCATAACAAAGGCTGACCTCAGTGTGCAGACAGAAGTGGACTGTACTGGTTGTCCATAAAGGACAATTTTTGAATTATTTTCCTGATTGTAGAGAGTGTAAAAGGTCTGGCCACACTCTCGTCTATGGCCCCATTGTAATATCTAGCTGGGAACACTTTGAACAACACATTGTGTGATGCGGCTGAGGTGTTCTGAGCACCTCCCCACCCTCCTTCCTGTCCTTGAAGAAAGAAATTCACACACCTGCACCTGCCTGCAGACCTCCCTGCAGCCCCCTGCCAGCAGACCTCCCTGCAGCCCCCTGCCAGCACATCCTGAAAAACCCCATCCCGTCACATGTAGAACATACCCATGCTTCCCTGCTCCCTCTCCTCCTGAGTCCTCTGCCCAGAGGTCCTTCCCAGCCACTCTGCTTAGCTGAACCTCATCCTTCAAAGTTCACCTCAAAATTTTATTTCCACCATGGAGGCTTCCTAAGTCCCCCAGTTATAACAAATCCCTTCCCTCAAAACCAATCTCCTCTCCCATAACACTCAGGCAGATAGTTCATTTTAGAAAACGTATTCCATTTGGTATTAAAGTCAGCTGTTTCCATGTTATCTCTAGTAGACGGTGATTTTCTAGGCACAAAGACCTTAACTAATGGAAAAGTTCTCCCTTTATTCCCTGCACCTAAAGTGGAACTTGACACATTCTTAGAACCAAATTTGTTTTAACTTTAAATCAGAGAAGAGAGGAGAGACAATTAGAGCATTCAAAAGCAATATTCCGTGTTGTGGGGGGGAAAAAAAATAAACGTTTAGGAATCCTCATTTTTTATCTTGGCCCACCACTGACAATTCTGTAACCTCTAGTTGTTTCCTTAACATCTCTGAGCTTTTATTTCCTCAGTTCTAAAATGGGTCAATAATATCTACATTGTAGAAATGAGATAGAGATTAAATTGTAGAAATGCAATCACTTAGCCAAGGACTTAACAAAGTAAGCATTCCATAGAAGCTATTTCTTTAGTTTTCTTTATTACATAAAAGAAACAATTGATAAATTAGAAATTATTTTTTTAAAAAAGAATGCTGATATTTACTATTCAATCAAATTCATAATTGGGTCACACAGAGATTTAACTTTTGACCTCATTCCACTACCTCCAGGTCCAGTTTTAAATTGACTAGGATAACTAACAATTGCATAGGGTAAAGAGGAAGAACATTCATTCCCAGAGGTAAAGCCATAATTTCTGAGCCTTAAGATTAAAGGCAAATCTTCTAAACTCCTATCCAAACCAACTTAACATGGCAAGATTTCTCTGAAACTCTAAAAAATACAATATGTGGGGCTGGGATATCCTATCTCAAATTCCAATTGTTTCTTACCTGAGCCAAGTGAAAGGATGGGGAAGATTCAGAAGCAGCAGTGCTGTCAGGAAGCTGCAGTGGGTAAATTAAATGCCATCCGCATCACTGGGAGGCTGAATCTGGTTATGTGCTTCAGTGACCGTATACTATGTTTATATTGTGCTATCTGCTTCTCCACTCACCTGTCCTATTGGTCTCTGCTCTTTTTGTCCCCAATTGGGTCCAAGAGAATTAATTAGTTTCTTTGCAAAAGAATCTCACCAAAAAATTGAAAGATGATTACATGACCCTACACTTGCCCAGTTCTGTTTTTCATGAATCCACGAGTTGGCATGAGTTCTCTCTGGCAGGAAGCATTGAGCTGCATTCTGTTAAGTCACAGGTGTCCAACCTATGACTGGATAAGTGGGGAGCCTTGACTACGTGGCTCCAGAACTCTCCTTGGTTGTGGTATGTGTGGCAGGTCCCCACGCTTGCTTCGTACCCAATGTATAAGTCTAGCTTTACTTTCTTTGGGAATCTTTCCCTATGAGGGATACCATCCTTCTAGGGCCCCCACAGCAAGGGCCATCTTTAAACATTTGCAAGATCTAGGAACTCATGTTTTCAGAGGCTTTCTGCACACCACATTAAATTAAAACAAAGTAAAACATATCCACATCCCATGTTAACTATATAGTCTGCTCTCCACACCCACAGATTCTACATCCTTGGGTTCAACCAACTGCAGACAGAAAAGATTATTTAATAAATGGTGCTGTTTGCCCTAAATATGTACAGACTTTTTTCTGTCATTCTCTAAACAATACAGTATAACAATGATTTACATAGCATTTACATTGTATTGGGTATTATAAGTAATATAGTGATGATTTAAAGTATACAGGAAAATGTGTGTAGGTTATATGCAAATACTAAACCATTTTACATAAAGGGACATAAGCATCCATAGATTTGGTATTTACAGGGGGTCCTAGAACCAATCCCCCATAAATACTGATGGCCAGCAGTCATTGTTTCATTAATGGAAATGTTTAGGATTATACAAATAATTTTTAATTTGTTTAGTATAAATTATTGACATTTTTTCTTACAGCTTAAGCTTTATTTTATATGTTTATATATAATATGTATATTTTGTGTGTATATATGTACATCTATGTGTGTATACATATGTGTGTATATGCATGTGTGTTGAAGTGAAGTAGGACAGCTGATGTAATGTAAAGTTTTATGAACATTTAACTTATCATTTATTCACTTGTAATTTTGTAGTTTTCTCTTTCAGGAGTTGCTATTTTTTCATATATTGAACATTACATTCAAGCCCATGAAAAACTCACAGGCCTCAGGCTCTCTGTTTCGAATGCCTAATGGATAAACTGCATTAGACCACAGCCCTTTCCAGTTGATATGTTGGAGTAAATTACGTTTTCACGAAGGTCTCCCCATTGGACTCTGACTCTCTCAGGACAGGGCACCCTGATATGTTCTACACCTCTACGTACAGGGGACCTCCACATAGTGGGGGTCTCAGGACACTGTTGCAGAGTTGAAGCCCACCCAAAACATTTCTATTACACTCTCTGTCAGAGGTCATTTCTAGTTTTCACTAGATGGAAAGCTACTAAAATAAAACAATACAAATATTCCTGTCTCCCCTCTTTCTCCTTCAACAAAAACCTTATCATCCCAAATGCCACTTCACAGTAGACTGAAAATGTCCTTTTAAATAGGACGAGAATGTGAAGGTTGGTACAGAAATTCAAACCTAGAATGTTTTTTCTGAGGCTGTAACTCAGCCATGAAATTTTGCTCCAGGCAGATTTCAACAAGTTAGATCTTAGCTGCATGATGAATGATTCATGCATGTACTTCACTCAAAAACCAGAAGCTTTTTTATACTATTATTTTACATATAAATGTTGGACAAAGACTGTTCTCCCACACATTCTGTTTTGAAACTGGGTCTACCAGAACAGTCTACAATGGCTGAACTAGTTTCTCCTCTAGAGAAGAAGACTGACTTTGTTGAAAAACTATTATGTATCTAGGGGTGTCCAAGGGAGAGAATATAGTCATGAGTTCCTAGTTTCTGTTTTTGGTTGGGCCAGTAAAGCCCCTTTTTGATCTCCCTTTTCTGCTTATCACTAGAGACAGGAACTAAAATCCATGGTGTATTAATCCCTTTTCATGCTGCTGTTAAAGTCATATCTGAAACTGGGCAATTTACAAAAGTAAGAGGTTTAATGGACTTACAGTTCCATATGGCTGGGGAGGCCTCATGGTCATGATGGAAGGCAAGGAGAAGTGAGTCACATCTCATATGGATGGCAGTAGGCAAAGAGAGAGAGCTTGTGCAGGGAAACTCCCATTTTTAAAACCATTCCATCTCGTGAGACTTATTCACTATCACGAGAACAGCTTGGGAAAGTCCTGTCCCCATGATTCAATTATCTCCACTGGGTCCCTCCCACAACACATGGGAATTATGGCAGCTACAAGATGAGATTTGGGTGGGGACACAGAGCCAAACCATATCACATGGCTTCAGGCTACTAAAAGTCTAAAACAAAACAAAGCAGAACAACAAAATGAGGCAGGTTGGATAAGCTTGTAAAATTAGATATTGTGCTAAGTGCTTTTTATGTACATTGTTTCTTTTTAACCTTGTACTAACCTTAAGAAGAGTAGAAAGCATTATCCCCCCTTTTACAGATAAAGAAACTGGGTTCAGAAAGGTTAAAAATTTGACCAAAATCAAACATCGAAAACTAGTCAAAGGCAAAATTTGAAATCAATTACTATCATTCTGTAATTGCAAAAAGCTGCCTCAAGAGCTAATTGAGAAAAACAAAAGGTTAAATACGTGTGTGTGTGTGTGTGTGTGTGTGTGTGTGTGTGTGTGTGTTTCGTGTTTTGTGTATCATAGCTGCTGGTTCAATCAGTTCTGGAAGAATTTTTCCAGAAAGAAAATTAAACTCAAGTGTACACTGAAGATACAAGTAAGAGATCCAGTTTTTGATGATCCCATTCATTTTGCAGGGATTCATTATGTTGATTGTCAGTGCAAGTATGTCTCAACTCTCCCTCTCTTACCCCCTTATTTCTGGATTCTTCTAACAGCTCTATAGCTGTTACATATAATGATGCCCTTCCCAGAGGCCCTTTCAATTAGGGTCTAGGTGTCCTAGGCTGGGAGTGCTGAGGGCAGAAACCTGCAATGATCAGCCCCTTCAGAAATCTCTCAGTTGTAGAAATGTCCCAAGGTTATCTAAGTTCACACCCCTCCCCAGGAGGCCCACATCCAATGATGGACCAATGTGAGAATATAAAAAATCCAGGTCATCTTGGCTTAACTCAGGACAACTCCGAAGAGCCACTCTAGCTCTGGAGGCTTTGCAGGGTTGGATAAAATTATCAAAGATGTATCACCACTCGATTTCTCCCCTTCCACTCGTCTTCATCCCAAAGAAACACTTTAATAAATATCCAGCCTGTTAAATCATTTCCAAAGTTGGCTTTCCATATAAACAACCTGCAATGTCATATCAGGAGAAAGGAAGAAGAAGGAAGGGAGGGAGGGAGGAAGGAAGGAAAAAGAAGGAAGGAAGAGAAAATAGAAGAGGGGGGGGGAGGGAGGAGGGGAAAAGAGAGGAGATAAGGAGAAGAGAGGAGGAGGGAAGAGGAGGAGAAAAAGGGAGGGGAAGGGAGGAAAGGGAGGGGAGGAGAAATTAAACAGGATTATTCATCCTAATTAACTAAATTGGTCTCTCTTCCAGTACCCTCAGAAGCCTCACTGTAGTTACTATTTCCATTTGTATTTAAACATTTGGCAAAACATATCTTCTGTGATGAGAATCTTAATTTGTTTACTTAGAAATAGGATTATTCCTAGACTAAAAGAAGATACTGGGAAAAGGTAGCCATAAACATGATCCACTGAGCTGATTTTTCCCCATACTGCTACCACTTCCCTGGCTGAAAGTTTAGTGGGGTCTCTCTAGTTGCAAACACATATACCCATATGGAACCTTTAAAACAGACATTATAACAACAGACCGACCGGGTTTGCTTAAAAGTCATCCAAACTTGAATTGTGAAGTAAGGAGTATATAAATGTGTTACACTAAACAAGTACCTTGAGTGAAGTCATTCACCCAAAACTACCACCAAATACCTACAGCGTGGTCTAACGTTTATTTGTGATTACCATTCATACTCATACTTAGCCAGGTGTGGCAAGGAGAAGAGTATCTGATACAGCTGACACCAGATTGCTCTACCATTTGCACTGGCTAAGTTCTGCTGGTCTCTTTCCATCTCCTCATACTGCTATGTTAGTCTGCCCTGGAGCATCTTTTCCTTGTTTCAAAGGCCATATTTCCAGTCCTTGCCATTTGTTTTCTGCTAGTTTCATTTATGAATCATCTTCAGCAACTGGATTAGGTTGTTTCATCCATACAATGCTGCACAAATATCTGTCCATGATTGTCCCTTGGCCTGAGACTGGCTGTTCTGCTTGCGTGGCCCTGTGGTCCTTTGCGTCCGTCTCTCTGATCTGAGCGCTCTGTCTTGAATGCTGTCTTTATGCTTTATGTCATACCTTCGGGCTCTGCACTCATTTTACTCATGTTAATATGATTCACTGCTGAGGGTCTGGGCTAAAAACAGCTCCTTTATAGAGAGAAGCAGCCATTGTGACACTTTCTGAGCATCAACATTTGCATGCCCTGACTCCAAGGGTGTAGGGATTCTGATATTTAGGAATGTCACTCACGATCACGTGGGCTATGCTGGTTTGCCGCTCCTCCAGCCATCTCCAAGAACACTGACTGTTGTCTTAATTAATTCTTCCAGTTTCTCAGGCATGAATCTTCTGCTCTTAGGACACTAAGACCCCTGCCATTTATTCTCCCATGCATTTCTACTCATTGTAAATGTGATGCTGTTGGGGCATTAATGAGGACCCAATAAATAGCCTCTTTCCTGATTAAGTTCCAAACCAGCAGAAAAACAAAATGAAGGAAGCAGGCAGATTGTGCCAAAGCGTGACCACTGTTAAGCTGATATTAGAGAATCTAGCTTATAACCACAGGCAATTAAACTTCCTCATACTGAATCCCAGAATTGGTCAGAATTATCTCCCAGATATAGCGATTCTCAGCCAGAGCAAACCCAGATAACTCCTAACGAGAAGGAAAGTTTCTAAGTATTGCCAGTTTCTCCCTCTAGACTCTCCAGAGAGTTTAGTTATTTCTCTCCTCCAGGGGAGGAGGCCAGGAGTGATATAGTAATGGATGTTTCTCTACATGGATTAAAAACACCAAGAATGGTAAAGTAGCATCAAATAGTCTTTCCAGATGCATCATATGTGCCAGGCACTGTTTTAAGCCCATTACATATTTTAACCCATTTAATACTCATGACAACTTGATGAGGTAGGTACTATTTCTAACCTCCACTTCAGCAGATTATGCAAGAGAGAGAGGAATATGTTTGCTTAGGGTCAGTCTCCCAAAAAGGGCTAGAACCAGGATTTGAACCCAAGAAGTCAAATTCCAGAAACAAGGCCCTTAACTACCAAATTATAATGAGTTCCAAATCTACCGAGAATATACAAGTGTTCTCCTCTAACAATTCCTTTCTCTATAGTCCAACTACACTTGCCTCTCAAAGCTAAGCATGAGCTCCCACTTCCTCCAAAGTCTTCTTGACAAAGGAGCTCCTTGAGATTTCCTCACCTACTAGACCTGCAAGGCTTTGGACCCACAAGAATAGCCTTTACTTTTAAACCTACTCATTGACAGCCTGAACACTGTAACCTTTGTTCCAGGGTGGACAGAAACAAAGGGATGCAAGGGTTAAACCACTGAAAGATAAGGTCTGATTCATTGTAGCCTATTATTAGATAACTCCAAGAGAATGAAATGATGTAGAGAAAAAATAGCTAAAAGTAGGGTCTGATTTGTATCTTGCAACTACCAATTATCTACCATCTCAGGGTATTATTATTAATGCCTGCTCTATGCTACACGCCGGGCACTGTTCTAAGACCTCAGTGGTGAGGTGGTGGAGGCAGGGGGTAGTGGAGAGTGAGAAATGTAAACAAAACAGTCAAGCAAGTGAATAAAACCTCACTGTCCTCAGGGCCCTTCCCGCCTTATCAGAAAACCCAACTTTAATTCTATAATCACACTAGCATGCTACAGCACACTGGAGAAAGCATTAGGAAACAAACAGAAAAGTGCTAGGTGAACAAAGGGCAGACGAAGAGATCTTGTCTAAGGAACTAGATGTCAAGAAAACTTTTCTTGGGAAGCCATTTAGCCACAAGTGAAAATGGGTAGCTACTCACTGGCATAATATTGGTTAGAGCAGGAAGCACATTCCAACCAGGAGGAAGAGAATGCAAAAGTCTTGGGGATGGGGGCAGTATAGGACTAATAGGCAGCTTCCTGTGGCTGGTACCAAGAGGAGGTGGAATGAAGCAAGGATGAAGCAGTACATAGGCCATATGAGAGACATTGGAACTTACTCTAAAAGCAAGAGGAAGCTTTGCTTCATGTTCTACTCATTCATTGATTCATCCATTCAAAAGACCATTTTTTGCAAAATGTACCAGGTGCCATCTGCGATGAGTTCCATGGATATGACAGACAGGTAAGGCAACACCCTTCTCTCTCTCTCCTTCTCAATCTGTCAACTAAGAGATGAAGATTGGATGAGGAAAAATTATAACACATTTTATTGTGATGAAAGTGGCTTGTCCCAAGACCTAAGAGAATACAAAATGGAGTTGTCACCACATGCACCAAGAAAACCATGAAGAACAAAAGAATGAAAGGAAACTATCGAGATGATTTCCAGCAGGTAGTGCTTCTGTCCCAAAGAGCATGGTGGGTCAGGAACCTAAATTATGAGTGGGCAAACAGAAGACCTGTGTATGTGTGACCTGTCAGGTAGGTGGGAATTAGAAAGAAAAAAGCCTTATATGCCATGATTTTATCTCATTGTATTAGTCTTCTCAGGCTGTTATGACAAAATAACAGACAAATTGGCTTAAACAACAGAAATATGTTTTCTCACAGTCCTGGAGGCTCAAAGTCCCCAGTCAAGGTCTGGCAGGGTCAGTTTCTGGGGAGAGCTCTCTTCCTAGCTTGTGGATGGCCGCCTTCTTGCTGTGTTCTCACAGCAAGAGAGAGGGAGCTCTCTGGTGTCTCTCTTACAAGGACGCTAATCCTATCAAATCAAGGTGCCACCCTCATGAGCTCCTTTAACCTTAATTACTTCCTAAAAGTTCTATCTCAAAACGCAGTCGCACTGGGGGTTAGGGGTTCAATGTGTGAATTTTAGAGGACACAATTCAGTCCATAGCACTCACAGTTAGCAAAGAGACACTGAAAGGTTTTAAGCAAGAAAGTAACATGATCAAACTATTAATTTAGAAATATACTGGTCACAGGGTTGAGACTAGATTAGAGCAGGGATGGGGACAAGACTTGAGGCAGACAGAGGAACTATACTATCATTTCTTCTTCTATGTAAAAATAATAATGATGATGATGAGCATGGAGAGAGAGGCCAGCTAGAAAGATGCTAAGGAGGGGCCTCAGCAGGGATTGGTGACTCCAGGTTTTGGGCTCGGGTGATTGGACCCAAGTGACTGCTAAGACTGGAAGCACAGGATGAACAGATTTAGGGACAGAGGTGGATAACTAATGAGTTCAGATCTGGGAATGTTGACTTTGATGCACAGGCAGAAATATAGACCATCTTAAAGATCCATTCTTATACATCAAGATGATTGCTGGGCTTTAAAGTAAAGATAAAGGCCAAGTGCTGTGGCTCATGCCTGTAATCCCAGAGCTTTGGGAGGCTGAGGTGGGTGGATCACAAGGTCAGGAATTCAAGACCAGCCTGGCCAAGACGGTGAAACCCCGTCTCTACTAAAGATACAAAAAATTAGTCAGGTGTGGTGGCACACACCTGTAATCCCAGCTACTTGAGAGGCTAAGCCAGGAGAATTGCTTGAACCTGGGTAGCAGAGGTTGCAGTGAACTGAGATTGCACCACTGTACTCCAGCCTGGGCAACAGAGTGAGACTCCATCTCAAAAAATAAAATAAAAATAAATACATAAATAAATATGAAAATAAGAATTGGAAATGTGGTTGGTCGGTCAACTAAGAAGTGAAATTGAAGTTTTTAAGGGCTAGAGGCTTATTTAAAAGTGTTTTTGCAAAGAATATCTTAGTGCTTAGGCCTAATCCTAATTCTTAGTTCAAGCAACATGTTTCCTTGCCATCAAAATTCTATTCCCCAAATCGGAAGCTTTTACTAACTAACATTGCATTAATACTAAATGTAGATTAACTTCTTTCTAAAGAATATTCAATAGCTTAGTTCAAAGAAACAAAACTGTAGCAGGTTTAGTGACATATAGCCTTTGGAGAAGACGTTTGTCTCCCTTTATTGTACATCTACTTCTGGGCTGCTTCTCTTTGTTATAAGTCAGAACGATTCTATAATTAGCTAATATGTGAATTTACAGATAATCAATGAGATGACGCAGATCTTAATCTGAAAGTCTGTATATGGTATTTTATACATAAAGAACTGAGACTCTGAGAGGTTATGTAACTTGCCCAAGATCACAGAACAAGAAAGATGCGGTCAGGTTTTAAACCAGATGATTTCGTTCCAAGACCCATCCTCTTCCACTTTCCCAAAGGAATCCTCCCAGTACAATGTTTGCTCTCCTTTTGTTTAAGAAAATATCAGCTACTACTTTTCCTGTTTTAATTCTGCTTTCCTGTGCTTGGCTTGGACCACACAGGGTGGTCACCTTTACACTCTCCAAGCCCTGAGCTCAAACCCTGTGGCCTGTTTCCTATCCTACCCTTCCCTGTGTTATGCCAAATAGATTCGTTTCCTACTGCTGCTGCAATGAATTACCACAAGCTTAGCAGCTTCGACAGCATGAATGCATTATGTTCCAGTTCTGCGGGTCAGAGGTCCTATTCGGGGCTCATGGGGCTACAATCAAGATGTCAGCAGGGCTATATTCTTTCTGTAGCAGAGAACCTGTCTCCTGACCGTCAGTTCTTTTTGCCTCACGGCCTCTTCCTCCGTCTTCAAAGTCCGCAGCATCAGGCTGAGTCCTTCCCATGCTGCCATCTCTGCTTCTCTAACTTCTGCCAGCCTATTCCACTTTAATAGGTCCCGGTGACTTTATTGGGCCCACCTGGATAACCTGATTAGTCAGCGGATTTGCAGCCTTCATTCCATCGGCAACCTCAATCCCCTTTGCCACACAATCTAACACATTCACAGGTTGGGGGATTGAGAGCCATTATTTTGCCTACCACACCAAGAATTTCCAGGTTCTTTGACCCAGCAAGGCAAGGGGCTGTGTTTTGGGATAAGGACCATCAAGATAGTACTAATTAACTTCAATAGAGGGTTAAAAAATAAAAACAGCCAGGGGCTGCCCCTGACCTTCCTCAGGCATATAGGGTGAGTAATGTAAATGACAAAAGGAAACCCACAGTGATAAGAAGTTACTAAAGTCAGGGACCAGCCAGACTCTTAGAGCCTTTACCCACCCCTACGAGGACAAGCCTGGTTCTCCTTCCCAGAAACTCCTGTTAGCTCTCTGAATTTCATCTGGGAAGAGCCCTGCCTGCCACAGGGAAGTATATAAACTTATCAGTGGATATTCAAAGTGTCTCCCATAGCCCATGAGATGCGCTGGGGATGGTGGACAGATGAGTCGATTCAAAGTTATCACCTCAACCTCTCGGTACCCAGTGCTGCTCCTTCCAACTTCTTAACACCCGTATTGGAGACCCTATAATTTCACTGAAGACATTTATAACTAAACTCCCAGGTGAGAAGAGCTATCAGCACATGTATGCATGTGTGCAGCGCCCCAGGTTGCTCTTTTATGAAATATTTCTCTTTTTATAGGTTTCCCTTTTTCCCTTATTCCTTTTAACCCAATTTCACCCAGATATATGTACTGTGGAGGGAGGGAAAATGGGAGGCTGACTGGAGTCAGGCTCCAGCAACATGCCACTGCGGGACCTTTGGCAAATTATTTCACCTCCCTGGGCCTCAGTTTTCTCATCTGTAAAGTGAAGAAGATAACACCTGTCCTACATGCTTATTATAAATATTAAATGAGATTCTATGTATGTTGTTTAGCCCAACACCTAGCACACAGTTGGTGCCAATGTCCTTTAGTTTCTGTTCTCTCCACCTACAAGGTTCATGAGTCGATAATAATTAGAACAACCCAATAGCAACAAACATTGATTAGTTGTATTTATGTGCCAGTCACCATGCTGAGCCCTTTGTAGGCAACATTACTTGTAAACTTATATATCAAAACCATCCAACAATGTAAGTTCTCCTGTTATATCTGCTTAACAGATAAAGAAACTGAGACTCAGAGAGGCTAAATAAATTCACCAAGGTCACAGTGAAAGGAAAGTGATTTAAACCCAGTTGGGCGGAACTTTAAAGACGAAGTTCTTAGAAACAGCTAGACGTAGAGATATGACCATAAAAAGATTCTAAAAAATAAACTGAAACTTCCCATGCCTTTTTTGGCCTTCTGCCTACAATAAGTACTCCAACTTCTGGCCACCAACCAGGTTATTTTCTCCAAGCTCTCCTACCACCTGGATTCCAAAGTCCAGAAAAGGAAGAAACATGTTTACCTGATTAATCTGTGTGATCTCTGAGCCATCACCCATCAAAGGGCTGGCTTTGCCAGGAAGCAATTAGTGCCTAATTGACAATTGCCGGTGTCTCTGTATCTATTCCCTAGACCTGCTGACAGCTTCCCTCAACCAGAGTATTTTATTATAAAAATCTTCTCTGGTGAGGCTTCTAGGGACTGCATTCTAGGTGAGAATAAGCTTAAGGAGAGCATTGGGCTGCCAGATAGGGGAGAAGACCCTGGAGTCCTGCCTGTACTCAGCTCTGGCAGAAGCCATGTGCCTTAGTTAGTCCAGGCTGCTATAACAAATTGCCATGGACTAGGTAGCTTAAAAACCAACGTTTACCCAGTCTATCATTGACGGGCATTTGGGTTGATTCCATGTCCCTGCTATTGTGAATAGTGCTACAATGAACATACATGTGCATGTATCTTTGTAATAGGATGATTTATATTCCTTTGGGTATATACTCAGTAATGGGATTGCTAGGTCAAATAGTATTTCTGGTTCTAGATCTTTGGAGCTGAACAATGAGATCACATGGACACAGGGAGGGGAACAACACACCCTAGGGCTTCTCCAGGAGTGGGGTGGGAGGAGGGAGAGTATCACAAAAAAAATAGCTAATGCATGCTGGGCTTAATACCTAGGTGACAGGTTGATATGTGCAACAAACCACCATGGGACACGTTTATCTATTTAACAAACCTGCACATGTACCCCAGAATTAAAAATAACAATAAAAATAAATAAGAAACCAACATTTATTTCTTACAGTTCTAGAGGCTGGGAATTTCTTATTTTTTCCCAGTGGTACATGTACAGGTTTGTTACATGGGTATATCCTGCATCTGCATGATGCTGAGGTCTGGGGTATAACTGATCCAGTCACCCAGGTAGTGAGCATAGTATTCAGTCATTCTTCAACCTTTATCCCCTACCTTCCCCCCACAACTAGTCTCCAGTGTCTATCATTACCATCTTTATGAGTACCCAATGTTTAATTCCCACCTATAAGTGAACATGTGATATTTGGTTTCTGTTCTTGCATTAATTTTCCTTGGATAATGAGGCTGGGAATTCTAACATAAGGGTGCCAATATGGCCGAGTTCTAGAGAGGCCTCTCTTCCTCGTTAGGCCCTCACATGGCTGACAGCAGAGACAGAGGAAGCAAGCTTTCTCCTGCATCTTATCCTAAGGGCACTAATTCCATTCCTGAGGGCTCCACCTTCATGACTTAAGTATCTCCTAAAGCCCCACATCCTAATACCATCCCACTGTGAGTTAGGGTTTCAACATATGGATTTCGGGGGAGAGACAAGCATTCAGTCCATAGCACCTTTAATAATCCCACTGAATCCATAGACAATGATTGGCCACAGAAATTAACCATGACTGCTTTATCTCAGAATCCCTTGTCCTGGCACAGTGCCTGGTCCATTGTTTCGTGCTGAATTATTGCTCCCAAAACAATATGCTCTAGTCTTAACCTCTGGTTAGGGGTTGTGTGTGAATGTGGAATTATAGTCTTTTCAGTTGTAATCAAGTTAGGATGAATCATTGGTGAATCCTTAATCCAATGTGGTATTCTCATAAGAATAAAGAAGAGACACAGAGACGCACAGAAAGAACAGAATATGGAGGTGGAGGCAGAGATTGGAGTGATGGATCTACAAGCCAGAGATCAATGGTCACCACCAGAAACTAGAAAAACACAGGGAAAAACTCTTCCCTAGAGCTTTCTGAGGTAGCATGCCAATACCTTGATTTCAGATTTCTAACCTCCAGAACTGTGAGACAATACATTTCTGTTGTCTTTTTAAAATTTTTATTTATTTATTTATGACATGTTTTGCTCTGTCACCCAGGCTGGAGAGCAGTGGCATGATGGCTCACTGTAAACTCTGCCTTCCAGGCTTAAGCGATCCTCCCACTTCAGCCTCCCTGATAGCTCAGACTGTGGGTGTATGCCACTGCGCCCAGTGAATTTTTGTATTTTTTTTTTTTGGTAGACATGAGGTTTTGCCATGTTGCTCAGGCTGATCTTGAACTCCTGGGCTCAAGATATCCTCCTGCCTCAGCTTCCTAAAGTGCTGGGACCATGCCCAGTCCATTTCTGTTGTCTAAAGTCACCAAGGTTTTGATACTTTGCATGGTAGTCTTAGCAACTTGATACAGCGAGTGTCTGAACAGAATTCCTGAGCTCCTCTCTGACCATGAGTCTTGGAGACAAAATTCTGAGGTTCACAAGTTAGCTCCCCCTCTTATTTAGCTGTGCAACCATAAGAAAAGTGTGTAACCTTTGTAGGTCTTAGTTTCTCTTCCTATAAAATGAAAATAAAATGATACCTACCTCACAGAGTTGTTGAGAGGATTGAGTCAATACATCTACAGTGCTTGGTACAGTACTTGTTCCATAGGAAGAGTATAATAAATCTTAGCTAGTGTTTGTATCTGTGTTATCTCCAGAACTACATGATTTCTGCCTGGCAGTTTTTCTCTATGCCTGGTAGGGTTTCTCTAATAACAAGGCCTTTCTTGATGACATGAAATATGATATCACTTTTTAGAGGTTCATTCTTGATCCTCTATGTAGTACTTTTGGTGCCTCACCCATGTCCCCTTGGGTCACCCTCAAGGTCACTATCTAGCGTGGCAAGCACTGAAGAATCCTATGCCTCTTGGCCTGAGGGTGTTCTCTGAACACAGAACATGCTCAGCACTCCTGGGG
Source organism: Ateles fusciceps (assembly GCA_036589455.1). NCBI lineage: Eukaryota > Metazoa > Chordata > Mammalia > Primates > Atelidae > Ateles > Ateles fusciceps. Next base: position 4,393,412 of record JAZHEH010000672.1, read on the forward strand.
AAGAGTACATGGGTTCAAGGTCAACCAGGTGAAACTGGGGGGAGCAAGGGATTAACCCTCCAAACCATGAGGGAAGAGATTTGATAGAAAAATTTGTCCTTGCTTTTCAGTAGGACAAATTTGCAGAATTGTATTGCCAGGGGGTTCTCAGTGCAGTTGGGCCCCAGTTGCCCACAGTAGGTACTCTCTCCATTAGGGATCAGCAAATATGAACCAAATACACCTAGACACTTATTTTTAATAAAGTTTTATTGGAACATAGCCATGCCCATTTATTTGCATGTTGCCTTGCCTACGCCTGCCTTCACAGTACAACAGGAGTCAAGTAATTGCAATGGAGACCATATGATCCAGCAAGTCAAAAATGTTTACTATCTGGGCCTTTAAAAAGAACATTTGCTGGCCTCTGCTCTAGAGGAAGCATACTTACTGGTTTCCTTTTCTTCCCCAACTCACTTTCCCACTTCTTTGCATTCCTTACTGGGAGCACCCCCTCCCAAACAAGCTACCTACACCCAAATCCTTGTGTTGGGGTTGGCTTTTGGAAGGACTCAAACTAAGACGCTCTGTTAGATCAACTCCATCTCAAGACCTAACACAGTGGCTCACATGGAGCAGGTTCTCAAATATTTGTTGTATAAATGAACAGATGGAAAGTAGATAGAAGCTGCACTAGGTCACAAATCAAAGAACTTTATTAAAAGGGACAGCAGTGCTAAGATGGACCCTAGGATCAGGGAGAAAAACAGAGCTTTGATACACTAGGTACTGCTTCTCTGCCCAATGAACACTTCTGTTTTCTGAAATCCCAATATTACCACATCATAAATAAACTTGACTCCTGCAGGAACATTCTCTGAAAGGGTAAATACTCTGTCTAAGATTAGGCACATAGAACACAAGCTCTCATTCTGGGCCTTAGGACAGGTACTTTGATAAATTTGTTACCTAAGTAAATTAAGATAATTGAAAGTAAAGGGGGTAGGGTGCTGCGAAAGGAAAGTTAGGGAGCCGTTCTGCACTTAGGGGTACCCATGTCTGGTAGAGTTGTCTTGTTGTACCCCTTGTCAGCTCCCTGTAATAGCTAAAAATATGTTTAAACATTTTCCCCAAGGCATATCATAGGACTGGGACTTGAAGCCAGGAATGTTCTTTCCATCATATGTGGACCCCCCTCCCAGGTTTCCTGAGCATCTCTCATGTGCTGCTCACAGCACTCGGCACCTTTTCATTCTATGCCAATGTGAAGGCTTTGTCTATTTTGAGGTAGAGGAACCCTGCCTCGCAAATTCAGGAAATGACATCTCACTTCAGATTCAAGCTTTGGACGGTCATTTTTGTATTCCAGGAAACGTGACAGGCATTGACGTAGCTGTGAGGATGAAACTTGCAGACCTACTGCAGCAGGGAACATAACTGACCTTGGATCCAGCTGTTGTACCTGAAATCCATCACATTTATGCCCAAGTCCCCCCCCGACAACACAAGCTGCCCTCACAATGACTAACTGCAGCAAAGACACCAAAGCCAACCCGTTCCTGAGAGACATGGAACTCCAGGACATCTTTGTTGGCCAGCTGAAGCTCAAGGACTTCCCAAAGGCTTTGTCAACCCTTCTCTAGACTAAACAATTGTCTGGGATGCTTCCACCAACTTCCTCTCCCTCTCCCCTTCACTGGGGTCAGAGTTACACTGCCCTCTGAGGCTCTCCCAGTCTTTCCAAACTCCTGACCTATTTCCTTTTCTCACAGGCATTCCTTCCAACAACATCTTAACATGTCTCACCCCCACCTTGGTGTCTGCTTATAGATAGACCTAACCCAATGCAGCCAGTTCACTGAAATCTCACAATTTTAATCTCTAGTTTTTAAGTAAATCCTCAAGAAATAGATTAGCCCACAGCCAAATAGCCAACTACAAAAGTCCTAGTGCTTAGATTTAGTGTCTCCTGACTCCAAAATGTACATTCTGTGCACTTGCTTGCCTCACAGAATTGGCTGTTTCATTCCCACACAGAAATTTCCACAGAGATTAAGAGGCATCAGGCACTTGTGGGTTACTCTCAAAAAAACATGGAGACTAAGAAGATACACAATGCTTTGAGTTAATATATGAGAGTGAAAAGACAATATGAGGAGCTTACAGGTGTACTGAGGGCATGATTCAGCAAGGAGGGGGAGACAGACCCACAGCACTCAGTAATGCAGGAAGGCATACACACAGAGGTGCTTGAAACCACTTTGGACATTCTATTTAGCAAGAAACTGTAAATAAATATCTGTACAACTGACGGGAAAGAAAAACATAAAACACTATTTTTGAAAATGTAAGACAGGGGAAATGGAGCAAAATTAGTCAGATTTAGAGTGGCATCTCTGGTGAGGGATTCAGGATTTTTGTAAACCTGGCAGCTTTGTCCTAAACTTCATAACCAGGCAAGGTGAGGGTGTGATGGCAATGCCAGAGGTAAAACAGAAAACCCCTTCTATGTGGTTAGCAAATAGCCATTTCCCTGAGTTCCCCCAACTGACTGTGCTCAACCCCTCCCACCCTCTCTCATCCCCAATTACAGGGAACCAGCAATTACAGGGTTAATGCCTGGCATAATAGAACAAATCTAAGAATCTAGTCCTAACTCCTTGGCCAGAATATACTCTGATTGGTCCAACACCAAGGGAGACTGTCTGCCAGATCATCTTCTGCAGGCAACCCTCCCTGATCCTTCAATGGAGTCAGCAGTCTGCCACCACCCCATAGCTCCTCTGCTTATTTCCATCACAGTCTATACCAGGCGGTGTTGCCTACAAACTAAGAGTGTGTGCTTCCTGAAACAGAAGCTACATCTCTGGCTCACTAGTGCAGTGTTTGGCACATAGTAGGGGCTCAATAAACCCCAGTTCAATAGTTGAATGCACAGATGGGGGGAGGGCTAGATGCATCATGAGAGAGAAAATATTGTTTGTCTACACTCTGAACAGTGTAACCAAGGTGTTCTCTGAAGTGGCTATATCATATTTGAATGTATCTTTTATACTTCATCAAATAGAAAACTCTCTCCAATACACCTGACTTCTGGCTGTACCCACACCAGTTGTGTGTCTAAGAGCCAAGGACTTAACCTTATCTAAGCTGCCCCGAAGTTATGGTGTGACCTAGACTTTAGAAGGCAGCTCATTCACGTGGCCACTGACAAACACACAGGGTGGCTGCAAAAGACAGATCATGGCTAAACGGCCACTCCATTGACTGGGGATGGGATTTGCTGAGTCCTTGAGCCAGAAATATTTTATTTGTTCCATTACTTTATCCTTAGAAGAATTCTGTGAGGCAGTTATTATTATTTTACAGATGAAGAAAGCAGGCGGCTTGACATATCTTTTCCAAGGAGGTACAGTTAATAAGAGGCATGGCAATGATTCAAACCCAAGACTCTACTTCCTAATTCAAAGTAAACAGCTTTCTAACCTAACTCCCAAACCAGGTCTCGTGACTCAGGGCCATGGTCTCCTCCTCTCTGAGAATTAGGACCAGGGAGCTCAGGCTGTCTCAATGTTCCCTAAGAGGATGGAGAGTTACAACTGTGGGTCTGCAGAAAGGATAGAGAAGAGGACAGGATGATTCCAGAGGATGCTTCCCAAGTACTGGGTTGGGAAAAAAGCTACTTACATCCTGCTTAATGCACAATACAAAGAAATACTCCAAAATATTTCCCTTCCAGCATAGAGGCACTCAGCCTTCAGAGATTCAAGACTGTAGTTCCCTGAACACTGGGAAATGTCTTGATCATCTTTCTATCTCAGGCATTGGACTCAATAATTTTCTGTGGACTTAAACTGAACTGTATGTCTAAGCCAGTGCTTCTCAACTTAAGGACATTTAAAACATAGGATTAAGGAGGTGGGAAGAGGGGGCAATACTTTGAAATTAAACTCGGTACAAAGTGAGTATGATGAGATTTACTTAAGAAATAAAAATTAAGAGAGCTAAACTGAAGAATTTGACAAACAGACAAAATATAAGGACTAAGACTGTGAAGATATTTGAAAGGTACAAACTAGAGCAGGGAGTGTCATATAGTATGATTGTTAATTTGGTATATAATGAGAGTAACTTGGGAAAATGGTCTAGAGGTAGGAAAAGAGAGTGCAAGGCAAGCAGAGTCTAGGGACTACCTGATTTAGGGAGATGGTTTGGGATGGGGAATTTAGAGTTCTAAGCCTCCAGAATTAGCACTTGATGGCTTTGGGCAAGGAAACACACTCATCTGTTCATCCATATACCCAATACGCATTAAACACTTGCTACGTACCGGGAACTCTGCACAAAGCCAGGCCAGGTTACCTGCCCTAGTGAAACTCACAATCTTCCAGATAGAAAAATGCTAACAAGCAGTGGCAGCAGGGAGTGGTGAGTTTTACAATGGGAGCTGCAAGAGCATATGCAGGGATCCTTCTTGGTTTTTGACACAGGGAAGTCTCCCTGACAAAGAGATAACCTGAGACTATAAGGCAGAGAAGGCGTTGGCCACTGAAGACAGAGGTGGAGAGTGTTCCAGGAAGAGGGAGAAGCATGTGAGACGGGAGGGCAGTGAGAGAGTTAAGGAGCCTCCAGAAAACCGGAAGAAGTTTGGAGTGGGAGAGGGAGGATGGCAAGGCCTGATTCAAGGAGGAAAAGGCAAGAGCCAGCCGGAACTGGCCATGTGTGGTAGGCACCTTCAGAGCAATAGGGAGCTACTGAAGGGTGAGGAACCAGGGAGGAGCAAGATGCTAGCTGTATTCTAGAAAGGTCCTCATGGCAGAAGGGTAAAGAAAAAATTTGATTGGTGAGAATGGATTCAGGAAGAGCAGGCTAAAAGCTATTCAACAGTCTGAAAATATAATGAGAAAAGCCCTCCTCAGACAGTGACACATGAGCTGAGCATTAAAGGAAGAGAGGAAAATTGTGAAGGGAAATCCTGGCAGATGCACGGGCTAGGCAAAGACAGAGGTACAGAAAGGGCATAGGGTCCAGGAACAGCCATAACTTCCTGTGACTGCAGTGTGGCAGGAGTGACAGGGGCCAGTCATGAAACACCTCACATGTTAAGCCAAAGGATAGAGACTTTCTCCTCTAAAAGCCAGTAGAGTGGAGCAGTTTAGAGCAGAGGTTTGGGATCAGAACAACCAGGGTTCAGATCCCAGCTCTACTGCAGCCTAACTGTGTACTGGTGGTCCATGAACTTACAGCTGAGGCTCAAGTTTCCTCATCTATAAAATGGTAACACTGCATGGAGTAAAGATAGGGGCACAGTGAGCCATCACAGAAGCAGTGGGGCTGCGTTCTGGGTACTCTTTGGACAATACATAGAACATACTCCTGGTTTTCTTTCCCAGAGAGCCCTGTGGAGATCAACCTTGGACATGTCCAAAGGGTTTGAGTGGACAAGGCACCTAAAGGCTCAAGTCATGTGAAAATGTAGTTTTTTCTGTAACAGAACCAGTCAATGTGGAGGCTCCACTAGGCCTCTGATCCTCTGGGCCATGTGTTCTTCAGTGTAAACTGCCTCAACATCTCCTACCTGGATCCCCCAGTTACCACCCTGTATCCTGTCAATGAATGCCATTGCCTTCCTGGGAATGAGGACCTCCCACTTCAACAGCTTCTTCCTCTCCCAGGCCTTATGGAAGACAGCACTCTCCCTAACCCTCCCATGCCCTGACCAGGCTAGAGCAACTATGACCTAAAAAAATTAAAAGTTGTACAACTTGGTTTGGGCCTCCAGCAAGTCTTGCCTGGGCCCCCAGATGAACACAGCATGTCTGCCCTCTGAACCAATACATGTCCCACTTCTCCACTTCACGTCCTGTGGCCTCTGGCCTGATCCATTTATTCCGTTTGCCAGCTAAGTCCCATGGTGTAGAGCCAGATGCAGAACTCAAACCACTGTAATCAAAGCCCATTTCTACTTGACAGCTGTGTCACCTTGGCAAGGTGACCTTTCATTTTTTCATCTGCAACACAGGTATAATAATGGCATTTGCTTCGTGAGATACTTGAGAGGGTCAAATGAATTAAAGTATGCAAAGTGTTCAGTAATAATAAAGTGTTTGTAACAATGATGATGATGGGTATGGGAGCTGCTAAGAGGTGAGGAAACCTCATGCTCCTTCTTTAGTGTTAAGTTTTGTAGGCTGCACAGAGAGCTGATGGCCTTATCATGTTTCACACATGCTGGAAACACCCTACCTGTGACCTCTACCATCTAATGTCAGGCTAGTGCTCAAGGCAAATTTCTAAAAGATAGGCATCTGTGATAAGCTTTCTCACCCCCCTGGGAAGGCTGGGATATTACAGCAGACGGAGTGAACCTTGTCTGATCTCCTGATCTTCTAGTAGAACACCCAGAGAAGGGCAGTGACTAGCCTGAGGTCACACAGCTAGCGGGTAACTAAGCCTGGTTCACAATCCATGGTAATTGACAAGTCCTACCTGTACTATGCAACAAATCTGTGGTGGAGGGAACCACAAAATTACTAACATTCACTGAGGACCTATTATGTGCCAAGCCCAGAAACAGAGGCTTTACATTTCTGAAACCATCTCATCTTCACAGGAACTCCAGGAACTGGATGCCATCATTCCCATTTTACAAGTGAGAAAATAATTACAAAGGTTGCAAACCCATACAACCATGTGCTGTGGGCAAGACTCTTTAGTGTGTGTGTGTGTGTGTGTGCGTGCGTGTGTGTGTGCGCACGCACGTGCATGCTCATTTGGTCCTTATAACAACACTCTGAGGAGGCACAATATTGTTTCCATTTTACACATGTGGAAGCTGAGGCACAGAACACTAAGTAGCTTGGCCAAATCACAGAGCTGATAAGTAGCAGGGTCAAGATTTGAATCCAGAAAGTAGGTCCCAGAGACGGTCTTTGCTGAAGTTCTGTACCTTGCACACATAGAACAAGGATTCAAAGGCAAGCCCAGGTGACCCTGAAGTCACAGTCTTCCATTACCCACACTCCTTCCTGGCCCCTCCTGGGTGCCTGACCATATTCTAGGCCCTGCGGGATGCCAGCAGCTGACGCACCTGGCATTTCTAGGGGCTTCCCTGAGCCGTTAAGCCAAGTAAAGTAGCACTAACAATCCTGCCAGGCTGGGGGCTGCTGAGTGCAGCTAGAAGTGTGTGCACTGGGGATTAAGAGAAGAGAGCAGGCTGGGCACAATGGCTCACGCCTGTAATCCCAGCACTTTGGGAGGCCCAGGTGGGTGGATCACAAGGTCAGGAGTTCGAGACCAGCTTGACCAACATGGCAAAACCCCGTCTCTACCAAAAATACAAAAAAATAGCCAGGTGTGGTGCCCCGTGTCTGTAATCCCAGATACTCAGGAGGCTGAGGCAGGAAAATCACTTGAACCCTGGGGGCAGAGGTTGCAGTGAGCTGAGATCGCACCATTGCACTCCAGCCTAGCCTGGGCAACAAAGTGAGACTCAGTCCCTCCCCCAAAAAAAAGAGAGAGAGAGAAGAGAGCATAATTTTTTTCTTTCTGGCCCCTGACCAAGGCACTGAAATTTGCAGAATAACTGCCAGATGGGTTAAATTCCAATTACCAGCCTCTAAAAGCCCAGTTCCCATTCCAAACCCAGAGTAACTCACAGCAAATGTCATCCTTGCTCACACCGCAGGTCACTTCAATTTCTGAGTGGGTACACATTCTCATGGCGAGCACTCTTTCCCCTCTCCTTGCCCTTTATCTCTCTGATTTTCACAGAGCTGAGCTCTGTTAAATGAGTGGCTGCTTCCAACCCTGACAGTAGTCCTGAAAACGCTGCACACTGCACAATGGCAAGGAACAATGGTTCCACTATCAGCAGAGGCCACTGTGCCACTGGCATGATGCTGGAACCTCTGCAGTAGACCACACGCTGCCCCGATGCTGGCCAGCTCCCCTGTGTGCTGACATCTCTTTCACTTAGGTCAAATCACAGCATCTCTTCAGAAAGCAAAGCCCCTCCCAGTCTGCGGCCCTCTAAGTCCTGAGAAAGGGTTTCTTCTCCCCTGGTGCCAGGCACTTCACCTCTACACTTGACAGACCTCAGATGCAGGTCCCTGGCCTGAAATGAGGAGGAAGAAGGCTCCTTTTTATTTTTATTTATTTATTTTTTGAGACAGAGTTTCACTCCATCACCAAGGCTGCAGTGCAGTGGCACAATCTTGGCTCACTGCAACCTCTGCCTCCCGGGTTCAAGCAATTATCCTCACTCAGCCTCCCAAGTAGCTGAGATTACAGGCATGCGCCACCATGCTGGGCTAATTTTTGTATTTTCAGTAGAGACAGGGTTTTGCCATGATGGCCAGGCTGGTCTCGAACTCCTGACCCCAAGTAATCTGCCCGCCTCAGCATCCCACAGTGCTAGGATTACAAGTGTGAGTCACTGCCCCTGGCCAATTTTATTTTTAAAAAATAAATTTTTATTGTCCTACAGCCTGGGTGACAGAGTGAGACTCTGTCTCAAAAAAATTAAATTAAATTAAATTAAAAAATAATAACTTTGGCTGAGGCAGGTGGATCACCTGAGGTCAGGAGCTTGAGATCAGCCTGGCCAACATGGCAAAACCCTGTCTCTTCTAAAAATACAAAAACTAGCTGGGCGTGGTGGCATGTGACTGTAGTGTCAGCTACTCGGGAGGCTGAGGCAAGAGAATTGCTTGAATCTGGGAGGCGGTGGTTGCAGTGAGCCAAGATTGCATCACTGCACTGCAGCCTGGGCAACAGAGCGAGGCTCTGTTTAAAATAAATAAATCACTTTGAGTACATCTACTGCTTGTGCCTAGAACTCTGGATGAAGGAACATCAATGAAAACATCTCTGTTCTTGCCCTCTTATTTGGCAAAGGAGGAATGAGGCAGGGAGGAGATCTACAGAAAGACAAAGACAGCACAAACAGCCTTACATTTGTCTATAGGGAATTAGAAAATGCAATGTGAATCAGAAGCTACTATAGGGGTCAAGAAAGTATGCAAAATTTAGCGTGGGGGTGCAAATCTAGATGGCAGCCTGTTCTATAAATAATGTTCTACTGGAACACAGTCACTCCCATTCATTTACATATCGTCCGTGCCTGTTCTTGTCTTAAGCAAAGCTAGGTATAAGACCATATGCCTTGAAAACTGAAATAATTTGCTATCTGGCTTTTCATAGAAAAATTTTCCTGATCCCCCCCCAGTGTATGATATTCCTGGCCCCATTGAATAATTTATACATTTAATTCTATTCAATCATCAGTATTGACAATACTGATGATTGTCAATCCTTTGCAGCTGCAGGATTAGAGAAGTCAAGTCGCCGTTCCCAGGTCACATAAAAGTTAAGCAAGGTATTTGGATTTGACCCAAAAGCACTGACCTTCCTTCACACCAGTGAGCTGGGACTTGTGCTCTACCTCTAAGTGGTAGGATTTTAATGAACAGCGAGGAGTTATGGAAGACATACCAGTGAGGACACATGGCTCAGGTGAAGGCAGAGGGGAAGGAGGGGAACACAGCCAATAGCACAGGGGATGTTGAGAGAGCATCAGAATTTCAGAGCTCGATGGAGCCTTTGAGATCAAGCTCATCATACTATAAGAGGATAGACTGGAGACCAGGGAGGCAGAGCAATGGGCCCAAGGTCAACAGGGAGAGAGCCTCATGGTGAGCAAAACACCCTGAGGGCCTTTGCAGGGACTAGGTGCTTCTGGCCGTGCCAATCAGGCCTCCTATCAGTTGCCCTGTGTTCACTCTGGGCTGATCTCAGTCCCAGGGAGCACCAAAGCTGCGAGTGCCGTCAGGTTCTTTGAAGTCATAATCAAACCAATTGTGGACTTGCTGTTTGTTTTAACTACACGCCCTCATGTGACTGCAGTTTTTGTTTGACCAGGTGTAGAGAAAGGACACAGGACTGGAAACCAGCTAACCTGGCATCCTGTTTGTCACTGGCTCCATGTGTGACCTTGGGCAAGTCATTTAAATGATCTGGTTCCAGTCTCCAGCTCGTGGGGTACAGGGGAAGGGGACTGGGATAAATAACACTTTCCTATCAGTTCAAATTTTTTAAATAATAATTAATGAATATTTACAAAAATTTGAGCTGACAGGAAAGTGTTATTTATCCCAGCTGATATTCATTAAACATGATGAATTAATATAGAAATCATTAACGAATCCAAAGAGGACTCACCAGTTGATTGGCCATCAATGTGTGTGTGTGTGTGTGTGTGTGTGTGTGTGTGTGTGTGTGTCTGTGTGTGAGACAGAGTCTCACTCTGTTGCCCAGGCTGGAATACAGTGGCACGATCTCAGCTCACTGCAACCTCCACCTCCCAGGTTCAAGTAATTCTCGTGCCTCAGCCTCCCGAGTAGCTGCGACTACAGGTTGCCACCATGCTTGGCTAATTTTTGTATTTTTAGTAGAGACGGGGTTTCATCATGTTGGTCAGGCTGGTCTTGAACTCCTGACCTCAGGTGATCCACCAACCCCGGCCTCCCAAAGTGCTGGGATTACAGGTATGAGCCACCGTGCCCAACCGGCCATCCTTTTGTTAGTCAGATTTCATCTCACAAAATCAAAAATGAATTACTTGAATTTCTGAGACGTAGAATATCTGTAACTAGAATTCAGGCATTTATTTCACCAAAAGTATTCACTGAGTGTAATTTTCGCCCAGATTTGAGCTTTATGCTGAAACAAATGACTGAATTCCAGTTACAGACAAATGTAAAGATTTGAGCTCACAGCTATGAATAGAACAGGAGTAACTAGACAGTGCAATGCAGTGTGACAAATGCCATTCACAAGTGGCAGTCAAGAACAGTTATGCCCTGTGGCTTTAGAGCCAGCTACCCTGGGTTCAAAACCTGACTACACCACTAATTATCTGTGCAGCCTTAGACACATTCTGTAACTTCCTTGTGCCAGATGTCCTCATCTGTAAAACAGAGATAAAAATAGTATCTGTCTCAGGGTGGTTGTGGAGGATGAATTGAGCTAATTCTTGTACAGCTTTAGAAATGTGCCTGAGCAAGGAAGCATTCTGTGAACATGAGCTAGTACGATGATGATGGAGATTTACTTGGTGACAAAGGAGAAAAAATAAAAGGCACCTGCATGAACCAGGCCTCCAGGGCTCAGGGGATGTAAAAGCACAGGCTTCTTCTTAAGGAAGGAGCATCAAAACCGAGGCTCACAGGATGAGCAGGGGTCAAGGTGAAGGGTAGAGAGTGCAGCTGAGAAAGTTTCGCAGGCAGTGGGCATGGAGTGTGCAATAACCCAGAAACAAGGGCAAATGGAAGTTTTGGGAACCACAAAGAATGCTGGCAGGGTAGGCTGGGGGAGAAAAGCCTCAATCTGATACCTACCCTCTCCCACTTCTACTCTGGAACTAGAGATGTATAACCCATCATACAACTTCTTTGTAGAGCTATGTCATAAATTCTGGGGAATCCCACGCCTGCCTTAGAGGCTGTGTCACACTGGAAATTGGGGACTCAAGTTGGCATTTGCTCAGGCAGGAGACTTGCCAAAACCTGCAAGGGGGAGAAGAGCCCAGGGCAAGTGCTGGCTGTGTGAAGTGGGGGGTCACCCAGGGAAGTCAACCACTGCTGCAAAAATTGAAGCGGCTGGAGGAGCTAGAGTTGAAAACATAGCCAAGAGGGCCTGAGGGTAGCCAAGAAAACATGGCAAGAGAGTAGGAGTGGAAAATAAGCAACAGTGTTCCAGACAAGAGCCTGAAGAGGGCGGGAATGCCAGCATCCTGTTTGCGCAGACCCAGTCACAGGGTGTGCAAATAGTCCAGCCTGGTGAACCAGATGGCCAAGAATCTGGACAGATGAAAAACACCCCTATGCACTATAGTTTGAGTCATGAGGGTCAGGCTGAGCAGGGGTTAGCAGAGGGAAAATCTCTATATAGACCCTTGAGTGTGCTCAAATATTGCCCTCCCTGCATGGGGCTGGGACCATTCCCACCCTTATCACCCACTGGGGAGGTATTAGCTGTCAACAGCCACAGCTCTAGAGACAGAAAGTCTCCAGTCACCAGTGCGCTCCATCTCATATACAAGTAAGCAGGGACAATAATAGAACTCTTGCAGTGTATTGCATGAATACATACAGGCAAAGGGCTTAAAAACAGTGCTTGAACCATAGTTCTATTGATTTTACTTTATTTATTCATATAAGAAAATGTATTGAAGCATACTTCTAACTTCTAGGCTCCATGTTGCTTGCTTAGAATATAAAGCTGAGGCTGGGCACAGTGGTTCACTCCTGTAATCCCAGCACTTTGGGAGGCCGAGGCGGGTGGATCACTTGAGGTCAGGAGTTCGAGACCAGCCTGGCCAACATGGTGAAACACCATCTCTACTAAAAATACAAAAATTAGCTGGGTGTAGTGGTGCGCACCTGTAGCTACTCGGGAGGCTGAGGCAGGAGAATTACTTGAGCCCGGGAGGCGGAGATTGCAGTGAGCCGAGATTGCACCACTGCACTCCAGTCTGAGCGATAGAGCAAGACTACACCTCGGGGAAAAAAAAAATACAAAACTGAATATGGCATGATCCCTGGACTCAAAGAGCTTGTAATCTAGTAAGTAAGCCAGGCAAGCAGGTAGATGAGTGCAGAACAGAGTTACAGAGGCTGTTAGAGGGAGAAGCCGGGGATACAGAGGGGTCCCTGTGAGACAGAGAAAGGGCAGACAGGTAGGGGACCAAAAGACAGATGGTAAATATAGAATTACATATCCTGATCTCCAACACCTCTAAGGGTGGTCCAGGGAGGGAGGAGAAATAAATGACAACAAAAACAAGGACCATGAACATAAAGTGGTGACTCCGCCCTGAGAAAACGCAGGCCTGCCCTCTTGCCAAGCCAAAAAATCTGCCTATTAGAGAAGACGCTGTCCTCTGTGAAAAAACAGAAAAAAGATGCCAATGTCCCACACTTGGGACAAATATATACATCAAAGAGTTACCAACAAGTTGTGACTGAGTCTGCTTTCCTTCCTGACATTCAGGCTTCTGGGTTTTTATTGTTCCCAATCGATTTATAGATGTAATAAAAATAAACACAAGAGGCAATGGGTTCGTCCCATGTGAAAAAGGAGACATCAGCGAGTTTCAGATGTATTCAGGGCTTTAATTTCTACTTGAAGTTTCATGTTTTGAAAATTAAATATATTAAGAATTAGAACAACTATAATTCTTGGTAGCTCCAACACTAAAATATTCAAAACAAGGGGGGAAAAAAAGGTCTTGCCCACAAAGTGAAGTGAGTGGAAGCAGTTACCAGAATAATTCAAGGCTCTCTAACATCAGATTTGCTGTTTTTGACTTGTTTCTGATAACTGTGAAAACTGGGTCTAAATCACATCTTTAGGAATCTTTTTTTCCATCTGCTCTGGGAGGACATTTGAGCACAAAAACATACGTGTTTCTTCTGACTAAAACACCAAAGCAGTGTTGGGTTAAACTATTTTTTAAAATTTGATTTTAAAATTATATGTACTTTCAATAGAAAAATTGGAAAGCACAGAAAATCAAAAAGAAGGAAAAATCATAACCTGCAATTGCAGTTCCTTGTGGCAACCACAGTTTAACTTTGGGACATTCCCTTTGACATTTTGTTTCAGTGCATATTTTGCTATTTTTCTATCCACTTGCTTTAAGTAGTTACGACTATGCTGTAGGCCTGCATTTATATTTCATTTGCTCACCTAAGTATTTTTGTAGTATTTTTGAGTTGCTATTATTTATCATCCCCACATGTCTGATCACTTTTCCCAGAAAGGTAATTCTGCCTGGATTTTGAACCAAAGATGGGGAATTGAACCAGCAGGAGTGAAAAGGGTAAGGAAAATTATCCTTTAAGTCTTACTCATATAGACTGAGCTCTAGGTGAGGACACTTTGAAGTGTTGAAGGTACTGATGCTTCTCCAGCCATCGGGCAGGATGAACTGGAAAAGGCAGCAGGACTGGCCCAGGGAGAAGTCACATAGGAAGAGCCACAATGGTTTAGGAAAAAAAAGCAACACTCAGGTCTACAGTTCCCAGGAGCCAGCTGATGTCAGAGCCTCTGAGACCACCCCCAGCTGCTCCCCATTTGGCCAGCCTAACAAGTTAAGCTGGTTTATCCTCTACTGCTTCTGTATAGAGATGCCAGGCACCATCCCCAAACTCATTGCCAGGCACCACCTCCAAACTCATTATACTAATCGTGAAGTGACCCTACTTCTAAAATCTGGCAAAGGCTCTCTATTAATTGACCAGGTAGGAGTTGGCAAAATCTGCTGTGAAGTGGGTAGATAGATGAGGCTCTAGGGGCCACTTACAGTCTCTGCCACATGTTCTTTGTGTGTGTGTGTTTTTGTTTTTAATAATAATTTTTTAAAAATCCTTAGGCCATGGGTCAGAGCATATAGACTTCTAGGCAAGAAATTCTTTCTCTTTTTATTAAAAAATAAAATAAAATAGAGATCCTAAGAGTTGTTCTGAAATTTCTGAGACATGCTACATCAAATCTAGTCCAGTCTTAATTGACATCCTGAGAGTAATCAGTACAGGGAATTAAACACTCCATGGGGGAGCCTCCAGTTCCCCTCAGGAGCCATGAGAGTTTCCAGGAGTCCTGTTAGGTTCTTCTGGAATTCATAACTCTTACAAAGTTTAAGAAGATGCCTTCCCAGAAGCACAAAAGGCTAACTATTGCATTCAACATGTGATTTGTGACATTGATGACGTATAGGAAAATAATTCCAGAAAAATCCATGGTTTCCTCTACTGTCATATTTACCAGAAACACAAACACAAGACACGTTTCCTTGACTTGGAAAACTTTTTTTTTTTTTTGAGATGGAGTCTCGCTCTGTAGCCCAGGCTGGAGTGCAGTGGCGCCATCTTGGCTCACTGCAACCTCCACCTCTCAGGTCCCGGTTCAAGCAATTTTCCTACCTCAGCCTCCCAAGTAGCTGGAATTATAAGCACGAGCCACCATGCCCAGCTAATTTTTGTATTTTTTAGTAGAGACGGGGTTTCACCATGTTGGCCAGTCTGGTATTGAATTCCTGACCTCGTGATCCACCCGCCTTGGCCTCCAAAAGTGCTGGGAGGCCAATTCAAAACTTTTGAATTGAGTTGTATGGGGAACTTTAACCAAGAGCTAGTGAGTATAACAGGAGGCTGACTATTGAGACAGACAATGGCCCAACTCTACATAAATGTAGAACTCTGACCCACAACTGGCAACAATCTGCCCAGAAAACCAATCCATTATCTACAGTAACCAACCCAGGAAGCCAGCCTGCTGTCTACAATCAGATGTACAGAAGTCAGGTTAGCAGTAACTGATAATCTCTAGTCATTGGTCCAGGAAGCCAATCAATAATCCCTGTCACAGTCAATCCACAATGGCCAAGATATTATTAATAACTGCCAAGCTTCCTAATTGTTGTCCCCACTTCCAGCTTAGGACCAACCAGAGAAAACTAAATATTCACCCATAATCGATCACATGGGATGCCCTGCTTTGAGTTGGCCCATGTTCAGATTTCCCAGGCTAGCAGCCTCCACCCAGGGCACACTTAAGGCCTTCCCTTCTTTCCACTATGAATCTTTCCCACTTCCCTGCCTGCCTTGAAGTCTGACACATGATGGTGGCTGACTCCCTTCCTATACCAAGCTGTGAATAAATAGCCTTCCTTTGTTCTGTGGTTAGTCTTCACTTATTTTCACAAGGTTACGACTCTTTTCTCTATTTTACCTATTTTTATCATAAAACTTCACCAACTTTAGTGCCACTAATTCAGCATTACATAGAATTTAAAAGTAGACAATAACTCAGGGCCTCTCTAATTTATCACACTAAAGTTATAAATAAGGAAAGTACAGCACAGAAATGTTTGATCTGATGTTCCCTCTATGACATTATGCTGTCTGCCTGGAAGTAGGATAATTTCATACTACTCTGGGCTCAAGTTCTTTCTCTGTGAAATAGAACACAGATTCCAATGAATTGGATGAGTGACATTTGTTTTACCAAGTACCTACTATGTGTACACTGTAATGGTGGATATAAAAAGACATCACACACACGCATACACAAACATATATATTACATAAAATATGATGAAGAAACTTGAAAATGAGTTAAAGAGACCCCCACATATACAAAAAATTAGGAAATTATATAAGATGCCATTTCCAAAGTGCATTCCAATATTAAATGCATTTAGAAGATGGTGGGTGTACCAAGTTCAATGACATTTTTGTTCTAAGATTTCCCAGAACATTTAATTTTCAAAGGGGGAGAAACTGTACATTTAATTCCAAACATAATTGATTCCAGAATTCATTCTGAGCAAAGCATCATTTAATTTCAGGATATAGAAATTGTATCTTGAAAAATGCTATTAGAGGAGATTGTCTAAGATGTTTAGTGACATTTTTGAAGTCTCACTGAAATAAAGTAGCTAAGGCAAAAAAACAAAAAGTCACTTCCTTAGTAACATCTAAGTGTGTTCCAGGCATTATGCTAAGTTATATTCTCTCACAGTATCCCCACGAGTTAGGTATGATTATTATGCCTGGTATACCAATGAGGAAAGGCAGGGACAGAGAAGTTGAGCATCTTGCCCAAGAGTTGCTTTCCCCAAGAAAAGCTCACTAATGAGCCTGCCTTTACTGCATTGGCCTCAGCGGGTGCCACTTCCCCTTTATGCTGTGGTCCAGGGCAGAGGGCCCTTTCACTTCTGTGAGTATACCTAAGGCAGGATGTGACTGTTATTCCCAAAAGCCTTTACCAAAGGAGAGTTAACATCAGCAAAATACACATAAAGGGTCTTCAGGTTCTAAATATTCAAACTTGTAAAATGGCTAAGAGTGGTTTGGTTAAATATTTGAACTTGTAAAATGACTAAGAGTGGTCCCTTTGAGCTAAATTGTGTTCCTCCAAATTTATATATTGAAACCTTAACCCCCAATATAACTGTCGTTGGAGATAACATCCTTAGGAGATCATTAGGGTTAATTGAGGACTTCAGGGTGAGGCTCTCATTCACCTCTCCCACTCTTTTTCTCTCTGTCTCTCTTTCTCCATTTCTTTCTCTGCTATGTGAGAACACAGTAAGAAGTCAGCTGCCTGCAAGTCAGAAAAAGACCTTCACCAAAACTGAGTCAGTTGGAATCTTGATCTTTGACTTCCCCCAGCTTCCAAAACTGAGAAAATTTATTTATGTTGCTTAAGCCACCTGGTTTATGTATTTTGTTACTGTCTTTTGAGATAACCATAAAGAAATCCTAACCCCGCCCCCCGTTCCTTAGAATGTGACTGTGTTTGGTGATGGAGCTTTTAAAGGTGTCATTAAATTAAAATGAAGCTGTTAGGGTGGGCCCTAATCCAATCTGACTGGTGTCTTTATAAGAAGAGAAGATTAGGACATTCACACAAATACCAAGGGTGAGCAGGACAGAGAGACAACTATGGGAAGGCAGCAAGAGGGCCACCATCTCTAAGAGGCCTCAGAGAAAACCAGCTCTGCCAGCACCTTGATCTTGGACTTTCAGCCTCCTGACCTGTGAGAAAACACATTTCTGGTGCTTAAACCACCCAGTCTGTTGTATTTTGTTATGGCAGCTCTAGCAAACTAACATAGAGTCAGAATCATCAAATTCAAATCCTAGAACCTTAACTTATTGCATATGTGACCAGAGAAAGGTAATTTGATTATTCTGAGCCTCAATCTTTTTGTCTGCAAAACTGGAATAACAGTAGCATCCAGTAATCTTTTAAATTTGCTGTGAAGTTGGTGAGATCACTCATTGATCAGAGTGCTTGGTATATAGTGAGTGCCCAACTAGTGTGAGCTACCATTATCATTCACATTCACTCCCAAGTGACAGAGTCTGCCTCTAACTCCCATTGCTTGAGAGTGACCTCATAGGTTCCTAGGTGCTTCAAGTGTAGGTCAAGAAAGGAATACAAAAGTAAACCTATTGTCCATGTAAGCCACTCACCCTTTTGTGGTTCCTGACCAAGGATGTGCCAGAGCAGATGATTGACAATGGGAACATAAATATGTTTCCCCTCCACCGTCAAGGTATGTTTAACCTTGACCTTGTAGCCCACTGTCTTAGTCATTTTCCGCTGCTATAACAGAATATTAAAGACTGAATAATTAATAAAGGATGAATGCTTATTTCATTTCAGTTCTGGTGCTGGGAAGTCCAAGAGCATGGCACTAGTATCTGGTGAGAGTCATCCCACAGTGTAAGGGAAGTGAAGGAAAAGGACAGAGAAGGGAAGTTGGACCAAATTCACTCTTTTTATCAGGAACCTACTCCCCCAATAACTAACCACTCCCACAATAATGACAATAATCTCTTCAGAGCCCTAATGGCCTAATCACCTTTTAAAGACCCTACCTCTTAGGACTGTTAAGTTATAACTAAGTTTCCAACACATGAACATTTGTGGACGCTTTCAAATTATAGCATTCTGCCCTTGGCCTCTAAAATTCATGCCCTTCTCGCATGCAAAATATGTTCATTTCATTCCAATAGCCCCCAAAGTCTTAACTCATTCTAGAGCCAACTCAAAAGTTCAAAGCCCAGAGTCTCATCTAAATTAAATATGGGTGAGACTCAAAGCATGATTCATTCTGACACAAATTCCCTCCAGCTGTGAGCTTGTGAAATGAAGCAAGATATCTACCTCCAAAATATAATGGTAGAGCAGGGATAGGATAGACATTCCCACTTCAAAAAGGAGAAACTGGCAAGAAAAGAAGGGTAGGTGGTTCCAAGTAAGTCAAAAACCCAACAGGGAAACAAAATTAAGTCTTAAAGTTGCAGAATAATCTCCTTTGACTCCTGAATCCTGAATACAATGGGGCATGGGTTGGGACCCACGCAGTTTGCCTGTGTTGCTCTTACTGGTTGCAGTCTTATGTCTGAAGCTCTCCCAGACTGGAACGTTGCACTGGTGTCTCTACAGGTCTGAAGTCTCGGGAGTAGCCCCAATTCCACCACTCCATTACATGTTTCCCTAGAGGAAACTCTCTGCGGCTGCTCCAACCCCACATTTCCATTGGCAATGCCCTAGTAGTGGCTCTCTGCAGTGCCTCCACCCCTCTGACAGGTGAATACCACATGATATAAGAGGGAGTGTGAATGCCATTCCCTTGGGAGTGGCAGCCTGAGCCACACCAGGGGCCACTACAGCCCTGGCTTGGGTAGCTGAGAAGTGCTGTGCTGAAATGCAGAGTGCAGAGTTCTGAGGCACTTCTGGGCACTGAATCTGTGAAGGGCACCCCAAGCTCATCCCCCTGAAACCATTCTGCCCTCCCAGAGCTCTGGGACTGTGATAAGAAGACAGCCTCAAAAATGTCTGTAATGAATTCTGGGTCCTCCTCCCACTGTCTTGATGAGTAGCACCTGGCTTTCTTCCACCCATAGAAATCTCTTTAGCAAATGTTCACTTGGCCACATACTTAGTATTCTCTCCTTAACACATATTTTTTTATTCTTTACATGGCCAGGTTACAAATTTTCCAAATCTTTCCATTATGTTTCTGTTTGAAATATAAATTTTGTCTTTAAGTAACTTATTTACTCTCATATCTCACTTTGTGTGGTTAAAAATAGCCATGCAGTAGCCTGAATGCTTTGCTGCTTAGATATTTCTTCCACCAGATATCCTTGAGAGTTGATCACTCTCAAGTTCCACATTCTATAAAGTCCTAGGTCACAGACACAATTCTGCCAAGGTCTTTCCTAGTTTGTAAAAACGATGGCTTTTATTCCAGTTTCCAATACCTTGTTCCTCATTTCCCATATGAGACCTCAGCAAAATGGCCTTCACTGCCCATATTTCCACCAACATTCTGGTCATGACCACTTAACTAATATCTAAAAAGACTCAAACTTTCCCTAAAGTTCTCTTCTTCTGAACCCTCAACAGAATCACCCTTAATTCTCCATTCATGGCAATACAGGTTTTCTCTAGCCTAATCCAGTTTCAGATTTTTGTTATAGCAACAATCCACTCCTGGCACCAATTTTGTCTTAGTCTGTTTTCTGTTGTTACAACACAATACACAGACTGGGTAATTTATAAAGAACAGAAGTTTATTTGGTTCTAGTTCTGGAGGCTGAGAAGCCCAAAAGCATGGCCCTGGCATCATGGCCTAATCACTTCTTAAAGACCACACCTCTTACTACTATTACAGTAGCAACTAAGTTTCCATCACGTTCAAACCACAGCACCCACACATATCAAGATGTCTTCATACTGGCCACAATGAGAGAAGACCTGGTACAATGTAGGGAGGTACCTGGTTTCCTCTAAGCTTAATAAAACACAGTTTTATTTTATTAAAATGAGTCCTCAAAGAACTGCCAGTGAGCAGCATTTTTAAGAAACTTATCTGTGCCATATAATAAGCTACTGTCATTTCTCTCTTGTATGCTCAAAGTTTAATCTGTCACTTGGTAGTTGTAAAAGAGCAAATGAAGAGGTACCTGTAGGGATGCCAGTATGTTACTAGTGTCTGCGTGACTTGCTCCAGGCTTCATGCTTTCATAGCTCTATTTCTGATTCTTTTATCTCACAAATGAAAGAAGGTAGGCCAAGAAAGACATTCTACCTTAGTCACATCCAAAGGGTAAATCCATTGACTGGTTTTGAGGCACGTCTAATATATGTCAAAAATCCTAAAATTGTCTAGCTATTATTGAGTGCCAGGTTAGTCCTCTCAAATGATTTTCAGAGTAGGTTAGCATCTCATTTTAAGGAGTAGAGTTAGGACATGTAGTGAAAGTGTGTTTATGGAACATCGACACACTCGTAAAATAATTTTTATGATGTTTGTGATAGCTAACATAAGTGCATACTATTTACCAGACAGGGTCTTTCATTTGTGGAATAAATATTTACCAAATACCAGTTATGTGCTAAACAACAAGACAGACCAAATATTCTGCTTTCATAGTATTTGCATACTGGTCAGGGAGACAAACAATAAACAAAACAAATAATAAATTATAAGTTATAGAATAATAAAGGTTAGAGAAGAATAAATCATTGAATAGGAATAATATGTGCCAGATACAGGGGTGCGAAAGGGTGCAATGTGAAACAGAGACCAGGGAGGTTTTCCCTGACAAGCTGACATTTCAGCAACATTTGATAGAGAAGCTAAAGATATTTACCTTATAGCCACTATCTCATTTAATCCACTGGACAACTAAATAGTATGATTATCCCCATTATATATAGATATGTGTGTGTATACATACGTAAATTTATATTTGGATAGAAAAGATTGATGAAGAATTGACTCACATGATTGTGGAAGCTGGAAAGTTCCAAGATCTGCAAGTTGAGTCAGGTGACTCAGAAAGCTAGAGACCCAGGAGAGCCAATGGCAATTCTAGTTCAAAGGCCAGTTGGCTCAAAATTCAGGAAGACTCAATGTTTCAGCTTAAATTTAAAGGGAGAAAAAAATTGTCATTTACTTGAGGGGAAGATCAGTCTTTTTCTTCTATTCAGGTGTTCAACTGACTGGACAAGGCCTACCCACATTGGGAAGGTAATCTGCTTTACTCAGTCACCTGACTCAAATGTTAATCTCATCCAAAATTATCATGACAGAAACACTCAGAATAATGTTTAACAAAATATCTGGGCATCCCATGACCCAGTCAAGTTGATACATGAAATTAACCATCACAATTGTAAAATCTCACTGTACAGTGGTGTCTTAATCTGTTTTATGTTGCCATAGCAGAATACTACAGACTGGGTAGTTTATAACAAAAAGAAATTTATTATTTACAGTTCTGGAGGCTGGGGAGTCTACAGTTGAGGAACCTGCATCTAGCAAGGGCCTTCTTGCTGCTTCATCCTGTAGCAGAATGTGGAAGAGCAAGAAAGCATATGCAAGAGCAAACTCACTTTTATAACAAACCCACTCACAAGATAATTAGCAAGACAAACCAAATATTCTGCTTTCGTGGTATTTGCATACTGGTCAGGGGAGAAAAACAATTATAAAATTAATCCATTTATGAAGCAGAGCCCTCTTGACCTAATCACCTCTTCTAGGTACCACCTCCCAGCACTGTGTCAGTCAGGATTAGGTTTCCAATCCATAAACATAGTCAAATCATAGCAAGTAGTTAAAAGTTAGAATGTGAGGGGATAGGGATAGGGATGGGGTAGAATATGGTTGGGGATGAGGATGGGAATGAAGATGGGGATGGAGATGGGGAGGGGATGGGGATGGGATGGGATGGGATGGGATGGGATGGGATGGGATGGGATGGGATGGGATGGGATGGGATGGGATAGTATGGGATAGGATACAATGAAATGGGATACCATTGCATGACATAGCATGGCATCACCAGAGAGCTGGATTCAAAACATGACTCCACTGTTTTCTAGCTTGTATGATTTAAGACAAATGGTTATAATCTCTGACATTTGGTTTCCTCATCTGTAAGGTGAGAATAGTCATGCCTGCCTCCCAGGGATACTGGGAGAATTATAAAAGCTAATGTGTAAGATGCCTAACACAGTATCTAGACCAGAGCCAACAGTATGTGTGCAGAGTACACTGTCCCTAGGTGGAAGGGAACTGTGCTAGACACTTCCCCAGATACTGTCTCATTGCACAATGCTTCTTTAGGGTTTCTCTTTGGAAATGCTTTTATTCTCAACCAGGCTAATAAGCCATATTTCTGAGACCCTGAGCTTCATGGGTTCTTCCAATTGCTTTTCACTCCTTGGAGGCCCAGAAACACTGCAGCCCCCCCCCAAAAGGAAGGATTCTTGCCAGATGATTGGTTAGGGGGCAAGGAACCTGGGTATTCCACTTAGGATGGAATCATTCAAGGATGGAGAAAACCACAGGCCTGAGGCTCAGTTTTAAGGTTCTGATCAAAATAAGCTGAATACTTTGCGGGGACTCTCACAAATAGCCCAGCCCTGACTCAAAGCTCCTCTGCCCTGCTTTTGATTTTGTCAAATGTCCCAAAAATTAGATATGCAATTCCCTCTATCTTCTCCCCTTGACAGAGAGGAGAGTGGATGTATCCCTGGGCCCCTTTCTCCACCTGCAGTGGGGTAGAAATGAAGTTCATTTCCTCTCACCTGCACTGCTTATTACAGAAATTTTGCTTATAGGTTTTCCACACAGAATTAGGCAGAGGCATGGCTCAGCCACTTAGCCATCTGACCTAAGTTGTTTTACTTTCTCAATGTTCAGTTCTTTCATTTATACAGCACTATTAATATTTACCTCTCAAGGCTTCAATTCATAAGTGGAATTTATTGACTTCCTACCATGTCCTAGACACAGGAATGACCTTAACAGCTCTGAGGAGGGATAGCTTCATAGGCATGCAATGTCTGCAGTTGCATGGGGCCCTGGGCTCAGAAAAGCCATCTGGAAATTCTTAATAACTTTTGAAGAAAGGGCTCCACATTTTCACCTAGCACTAGGCCTGGCAAATTTAGCAGTAAGCCATGGCTCTAAGAGACATGAATTACCCTTATGCTCCTTTTACAGATGAAACAATTATGATGCAGAAAGGGTCAACAACTTGTCCAAGGCCACAGAGCTAGCAAGTAGCACATGAAGGAAGTTTCTTTCTGATCCATGCTTTTAAATGCTCCTGGATAGTGCCTTCCTGGTGAGAGAATTTAATTAAAAGCCATTACTCTGTGTTTTATAACTCCAAGCGCCTTCCATCCCCTGCCATTCTCACTTCCCAGTGCCCAAGCAGTCTTTATCCTCATGCTTCTGACTCTTAGCCCAGCAGCTTTTAAGAAATGATCCCCATGTTTCAGATGCATAAGATTCTTGAATACAGTGCCTGGAAGGCCTGCTACAGTTAAGTCACTGCCCTGTCAGTGGGTTGAGGCAGGATTTCTTTTAAAGGAGCAGAGTTGAGTTATCAATGCCTGCTATCACTCATGAGGGAAAGTAACAAGACATCAGAAAGTGGATGGAGCCTCCAGTTTCTGGGACAGTCTCCCATCCTGGAAGAGACTCATATGGTTTTTTTTTTTTTAATTATTTTAATCAACTAAATTTTTGGAGGGACAGGGTCTTGCTCTGTCACCCAAGCTGGAGTGCAGTGGCACCATCATGGCTGACTGCAGCCTCTAACTCCTAGGCTGAAGCAATCCTCCTGCCTTAGCCTCCCAAGTAGCTAGGACTACAGGCATTTGCCACCATGCCTACTAATTGTTTGTCACTTTTTGTAGAGAGGGGGTCTTGTTGCCCAAGCTGGCCTCAAACTCCTGGTCTCAAGAGATCCTCCTGTTTCAGCCTCCCAAAGTGCTGTGGTTAAGAGTTCCTCCTGGTCTCAAGAGATCCTCCTGTCTCAGCCTCCCAAAGTGCTGTGATTACAGATATAAGCCACCATGCCCAGCCTCTCTGCTTCTTGACAACAGAAAAATCAAGACTATCTCAGGCCTATTTGCAGGGGTTGGGAGTAAGCAGAAAGTTGGGGGTGTGGTATATGAATTGTGAGAAGCCCTCTCCGGGAAGCAGCAGGGATAGAAAGCCAAGACAAGAGAAGTGGCTATAAAAGGGCCCTGGGTCACTGCACCAGGCATCTACGGGTAGAGGGCAAGTCTCCCAAGACAGAATTAGAAATAGATCAAGACTTGGCTTGTGCATCTGGACCCAAGACAGGGACGAGGGTTGCGGCAGGAGCAAGAATCCGTGCCTCCTAGACTTGGTTTCATCCTTCCTTTTTTTCCCCTTTGTTTTGCTCTGTATTTGGTGTTGATGGTTGTTGTTATTTTATACAGTAAGTGTATGCCTAAAGGAACCAGGAGAATAGGCCTGTGATCT
Organism: Ateles fusciceps; assembly: GCA_036589455.1. Taxonomy (NCBI): domain Eukaryota; kingdom Metazoa; phylum Chordata; class Mammalia; order Primates; family Atelidae; genus Ateles; species Ateles fusciceps. Next base: position 4,418,292 of record JAZHEH010000672.1, read on the forward strand.
TGCTTGGGCCAGACTTTGAAAGGAGGGAGAGGAGCATATGCCCAGGTAACTGTTGTGCAGTGTGTGGTGGTAACAACTAGAATAGAATTCAGGGAGGACAAGAAGAAAGCAATGGTCAGGAGGAAGAAGTAAGTCCTTTAGATTACTTGGATGTCCCCTGGAGCAGTAGTGCTTTTTCATGTGCACAGTAATCACCAGGACATCTCCCTGTTAAAAGGCAGACCCTGATTCAGGAGGTCTGAGTGAGGCCTGAGAGGCTGCCCTCTGTCAACCTCCCAGATGAGGCTGACGCTGCTGGTCCACAGATTGTACTTGGAGCTGCTGAGTCCTAGAAAAGGGCCAGTCCCTCAGACATGGGGCTGCCATTCAAATCTGTTTTACTGCGGAGACTCAAACAGGAGGAAAAATGCCAACGGGGTATTTTCAGGGAAGAATGCATCTCTTCAAACAAAGCCTAAAAGCTCCTGGGGTTCTCACTACAAAGAGAATGGCTAGGAGGAAAGAGAAGTTGAATATTTTCATTGACAGGTTACATTGCTTTTTTGTGAAGGTCAGTATGATCTGAGGAATGATTGAAAGCCCTAGCTGTGTCTCATATCCCTCCCACCTCACCTGGGTGTCTGAAATTCCTACCATCAGGAAAAATGACTGTATTTTACTATGGCACCATTTCCTCAAGAATGTTCCACTCAGAATGGTTGTTCTTAGGTATTAATTGATACAAAAAATAAGAGTTCTGTAGTCCAATTAATTAGGGCAACATTGATGTAAATAAAATGGAATACAATTCTTTACTGTGAGACTCTTCAGAGCACGTCCAGTGCTAACGTGCGTCGGGAATAGCTAAGATAGGAACCAAACTGCCACAGTATCTCCTAACCTTGTTTGATTACAGAACTCTCTCTGTTTCTGTTTCTCTCTAGCTCCCTTCCTTTCTTCCTTTACTAACAATCAAATGAGTGCCAATTACATCAACAAAATGCTGGAGGTGGGAAGGTTCCTTATTTGTTTCAACAGAAATTTACCTTTTTAAGTATTCAATATTCATAGCCAGACAGCGACATAAACACTCATATACTTGCATGAATTTAAATTGGTATCAGTTCCAAAGTTATTTGGAACTATGAAGGAAAAACAACAAACTATTTATAAACTTTAAGACAAAAACATTAACTTCTGTGATTTTAGATTTTTTAATTACCCCAAATATAAAATTTTTCCAACAAAGCTTTGGGAATGTTCAAAATTATCTATGAGAGTGTCACTCAGTTTAATACACTCATTTGTCATATGAAATCATGACAAATATCTATGGAATCATACAGAAGTGTGCTTACGATATTTTGCTATATCGATTGCAAAACGTAGCTGCAATTCATCACTCCTCCCTCTATTCGTGACCTGTGCAAATGACTGGAGAGCCCCTGTCCCACCCAGAGGTGGTGTCTACCTCCCCCACGCTGGAATTCAGACTGGCCTTGTAACTTGCATTGGCAAAGTGTGGCAGTGACAGTGTACCTGTTCTGCACCTCGGCATCTCTGCTTCTGTTTTCTCTCCTGGAATCTTGTCACTGCTATGTACATACCCCCCAGGCTGGCCTCTAAGAGGATGAGAGACCAAGGATAGAACTCACCAGCAACTGAGAGAACCCAGCCAAGCTTGTAGGCCCATTTCCCAGAGTGACTGTGAAATCTTCTAGCTAACGCCTGAACTCATTTGCAATCATAAATAGTCATTGTTTTAATAGGTGACAATAGATAACTGATAGAGTTACAATGTCTTATAAAAAGAAAAAAACCACAGGGTAAAATATTATGTCAACTAATGTGAAATTGTTATAAAATAATTATGACCAAAAGAAAAATGACATGCATGAAACTGTGATGAATCGTTTACAACAGCAAGCTTATTAAAATATTGATATATTTTTATCTCTCTATACTTCTGCATTTCCAAATTTTCTTTGATGAGCGTGCGTTATTGTCATAATGTTTGCATATTATACAAATGGTTTATTTAGCAATAATAACCCAGGACTCGGCCAGGCGCGGTGGCTCATACCTGTAATCTCAGCACTTTGGGAGGGCGAGGCAGGTGGATCACGAGATCAGGAGTTCAAGACCAGCCTTACCAACATGATGAAACCCCGTCTCTCTAAAAATACAAAATGAAAATTAACCGGGCATGGTGGAGCGTGCCTGTAATCCCAGTTACTCAGGAGGCTGAGGCGGGAAAGCCAAGATTGCACTACTGCCCTCCAGCCTTGGCGACAAAGCGAGACTCTGTATCAAAAATACATAAATAAATAAATAACTCAGGAGTCTTAGGGATAGTTGGTATCTTCCACATACTTTACTATCCAGACTAGTCCAAAGTATGTGTTCTAAAAATCATAAAACACCTTATAATCTGTAAGGTGTTATAGTTTTACTATGGTGCCTACTTTCATAATTGTCAGGCACTCTAATAAGATGCCACACTTTCTGCTCCAAAACTGGTAGGGTTTTTACATTTTATTTTTATTTCAGTTAAGAATGTATTAACCCTAAAAAGCCAACAAATTGACAATCCGAGGATTTGAGCAAACTTCCTTATCATTAAGTAATATATAATGGAATAATAAACACAAGCCCCGTCTGTGTTGTACGGCAACTTCTCAGGCTAAATAGAACTGAGCTTTCATCTTGAATGACAGCTTTGGAACCAGGATCATGCACCGAGCAACCCTTGAACTGTTTACAGAGACAGTAACATGAGGAGCACACCCTCCCAAGATAAAAGCTGCTTTATGGTATATAAAGAACGTCCTTTGAAAGTACTACTAAAATTGAAAATAAGACTTTGTAGTTCTCCAACAACTTTCATGCAAGCATCTGAAAACATTTTACCGACATACACCTTTAATCTGCACAACCGCCTGAGGGTAAGTAACAAGTTTTACTATCCCCATTTTATAGGTAGAAAACTCAAGGTAGAAAGGTACCAGAAAATGATACATGCTAGTTAAATTTATTTGGTTGCAAATAACATAAAAAATTCGCCAATCAGGAAATAATAATTTACATAAATATGATATTTATATAATATATATAAGTATATATAATATATAGTATTGTATCTTATAATAATTATTAAAGAACAACAAAATTAAAAATAAAAATAAATGTGTGTGTGTATAAAGGACATAAGGCACATGGCCATGAAAGAAGGAATTTGGGCAGCACAAGGGCTTTCGGTTCTAGCAATGAAGTCTCTTCAGGGTGCTGGTGTCTGAATGAAGCTGTTTCAGCCATGTGTCACTCCATTCAAAACAAACTGTAGAGAGAGAATGCCTGAGCACCCTGGTTGGGTCACAGGCCAATTCTATGAGTACTGTACAATATGGTTGAGGAGTAACTCCCCAAGAGAAAGAAAGATGTTAGGTAGACACAAAACTATGCATATTTTGGAATGAAGGAAGTGTAAAAGGAAGCTTTTTTCAATTTTTGCCTGTCCATCACTTATTACTCAGCCCTTTTTGGAACCAACCAGGATCTTCAAGAAACTAGGAAGGAAGGGAGCGGTGTCTTGAGCCTGGCCCACAGTCTGGCACAGAGTTAGTTCAATAAAAGAACACTGACTAAGTGAATGAATGAATTTATGCATTCTTGAAGAAAATATTGAGAAATGGTATTTGTCAATTTTCTCTTATGGGTTTGCACACACTTCAACACCCTAGTCCATTTCCAGGTTCCCTTTCAACAGGCATTAACTGCCTACCCACCCAGGCCTCCATATCCTAGAGTTCTTCCTTCTCAGGGATGTGTTCAGAACTAGTTCTAATATGGCCCATCCAGAATTCATTACATCTTCTTCTCTTTGATTTTTTAATTGAGACAGAATCTCACTGTGTCACCCCGGCTGGAGTGCTGTGGTGTAATCTTGGCTTCCTATAACCTCCATCTCCCTGGTTCAAGCAATTCTTGCATCTCAGCCTCCTGAGTAGCTGGTATTATAGGCGTGTGCCACCATGCCTAGATAATTTTTCTGTTTTTAGTGGAGACAGGGTTTCACCATGTGGGCCAGGCTGGTCTTGAACTCCTTACCACACGTAAGCCACCTGCCTCGGCCTCCCAAAGTGCTGCGATCACAGGTGTGAGCCACTGTGCCCAGCCAGAATTCATTACATCTTCAAGCCTGAGGCCTCTTCTGCCTCAATGTTCTTACCTGTTAAAATGGAATAATAACAATTCTATCTTGTAGGGTTGTTATAAGGATTAATGGAGATAATATTAGTAAAGCATTCAGAGTAATCCTGGAACATAGTAAGATACTATTTGTTGGTTGCTATCATCATCATATTGATATTATCATTATTCTTGTTATGGAGCACTGTATATTTAATACCAAGAATTTCACATTCATTGTTGCCAGTTACTCTCAGCACAATCAGAGTTGGTTGTGCTGAGTTGTCTAGAGTTGGTCATTCCCATAAAATGAGTAATGAAATGAAGTTCAAGGAATTTACGTTATCAGCTCAAGGTCTGTCAGTTACTAGACGTCATCTTCCACTGCTTATCTCTAAGGACTGTCTTCTTTCTCTTATAACATGTTGCTTCCCAAAATAAAAGGTAAAGAGTGTAGCCAAAAATAGTGAACTTGTAATGGTGGAATTCCAGGCACGTAGAAGGAAACGTCTCTCCTGTGACCCACAACCCATCTTGAACAGGAAATCTTGCTGGCTATGAGCTCCATTCATGATATATACTCAAGCATTTTCCCCACTAAACTTCAAGTTCCTTCAGAGTAGAGAAGGGCTCTCCCAGCACCAAGCATGGTTCCTGGCATTTGGTAAGTATAATACATGCACCATATAGCCACGATACTCTACAGGAGAAAAGCATTAAATATTCTCCAAAATATGTCTATGGTTTGTATCCTATGGAGAGTTACCTTTTCTTCTCCCTTCTTAAGATCTCTTTTTTTCCCTTTTCCTCATTAATAAAAGAAGGAGTATTTATTTGGCTTTGTAAATGTTAATATTCCTTACTCAGCCCTCTCCCTAATCTGGTCTTTTCTTCTTCTCCGAACCCAGCCTGCCACTCATATGGCCACTTACTTGTCCCATGAACAGTATAAACTCAACATGCCCAAACCATGTTTATCATCTCTGCCAATTTCTACTCCTCCCAAATTTGTTCTTCCTCCTGTAATTTCTGATCTCTCTTGGTTGTATCATCCACCAAGCCAGAAACCTCAGGGTCATCTCTCTCCTTCCCATCACATTTCCTCACCCATCCAATACTTCAAGGCTGCCAATTCTATCTCTGTAAGTATCTTATCTTATTTCCCTAATCTTTCTTCCCACCACTTTTAGGCTGCCATCACCTCTAGCATGGACTACTGCTACAGTCCTTTTGTCTTGTATCTTTTCAATCTATTTATTACTGAGGCAAAGTGCTATTTTTGAGCAGAGATGAACTAGCCATTCACCAAACCGGTTTTCCTTTCCTCCAGAGTAACAGCTTGGCTGGGCAGGACACCAGACTATGCCACCTCAAAATATGCCTCTTTCGTATAGTATTATCTTGAGCCAATTATTTGGAGACCCTGCAGGCAAGAGAATCTCTGAAAACAGAGAAGAAGTTATCCTTCTGTAAGGAAAATTTTCATCTGTAAAAAAATCTCCATATGCAAAGATCTTAGTCTGTTTTATGTTGCTGTAACAGCATACCACAGATTAGGTAATTTACAATGGACAGAAATTTATTTGACTCATGGTTCTAAAATCTAGTAAGTCTTCTTGCTGCATCATTGCATGGCAGAGGGCATCACCATCACATGGCAAGGGAACAAGAGATGGGGCTAAACTCATCCTCAGGTCCTAAAAACATCTTAAAGATCCTACCTCTCGACAGTGTTTCATTGGGAATTAGTTTTCAACCCATATACTTCCAAAGACACATTCAAACCACAGAAGGGTGTCTCCTTCTTTGTACCAGGAAAAAAAGGATGACTACATCTCTAAAGATTCTTATCAATGGGAAGGTACTGATTTAATCTGCATAACAAACCTTACCGTTGTTTACTGGGCTTTTCCTGGGTATTTCTCTATAACCAGCCTTCCCCACACCTTTCTTTCATTTCAATAGACATGGTATTTAAACCTGAATTCAAAGCCACTTCTGTGAGATTTATTCACTTATCCTTGTGTATCTACAATGTATAGTGGAAGTATACATGTTAATAAACCCCTAGTTTTCTCTTGTTAGTCTATTTTTTGTTACAGAGGTCTGTCCCAACTAAGAACTATAAAGGGTAGATGTTTCTTCCTGTACAGTTCCATTTCCCAGGCTCCCTTGCTGTTAGCAGTGGCAGCGTGACTGTGCTGACTGAGCTCCGGACAGTGGAAGGTAGATGGAAGTGATAGCCCATGTTCACCTGCAATTCTGAATACCTTCCTTGAACACACTCCTTGATCTCACCAATTGAAATGCTTGTCGCTGAAAAATAATCTTGCAGGGATTTAATTACTGAGGCTTCAGAATTTCTCTTTTGGAACACCTACCTTTGCCATAATTAAAATATCTTTCTAAAGCAGAAATTTGACCTGCTTAAAACCTTCTAATCTCTGCCCATCATCTTTGAGATTAAGTCCAGAGTTATCTAGCTCTGGCTCTGTCAAACTCTCTAATCATTTCTCTTACCAGTAAGGTCACACATTTCTCTTTCCAGTAATATCCAACTACATGTCAGTTCCCCCACTCCCCAGGATAGCTCATATATCTTTTTATCTATCCCTGACTATCTTCCTGGTGTTTGAAATACCCTATTGTTTTTATCATAAACTTAGTTTATATTAACCTTCAAACATTAGTTCAAGTGCCATCTACTCCAGGAAGCCCTCTCTTCCTCTGTCAATCCAGGCTAAGTTCCCCTCCCCTCAGTGCTTCCCTCTGCCTCAAGGTATCACAAATTACGTTGCAGTCCGATAATGTAGCCATCTGGTCTACCCAACAGGCTGAAAGGATCAGCCCCGAGAGGGGTCTATGACTTGTCCATCACAATATCCCAGCTCCTGCCCTAGAGCCAGTGTAGCCTATACAGTCATCCCTCAGTATCTGTGGGGGACTGGTTCCAGGATCCCCCAGTGGATACCAAAATTCATAGATGCTGAAGTTCCTTATATAAAATGGTGTTGTATTTGCACATAACCTACGCATTCTCCTATATACTTTAGTTACTAGATTATTTATATTACTTAATACAATGTAAATTCTATGTAAATTGTTTTTATATTGCATGGTTTAGGAAATAATGTCAAGGAAAAAAAAGTTTTAACAGACACAACCAACATCCTTTATTTTTTCAAATATTTTTGATCCACAGTTGGTTGAATCCACAAATATGGAACCCACAGATACAGAGGGCCAATGGCATATGCTTATTGTATTGAAACCTTTCTCATTCCAGCTGACTTATTTTCTAGGATAGTGATCTGCTTTCTTTGTTCATGAGGCTTCTTTGTTATGCAAAAGTACTCCAAGAAAGCCTTAGTCCTTTTTTTTTTTCTTTTTGGAATCTGTCTGTTTCATTTGGGTCCTGTAAGTATGCTAGAGTTTACTAGCTCCAGGAAAATGGTCAACAGAGATGGGGGTGGTAAGGAGATAACAGCCTCAGCATTCATTTTCCATACCTAGTGCTGCTTCTCTATGTAAGTCCTTGCTCATGGACCACCAGAAAATAGGTGGTTATGCTAGTAGCTCCCCTTCCTCTACACCAGCTCAGCCACAGGGTTTCTGAGGACACTACACTCAATATTCAGGCCTCCCAGGCCCCCATGAAGGCACCTCTTTCTAGGGACCCACCTTTCAGCTGGAGCAACTCACCGAACACTCCCACAACCATGCCCTTCACCCAGTCCCTGAAGACCCAACCAACTCATTGATTATGCTGCCACTGTCTTCAAATCTTGAAGAAGTCCCTCTCTACTTTAGACTATACCTCAAAGAGTCTATACGTCCAGCAAAAAAGAAAAATGTTGTGGGATTAGAACTGAGTTGGGGAGAGGGGCCTGCCAACTTTTTTTTTTCTCATCCTGAAACTCAAAAAGGTTATTAACTGCTTTAATCCCTGAAACTCAAAAAGGCTATTAACTGCTTTCATGAAGAGTAAAGAAAATTCAGATCTTAGCAACACAGACTAGTTAGCTCTGTTAGAAGAGGAAGGAATGCCTTTCCTTCATTTCCAGTATCTCTACAGCAGCATCAAGTGAAACACAGATAAGTTTCTCAACCACCCTACTATAGCACCCATCATTTTGAATGCCTACTATGCTGCTAGTGCTAACAAGGACTTGTCCATTGAGGAGCTCATGGCATGGTTGGGAAGTTAGATGACTAAATGCAAAACCAAAGTATAGTGCATTAGGGCTGGGCTGGAAGGAGTTCAAAGTGTGTCACAGATGCACAGAGCAGGCACCTAGCCCCTCTTGGCAAATTGGAAGAGGCAACAGCAGAGCTGAGCCTTGGAGAACTAGGAGCAGTTGTTCAGGTAAAGCAGGAAGGCACAGAGGAGGGGTGTTTCTTGTTTCCTTTCCATTTAAGCTATAAAAATATTCTTCCTCTTGTTAACTAGAGATGAAAGGGAAGCATTAAAGATCTTTAGTGTGAGCATGACATGATGATGGGGCAAGCTGGAGGGAAGCCAAACTGGAGGCAGGGGAACTAGTTCCAAGGCTCATTCTCTGCTTCTTCCAGGATGAGCTGTCTGCTAATTATCTCCTGCCCAAGAAGCCACAGGCCCAGAGGCCCATGCACTAAGCGGTCCCTGCTTTTGCTAGAATTATTCCTGATACTCTTCTCTTGACAGAAGACTTGGCTTCCCCAGTCTCTGATTCTTTTGCAAATCCCCAGAATTCACCTACTGACCTCAAGCCAAAAATGCTCCCCTTGACTGACAGTTCTCTCAGGGTGGAACTAAGGATATTAGTCTAAAGGGAAAAACCCACAGCATGGAGTTCCCCTTGGCTAAAGGAGAAAGCATGTGCACAGTGGTGTGGCTTAAAGAACTACAGTGTTCCTTGACCTTGAAGGGTTGGGCTCAAGTTCATGGTTCTTTTGAGACTGTCAGAAGCCACAGTGAGTCATAACCCTGTTGTCCTCAGAGAAGGGAGGGTGATGGGGTGTGAGTCACAATGGAGAGAAAGACTCATTAGTATGGGGCTTGAGAAAGGCCCATAATAGTGATATCTCCCAGTGTCTTCTAATTTCTCTTTTCCTTTCAGACTTTGAGTTGTGCAAGGGCCTAAACAGGGAACTGTATGGTCGCCTCTTATTAATTAGAATGGATAACTAGAGAATAAGGGAAAAACAAACAAACAAAAAAAGACCAGAGATAAGACTGGCCCTGAGGAATTCCAATTCCAGGTCATCTTAAAAATAAGTAATAAATCAAAAGGTGTCTTTTGTTTTTCCTGCAAAAAATGTGACTTGGTAGCACCAGGAGTGTATGAGTGATCTTGGGGCCAAATCCGTCTGCACTGGATCCCTGTTCTGCCTCTCCTTAGATGTGTTATCATAGGCAAGTCATCGAACCTGTGTGGACATTAAGCAGCATATTCTTGAACAATTACTATATTGCAGGCACTCAACTTGGTATCTTATTTGCATCATCTCAAATAATTCTATCCCTATTTTATAATAATACATTCATTTCAGGGTTGTTGGGGAGATTGAAGGAGATAGCCCAGTGAAAGGGTCTTACTGCCTGGCACAATATAGGGATGAAATAAGTATGATTTTCCTTTAACCTGCTCCTTTTCAAAGAAGTATACATACACATCTTGGGCTCTAGGTTTTCTCTGAGCATGTTTACTTCAGTTGAATTGATACATGTCTCCCTTGCAAAAGGAAAAAAATGCCTTTAATTTTGGTCATTCTTGCACTGTACAGCTTTATGTGCATTTTTTCACCAACATTAACTTCACACACATCATTCTAATTATGATTTGTCACCTGTGGTATCTCAGAACTATTAGCACAGAACATACTAATGAAAAACCAATCTGTTTATGCAACAAAGAGAACCGGGAATAACCCTGTTTTTAATGTACCTACTCCTGTGAGATCTTGAAGTTAGAAAGAGACAGCTCCCTGGCTTTGCTGCCCTGAGCTCTGAGTTATACAAATCAAGTCAGCTTGACACAGGAAATAGCACTCCAATCCAGATTCTAGCAAACTGGAAGGGAGATGGAGAGAGAGAGGATGAGCCTCTCCTTAGGGCACCAGAGTTCTTCTCATTTGAAGTGGGGATTCCTTGGGTAAATCTTGCATCTTACAGAAGATAAAATTATATAATAATTTAAAACTATGACTCCCTAAACTATGAGGATGCAAAGTCACAGGAATAATATAATAGATTCTGGGGACTTGCAGGAAAGGGTAGGAGGGGGTGAGGGAAAAAGACTACACCCTGGGTGCAGGGTACACTGCTTGGGTGATGGGTGCACCAAAATCTCAGAAATCACACCTGAAGAACTTATCCATGCAACCAAACACCTCCTGATCCCCCAGAAACTACTGAAAAGAAAAAGCCAATAAATGAACCAACGTTAATGTAAACTATGAACTTCAGTTGATTGATACATCAGTGTAGGTTCATCAGTTGTAGCAAATGTGTCACTCTGCTGAGGGGTATTAATAACTGAGGAAGCTGTGGTTTTGTGGGGGGGGGGAGGGGGAGATATGGGAAATCTCTGTACCTTCCTTTCAAATTTGCTGTGAACCTAAAACACCTCTAAAAAATAAAGTATATTAAATAAAAGATATGGCTTGGTAACATCACATAAAATTTAGTATTCAACCCAAGACTAGAGTCTTCTTTGGCTCCTTCTGATCAATACTTTATCCCATATGAGAGTTATCAAGCCTTCATACAAAAAAAAAATATATATATATATAGAACACATAAGCAACTATATATATAGCATATATATATATAAACAACTACACACACACACACACACACACACACACACACACCCTACAGCTCCCTAAAAGCCAGGATTGTGGAATTGTTTTCGATGAATTATCCATGGATTAATAGTACACATAAATTGCTCTGAAAATTACTAATAAACAAGGAAGCAAAGAGAAGACTGAATTTCAGCTACACAGGAGACTTGCTAATTCCTGTCTGTCCAAGAACTAAGAGAGATACTGTAGGGTCCAGCCCTATAGGGTCCTGTGAGTCCCTCTCTGCTGGTGTGGAGATGAGAAACTGTGGAAATAAAGACACAAGACACAGAGATAGAGAAAAGAGAGTTTGGGCCTGGGGTCCACTGCTACAAAAGTGCAGAGACCAGCAGTGGCCCCGAGTGCCTGGGTGCTCTGACTTTTATTGAGTACAAAGCAGGGAGCAGGGCAGGTAGGATGAGGTAATGGTCAGTGATAGGGTCAGGTAAATGATGTGTCTTGGAGACAGGGGGCCAAGACTTTGAAGAAGCTGAGGTGAGGAGTAAACCTAAGGCGTCAGCACTTTCTTTATACTTGTCAAGCAATAGCAAGGTCACTAAGATTTGTTACTAATTCTTATCTTCTAAGAAAAGAGGAACCTGGTGCAGAAGCAGAACTTGAAAGCTGACATGGAATGTGACCGCTGAAGCACAGCACCACATAGAGACAATTAAGTTCCCAGATGTCTATGGGCGTCCCTGACAGCCGTCAGGCTTACCACAAGAGCTGGGAGAAGCAGAGTTCTCTCCTCACTCCCCTGAGGAAGGAGACATCTCGGCCATCTTGGACATCTCTTTCCCTAGCTGGCTAAACAGCAGGTGCTTTCACAGCACTGACACGGTCGCACAGCCAAGGCATCCTCCGGCAGCCCTTATGCGGGTGTGACAGAGGACTTAGAGCATCTTGCCTTAGGGTCATCTCTTTTCCAATGCCACTTCAGTCCCATACTTCTTGACCTGAGACTTATTAGTAAGATTAAAAATTATATGATTATATAGATGTATATATTTGTGATTACATATGAATAGCTATATGATTATTTCATGATTATATATATATAGGAATAACTATGTGACTATATCTCTAATTCTTTTCTAATTCTATGTTTATCTGAGAACAGGTTGAGGCTTCAGATCCTTGCCTCGGCTCTAGCGGGGGTTTCCCCCCCACAGATATAAGAACATTGGCTTGGCAATCAGACTTTCCTTGGGTAAAATCCAGGCTCTGCCACTAACCATCCCTGAACAAGGCAAGTCACCTCTCTAATCCTCCAGGTCCTCATCTGCGAAATTGGCATATTAATACCTCTGTAGTGTGTAGGATTATATCATCACTCGATCAGTCGATGATATTCACATGAAAGTATCCAGCACATTGTCTAGTACATAACCTGCATACTCAATATCTTTCCCCAAAGTTCCTAAAATGGGAAATATTTCATCCTTATTTCCTCTACATCTGCCTCTTATTTTTCCCTATTATAGAAGACTTGTGCGGTATGTGCAACTTAATAAGAAAAAAACTGAGAAAAAGTTAAGACCCTATCAGAAATTTCAGACTTCTTTACCAAAAAGAGAACTGTTTCTCCTTCTTCTCCTGGCTCCTCCTCCTCCTCCTTTTTCCCCTTCTTCAAGCGCTCATTAGAGTAGTTATGCCTATTCACAGACCTTCTAAGGTAAAGTGGAGTAATGAGCGGCTTATGAGAGCAGGTTAATACAAAGGGTTAGGGACCTGGGTTCCAGAGCCAGATAGCCTGGGCTTGACTCTTGATCCTACAAGCAATTAGTTTTGTGATTCCTAATAAATTAGTTAACTTCTCTGTGCCTCAGTTACTTCATCTGTAAAATAGAGACATTAATAGCATTTACCTCCTAAAGTTGTTAACTGTTGACATAAGTAAAAGCACTGATAATAGTGGCTGGCTCACAGAAAACTCTCCTGAATCTTATCATTTATTGCTGATCTAATTTTGCAGATGAATTTGCAGGCACAGAGAGGTTATAATGTACCCAAGGTCACACAGCAAGAAGTAAGAGCAGATCTTACATCATCTGCCTCAGCTCTAACTCTCTTCCTTTCCCAACACACTGCAAGGGAAAGGAGAAGGTTTATTGTGAGGCCTGTAAGCAGAGACAGCCTTGAGAGCCAGCATGACTTATGTGCAGCTTTACGATTAGATTGCTTATAAGTTCCTGGAGCAAAGAGCTCATCTTAATCCACTTGATATTCCTAGTACCCACACAGCATCTGGGACAGAGTAAACACCAAGGGAATATATTGGAGGAATGAATGAATAAAAAACATGAGGAAATCATGTTTTTATTCATTGGGAATCGTAATACTATTGGGAATTTTGGACTCTGACGAGTGAACCAGGTCCTGCTCATTAGTGGAGGTGTATGGAGGTGGGGAGGAGATGAAGGGGCATCTAGAATTCTAAGGGAAAGAAGGAACAGACAGACCCACCCTTAGAAAATGCAGCTCAGGTATAATCTCTTGGAAGGGAGGGGGCAGACTATCTTTGATTTTGGAGATCAAGTCTATGGAGGAGTGTGTTCTCGAAGTGGGGCAGTATATTCTTGAACTTATTCTCCTCTCCACACCCCACTTCTGCCCAAGCTTGGAAGGAAATGGCTTGGTGGAAAATAAGCAGAAATGATTGGTCAGGAGTAGCAACTGCTGGAGTTCCCCTAGTGAGAAGAGGTCTTTTCATGGGAGTAGCTAAGTTCTCTTCTCATGCCAAGCTGTAATTATCATATTTGTGACTCACAAGGCATATTCCTTTCTGCGATCTCACTGGAGCCCCTCAAGACAGTTACTAGGTAGGAAAGGTAGAGTCTATTAGCCCCGTCTCACAGGTGTGAACACTGAGGGCCACAGAGCAAGGGAAAGCTGCCCCAGGTCACTGAGGGAGTTAAGGTCAGGAGCAGGCCCTGACACAAGAATCAAATTCATACCCTGGCCTCCCCATCGAAATCATTTAGGTCCTAGATTGCACACATGGCAAATTCCATACCCAGGGGGCCTCGGAGGTTCACAGGATGCCTCCCACAGCTTCATACCTCCACCACCACCCCCACCCACAACTTCCAGGTGTGGGGGTCAGAGATGGATGCTGGGTGTCTGTCTCCCAGGGCTGGAAGGAGTCTTGTTTGAGCCACCAATGTGATAGCCCTTTGTAAACTTTTGTCAGTCTGGGTACTACAAGAGGTCAGGAGGATAGGTAGGTTCTGGCAGCTGCCTGCATTCAATCTACAGTCAGCCCCATACTGATGGTACGGCCTTGAGCAAGTTAACCTCTCTGGGCATGTTTCCTCACCTTTATAATGGAGATAATCACAGCAGATTTTTACTTTATTTAAAGATTTCTCTAAGCAGTTCAAACTTCCCATGATAGATTGGAATGCCCCATCAGGTGATGAGTCCCCATCACTAGAAGTTTCCCAGGAGGCTGGTGAGTGCAAGCATCTGGATTTAGGGAGAACACTGTAAGGCTGAATCGAGCACCAAGTAGACACAGAGAAGCTATGACTTACCCAAGGTCACACAGCAAGAAGTAAGAGCAGATCTTACATCGTCTGCCTCAGCTCTAACTCTCTTCCTTCTCCACCATGCTGCAAAGGAAAGGAGACGGGCTCACTGGTTCCCAATCTCCCAGCTACCTTAGAATCGCCCAAGGGATATTTAGAAAATGCAGTTCCATTGGCCCCAGTCTTGAGGTATTCTGATTGCAAACATTTCAGATGGAGCTCAGAAACCTGGGTTATTCTTAGGAGTACCCAGGTGTATTGGTTTGCTAGTGCTGTTGTAACAAAGTATCACAAACAAGGTGGTTTAAACAACAGAAACATGTTGTCTTACAGTTCTGGAACCTAGAAGTGGGATACCAAAGTGTAAGTAGCGTTGGTTCCTTCTACAGGCCATAAGGGAAAATCTGTTCCACGCCTCCCTCCTAGCACCTGGTGGTTCCCATCCATCTTTAGCTTTCCTTGTCTTGGAGATACATTACACTGATCTGTGCCTTCATCTTGACGTTAGATCCTCCCTTTGTTCATGTCTGTCTCTGTGTCTCAGTTTCCCCCTTTTCATATGAACACAGTCACGTTGGATTGGGTCCATCCATTCTAATGGCCTCATCTTAACTTGATCATTTGTAAAGACTATTTCCAAATACGGTCACATTCACAGGTGCTGGGGATTAGGACTTCAACATCATTTTGAAGAACACAATTCAACCCATAACTTCAGCCCGGGTTAAGAATCAGTGATGTGGACCAGAGCTTTTTCAAAGGCAATGTACACAGGAACCTCCAGAAGATCCTATAAAACAGCAGGTCCTGACTCGGTTTCTCTGTGGGCCCTGAATCTGCTTTTTGGACAGGAGATGCTGTTGGTGGTCCAGGGACCACACTTTGAGTAACGAGATCCTGTTCAAGACAAGAGTCCTACAAAACCCAGAAATGATTGCCAAGCAAATAGAAGCTCTTTGCCTCATTTCTCTGAAAAGGACTGGCTTTATTATTTTGACTCTCCACCTGCAAGTAGAACTCAGATTCTTCACACCTGTCCCCGGAAGGAGGTGCCCAGGAGGGGCACTCATCCTAAGGTGGAAAGAAAGGATTGGGCTCCCAAGCTTTGAAAAAAGTTTCCCTCCTCCTTATCCTCCCTACCGAAGCTTTGACCTGTTTAATCTTGTCTATTCAGTCATTTTCTTATTCCCGTCGTTTTGTACTGTCCTCCCCCTGCCCCAACCTACGCCCATCCCCAACGCCACCATCTGTTAGCCCAACCCAGCCTGAGCCCGGGTGGGTGGAGCTGGCTCCCAGGAAGTGACCGCCGCCAGGTCACCTGTGCCAGCCAAGTCACAGGCCAGAATCTCGCAGCCCAGCAAGACGAGCCCGAGCCGCGAAGCAGCCCAGCCTCGCCCGGGAGCCAATCCCCAGCCGCCGGCGGAGAAGGCGCGCCCCGCCCCCGCACGCGCCGCCCCGGGCCGAGGTAATCGCGTCCACAATGGAGCGCGCAAAGCCGGGCACAAAGACGACAGCTGTGCGGCAGGACCTGCGAGGCCGCAGCAGAGGGGCAGGCGCCCGCGCCTCGCAGCCTCCTTAATTTATTTATAGATGCGCTCACTCTTTATGTGGCCTAGTAAAGGACGCCTTTCCATAAATACATAGAAACGGATGTTATTCTAGAGCCCACCAATAATAGACACAGCTGTAGAGGTTGGTGCTGAATTAACAGCCCCACCTTGCTGTCCTCTCCCCCCTCCTCCCCCGCCAATGGAAAGTAAAATTAAAAGTGCATGTGTTTGGCTTTGACTTAGGTGTATGCAAGAGAGTAATCCTATTTAACAAAGAGATGTTTCTTTGAAAACAAAGGAAGAATGTCTTAGCAAACAGTATTTTGGAGCAAGGCTGTACCTTTGCTAATCAAAGCCTGCTTGTATCTGGGCCCCGGGCTCTCACCCTTAACTAGGAGCATCTGTTTAACCCAAACACGATCCTCTTCTTCCCCAGGCCACACGTGGTTCATTGCTCCACAAAATACGATTTGCCAAACACAATTCCGGCTCTTTCTGATCCACCCACTTGTTTGAGGCGTTGGCCCTATCACCGCTCTTTGGAGTCTAGGGGCCCAGAAAGAATCCAAATCATCACAGAGCTGTGAAAGCGTCTCCAGCCTATATCCCTTTGTTATTTCTCCCAGTTTGTTCTACAGACCCTTAATTCTATTATCCGGTTTTAATTTGGTTCTGTGTCTCTCCAACATTCTTTCCTTTATTCTGCCCCCTTTCTTTTTAATCGATTGACTCATCTGTAATTGGATTTTCTCTGGCTCTTACGAGCTATTAAAAGTAGCTATGCGCGTGTGTATGTGAGTGAGTGTGCTTTCTAACTAGGCCACACTTTCCAACGCCTTGCAATATTTAATCTTGCTCCAAGTTTCTAGGTATGAATTCAATTCCCTGATTCCTTGTGAGGCATCGCGGAGTTGAGGAAAGAATACAAGCTTTGGAAGCAGTTTGGTTTTGTTCGTTGTGTTTAAGGCTGACATTTATTGAGCTCATACTATGTGCCAGGCATTCTTCCAAGCACTTTACAAGCATTAATAATCCTTACCACCTCCTTTTAGGGCAGATACTCTTATTACTCCATTTTACGGAAAGCAAGGAGACAAATGGGCTAAGAAACTTGCCAAGGTCAGAGCTCTTGAACACGATGCAGTTTTCCTAAGTTCTATTCGTTTCGTATCTGGGTAACCTTGGGCACAGCTTATTATTTCTGTCTCTGTTTCCACATCTGCAAAATGACTAAGTGTTAGTTTCTCTCATAGGGCATTTGCTAGAATGTACTGAGGGCACAGTGCCTGGTTGTCAGTGGGGATTAAACACACAGTCAACCCCAGTGCTGGGACAATGTGAGGGAGTACAGTAAACCCTGAGCTGTGTATTACAGCAAAGACTAAATAAGGGAACCCTGGGAGCAAGAGTACAGAAATAGAGCACTGCTCTCAGATGCCTATAAAGCCACTACAGTCTTTGCTTTGGAGAAACGCAAACAGGAACCAAACAGATCACTTTCGAGAATCACTAGAAAGATTCTGCTGCTGACAAGCAATGTGATTTTTGATAGCCACTTCCTCTCTGCAGCCCCTGGGTTTCCCAAATGTAAAAAGATAGCGGGGAGATGGGTGATCACTGAGATCTCTTCTGTAACTATCTCTGGGGGGACAGGCTTGGTGCTGTCACTTCAAGGCTGAATCAACCCTGCCATAGCAATAAGTGCTTACACACTTCTCAGCTTCATGTCATAAAATTATTTAGCTGGCACCACAAATGCATAAAGTAGATACTCTTATCTTCATTGTACAGATGGGGAAACTGAGCCACAGAGTCACCAAGTAACTTGCCTAAGGTGGGGCATGGTAAGTGGTAGTACCAAGACTCAAACAATGCTCTCTCCATTAAGGCCCAGCCCTGCCTGTTTCTCGTGTGATTCTCAGGTAAAGATAGAGATGAGGTGGGGCAGACAGCAGGGCAGTGAGTCAGGCACTGGGAAGGGATAAATGACTAAGGGGCAATAGACGTGCCAGGCTGACACCATGAGGAGCTTGTTACATCATTTACTTTTTGTAAACTTACGACATCCATTTCTTAAACAATCTAATAGATGATTTTGCAAGGTTGTGGAGTGAAATAATGCATACGAAATACTTAGCACAACACCTGGGTCTCATAGTCTCATAAAACCCTCCAATTCAAGCGAACTATTATAATAATTATTATCATTATTGGAATGAATGTTTAAATACAGTCTGTGTGTGGAAAGGTATACAGGGATTTTAAATGTAATTACAAGGTTTTTTTATATCAGATTAATATATATTTTTTAAGTCAAACTGTCAAAATCAGTCCTAAAAATTATAAACAGAATTGGTTCCACCTCACATCCCTCTCTCTACCAGGTCCTCATGCTGCTCAGAGAGACACAAACCACAATTCTGACTGTCACTCCAGGGGTGGAGTGAGGAATTAACCTCTACTGTGAAACTACAGAGTAGTATAATTTCATAACTTCAAACATCTGGCAAACTCCACAGGTAGTATTTGCAAAAGCAATTTTGCAATGACCACTTTTGTTATCGCTTAAGTCTTTTTGAGTATTTTCCTTGGGAAATCGCCAATGTTTAACATTCTGCAGATTTAGAGATTTAATTCTCAATTTTCCCAAAACCACATGATCCCAAATGTAACACTCCTTTTCAAATTTAAACAGTATGTGTGTATTAACCTTGACAGCTCAAAAATATAATCTAATTGGACCATAATTGTACAGACTGATCATTATAGTATTGTTTGAAATAACAAAGAGCTGTAAGCAACTTACATATCCAACTATGAAGAGTTGAGTCAATAGCTCATGGCATCTTAACAGTACTCTAGCAACCATTAGCTAGGGGTTGGAGGGAGCAGGGAATAGGGAGTTACCTCAAATGGATATGAAATGTTCTGAAATTCTGTAACAGAATTACACAACCTTGTGAAACACTAAAAACTACTGAATTGTACACTTTAAAGGGGTGAATTTTATGGTATGTGAATTATCTCAATTGAAAAAAAAAAGTGAGGAAAAAAGATTGGTACAATTCTGCCCATTAAGAGTCAATAAACTATTATACAAAAAAATTTTAAATGATGTTATAGAAATGTACCTACTAACAGGGAATAAGACTGAATATATTAAGGGAGGTGGGGGACATGTACCAAGTGAGCAAATAGGACTTATTTTGATGAAAAAGTAATATCTGTGCCCAGATGGATGTAGAATAGAAACCAAAGTGTTAACTGGTTTTCTGAAATTATAGGTGGTTTTTCTTTTCTTTTTCCATCTCTAGGGATACATATATATATATACGTATTCATAGTTGGATATATAAGTTGCTTACAGCTATTTATATATATATATTTTATTTATATATTTTATATATAAATTAATATATTTATATAAATATATTTTTATTTTTATATATTATGTATAAATTAATATATCATATATAAATAATATATATATTTTATTAAAGGAGGAGAAAACATTTCTAGGAAGATGAGACACCATATGACAGAGGAGAAGTTTAGACCTTCAATGAAACAGACGTGGACAAGCCTCAATAATGTTTCCAGTGCACTCCACAAGGCATGCTCTGTTCCAGAACAACCATCATCTGTGGCCACGGGACAAACACACAAGGCTTCAATGTTTACTCATAGACTGCCCTATCTCTTTCACTTTTGTTTACAAAATGAAGGGGCAGTTCTCCCAATAAAAGTTACAAACAAAGCCAGCTGACAACCTCTTTTTTTTTTTTTTTTTTTTTTTGAGACAGAGTCTTGCTTTGTTGCCCAGGCCACAGTGCAGTGGTGAGATCTCAGCTCACTGCAACCTCCGCATCTCAGGTTCAAGCGATTCTCCTGCCTCAGCCTCCAGAGTTGCTGGGACTACAGGCACATGCCACCACGCCCAGCTAATTTTTTTATTTTTAGTAGAGGCAGGGTTTCACCATGTTGGTCAGGCTGGTCTTGAACTCCTGACCTCAAGCAATCCACCTACCTCGGCCTCCCAAAGTGCTGGGATTACAGGTGTGAGCCAGCACACGCAACCACCTGTCAACCTCTTTTTGCTAAACAAAAGCTAGTTTCACCTGTTATCAAAGATGCCTTCTAAGATCTGTTAATAGCTATTTTTTTGGTTGGTTATTTCCATATCAGTAACATCGTATAGAAAATCATACCTATCAAGAAAGAAAGGAGAAAAAAAATGATATTTTCAGAGTACCTGCTATAGATCAGGCATGTTTCAGGTAGTGTTGATGGCCATGTTTACTTGGCACAGACAACACGCCCAGAAATTGAGCACTGGGAACTGCTATTATCAGAGACACAGAGAGGCTGCTACGCCAGTCTGAGCTCACCTGGCTTGTGACAGCAGAGCCAGGGTCTGAATGCCAGTGTGTCTGACTCCCCCGGAATCAAGTTCTAATCCTCGACAGCACGCCCCCCCACCACCCTTACTCCCACAGGGTCCTTGTACCCAACCAATTACCAAAGTGCCATAGATTTCTGGAACAGCTTCTATGAAATAAAATTGATCAGAGTTGCCACACAACTCCCTTACTGAATTGCCAGTGCTCAGTCATGACCTTTCTCATTGAGGATGAAGCCCCCAGCATGCACATACTCCATGTGCTACAAAACATAATATTAGAGTGAGAAGGAGGGAGGGGAAAGGAGGAATGACGAGGGGCGGTAGCAAGCCTCCCCTCCTACTGGTCCTCCATCCATCCAGGGCTTCCCCTGGCCCCAGCCCCCTCCCCCCCAGCTCTGCAGTTGGTCCCATTATCCCTTCTACCCCAGCTAATTATAGTCACTGATTACCTAACAGCAAGCCCTACTATCACCTGCTTTGGCCTGACAGATTATGCCAACTGGGCCACGTGGCTAGGGTCCGAGAGCCATGAGAGGTCACAGAGAAGGGCAAATGGCTCTGAATGGGAAGAAGTGTGTTTACAGCCCTGACAGCTGACTGGGCCATTAAAGGGGCTTTAGCTGTGTGTTCCCAGCTGAAACCCCTCTGCAGGGGCTGATTTGATGTGGCTGCATATCACACCAGTTCCAAATGTGGACATGCTATGGGACTGCACCCTCTCCTAAAAAGGACAAGAAAAAGGACTCAGAGAAAGCTGTGGGCTCACAGTTGTTTGAGGTCCTTTTTGAGCCAACACCAAAATATACCCTCAGAGGAAATGGCCAGCATTTTGAGAAAGCAGTATCCAAATACATTTTTCACTTCCTGTGTTTATCATACATTACCTTAAATATTTGTATGAAACACACTTTATGAAATTGAACTTTGTGTGGTGACTTCTACATGATTAACTTTTGTGTCCTTACCAGCAGTGTGTCTGTCTCTAACTTTAATATGCCTGTATATGACCTGTCAATCTTATTAAAATGCAGATTCTAAATCTGTCTATGTGGGGAAGGACAGGGGAGGTAGAACACAGTTTCTGTATTTCTAAGGAGCTCCTAAAGGAAGCAGAGGCCACTGGTCCACAGACCATACTTTGAGTAGCCAGGACCTAATTAGCTATTGAATAAAATTAAATTAGTGAATTAACATTATCTAGAAAACCTATAGATTAGTATTTCTCAAACTATGTACTTCAGAATGCTAGTTATCTAAGAAAGCTGCCTGTGTTCCAACAGGTTCTTAGTCAAGTAAGTTTGGGAAGCACTAGATACTCTGGGTCCCTCTGGGAATTCACAATATACATGATTAACATGTCAGAGCTAAGAAAACCCTCAGTGATCTGTTCCACTTTTTTGTGAACAGTTTTCAGTGTACTAAAAGTTTTGTGCTCTATGCCCTAATGTCTGTTGCAATTCTTGCTGAATATTTTATACTATCCTGATTGCTTAACCTGTCCATTAATTTCTCCATTTTGAAAATGCCTTCTCAGCCAAACAAAGCTCACATGAAGCACGCATGCACACACACACACACACACACACACACACACACATACACACACACACGGGCAAGAAAGGATTTGAGACTTCAGGGCAATGCCCATATGAGGTACTGCCATAAAATGCAGGCATTTTGGCAGTTAGTTTTCTGAGAGCTTCTAAGTACAAATAGTAAAGCTTGCCCAGCTTTTTCTACTCCCAGTTTAAGAAGGAAGCAGAAATAAAGGACTACAAAACAGGGGAAAAGCTCCAGTGGCGGGATCAGGAGGACTGGATACATAGCAGGTCTGGAGGCCTGATGGCAGAGGCCAGCAGTCAATGGAAGATTGAGAGTCAAGACTGATTTGCTTAGAATATAACTTTTAAACATTGCCAAACATTTCTAAAAGTATTTTTACATGACCTCATAAGATGCACACCATATAATACCAAATTTTTTTAAAAAATGACAAAGTAGAAGGCACAATGTGATCATAGCTTGTGTGTCTGTGTGTACAGCAAGTGTGTGTGTGTGTCTACAATTAACCACACACACAACTTTGAAGGAGTAAAGTGTAATCATTAAATTATTAGTGTTGGACTCAGACATTAGGTTCACATCACAGATGATCCAAGTTTCTTAACATTTAGTTTGTATCTTTTTTGAGATGGGGCTGACAATTCCCACCTCACAGGCTTATGTGGGAAGTAAATGAGAGATCTGGCAAGCACTCAGCACATTGGCTGGCTCAAATTAAACACTCACCAAATGGAAGCTATGATTGTAACTAATATAGAAAAGGCTGCAAGAAAATGCACAAAGTGTTAACAGTGGGTCATCTCTGAGTGATGAAATGATTTTTTTATTTGTTTATTTCTGTATTCTCCGAAATTACTCAAAGAAAAATATATTTTAAGTCAAAAACCTTATTAAATGTGAACTGTAGATTTTGGGGTTGGTGAGATGTGGATCATTTTTATTTTCTCCTTTATACTTTTTAATATTTCTCAAATTGTCCACTATTCGCTAGCTTTAACAGTTTTTGAATATGAAAGCCAGGGCTATATATTTTTGGATATTTTGGAGAAATACAGAAAACTCCGAAAAAAAAACTAAAAAAATTACTGACGGTTTCATTATTTTTTCCTTTTTATTTTTTTTTGTGTTTAAATTTATAAAGTACAGACTCACTCCTAAATGAATAGTCTTCCTGAATTGTACAGTGTACATTATGGATAGTCACATTCAGTGGTCCCAAAATAGTCCCCCACTGCCCACTTCCCATCCGTCTCCCCAGAAAAAGTCACTGATAAATTGGATATAAATTCTTCCAGTATATATCTAAGACACACATGTGCACGTATGTGTATATTCCTATGATTAGGTAGAAATATCTGCATTAAAAAATTCAAGAAAGATTTTAGAGGGCCCCTAAATGTAATGAATATAGAGATAATCTTTCCCTCAACTTGGCTGTGGGAGGGAGAACATCATCTTCATATTCTCCAAGTCAGAATTTACTTCAAAAAATGTGCAGTAAGTGCCTACTCTGTTCTAGGGTGTATGCAATTTACTAAACAAAGATGAAAAAGACACTAGCTCTCTGATCTCAACAAGCTCCCCAATCTATCAGGGAAATGCACACATTTTAAATGTTTGCAGTGCTATGTGACAAATACAGTAATAGAAGCTGATAATAGGTACAGGGGCAGTAAAAAAAAAAAAGAGTGAATCCCTCCTCCTCTAGGAATTCAGGAAGACTTCTTGGAGAAGGATTTATCTGACTTGAGTCTAAAAAATTATGCATTCTGGTTCCTATCAGACCCATGAAACTTGAAGTTTGCCCACATTCATCATGTCTACTCACCTCTCGGTTTTTGGGTTCACACTTCTCCTCCTGGCTAAACCCTATTCATTCTTCCAAACCTAACCAGAAGTCACCTTTTGGAAGCTTTCCAACACTACTCAGAATATAGGAGGTACCCCTACTTTCTGTGCATGCGTATTTGTCATATCTTACCTTAAACTGCTTAGTTATATGTCTGTCTCCCTACAGGACTGGAAGTCAGTATTTTGCCCCATTCATCTTTGTGTGATGGGGCAGGACTGAACACCTGGGGACAACTGAACATCACACCTGGTACATAGTTAGTGCCAAATAAATGTTGTCTAAAAAATACAGTGCTGGAGTAGCACAACATTAGACCCACAATACCTATGGTCACTTCTGGCATAAAAAGCGTGTTTGTGCTAATCAGAAAACTCCGTTTCAGAGCCGATCAATTTGAAAAAGTATTCCTTCTAGGAGCACATAGTTCTTAAGGTATGCAGATGAGCAAACAGACAGTACCTTGTGTTTATGGAAAGAAGTCGTCATTTATTCTGGCTGTTCCTCCCCCGGCTAAAGAAGCCCTAGTAAGCAAGAGCAGACGCTGGCGTCCAGCCTCGGGGCATTCATCTGAGCGTCAGTTGTAGCCCTGATGACAGGGTGATGAACAAGATGTGTTTCCTCTCCACAAGGAGCTTAAAATCTGTTCAATTCAGCAGTCAAGTAAACCCACATAATGAGTGGGTGCTTAAATGCAGAGTTAATGAATAACGTTAAAAAATGAATCAATTTTCTCAGACTGATTTTGACTGCATATAGTTAAGTCCTACTCTGCTTCGTGCTCTTTCGAAGGTCCCCTTTGAGTGAATCCTAATTCCCTTTCTTCCTGGCAGAAGCTTCTGGAGGCCTCTGGCTTGTTTTCAACAGGTTGAGTTTGCACAGGACTCAGATTAGGACCGAGGGGGCCCTATAAGTGCTTTTATGTAAACTGACTCACCTCTGCTTTGGCTAGGGTGCTAGGACGATCCTCAGAATGCTGTTGTCTCTCCTTTTTTTAAGCGAGGTCTTTAATACACACACACCCCGCCACACACACACGCACACACACACACACACACTGTTTCACACTGCAGAAGCAATGATTAGTGATAGTCCCACTGGGTGTGTCACCCAGAGGGAGAGGAGAAGCAAGACCTGACCCCAGTTACTCACAGTTCTTGGCACATGGTGAGCACTCCCAAGCCTGGAAGAGTATTTCTAAGCCAAAACTCCAATCTGATTGGTGGATACAATGAGCAGATCACCTGGCATAACAGATGTGGCAATCACCCACGATGCTTCAGTGAGTTGCCTAAGGCTATCCCACCAGGAGTGAAGCCCACCTGGGGCTCCTGAACCTTCACTGAGGGCGCTTTAACTGCCACACACAGGCAAATGGCCACCAGGGGGTGTCTCTAAAATGCCTCTGAGGTCCTCACACATCAGTAACAGCAGGATCAGCAGTGTCATTAAAGAGCAAATTACAGCCCAGAGTGGTTTTAAATGCCTGTGGGACCAGTCCTTTGCTTTGCAATTGCACAGCCTCCACTTTGGTCTCATGTCAGAACTCTTGCAAAAGCATCCTTACTGGGAGGTCCAGACTTGCCTTCTCTCCCTGCTTACTTTCAATCCACGCTTATTTTTTTCCCATCCAGCCAACACTGGAATTAGACCACCTCTCTGCTAAAAGATCGTCATCATCTCTCAGACTGTCCTCAGAAGCAGTGCCCACTTCTCAGCATGGCATTGGGATTACTCTTTTACAGTGACTTCTCTTTATTTGGGTAAAGTCACATCTCAGCTAGGTGAAATTTCCTAAAGCAAGAAAACCGTATCTTCTTCAATGTAATGTGGTAGACAAAAGTCAGTCATAGGCCTGTTTATAACTTTTAGCTGCCTTTAACTATCTGGCCTGAACAGTTTCCTTTCTTTACCAAATCTCAGTTTTCTCAGCTGTAAAAGGGGAATAACAATAACTATGGTAAAGGGCTGTGTGAGGTTCACTAATGATGCAGACAGAGTCATTATAAATAGAATCATAGCATATACTTCCTATGTAGAGCATAGCAAGTGCTCTATAATATTAGTTACTACTACTATGTGAGAAGGTAGGATATATTTAGGGAAAAACAGTAGTTTGCTAGTGGCTAGATCTTCAGCTGAGCGGAGAATGAGATCAGGCTGAAGAGCTAAGCCAGGTCAAGATGACAAAAGGCCCCCTGAGCCATGCTGAGGAGTTGGGACTGATCATGAGGACAAGAGTGGGCATCAGAAGATAATAAGTAGGGGAATGACTAATCTGATTTTTACCTTAAAGCCTCCCTTGGCTGCGAGGACAAAGGAACATCAGAAAAACCAGTTAGGAGGCTGTTGTAGTCATCCTGGTGAGGGCTGATGAGGGTTTGAGAGGGTGACCCTGGGTGATTTATTTCATGCCTTCTATCTACAAATAGTCGTTAGATGTGCCAAAGTGAATGAGTCCTTGTCCCCATCCTTGGGGAGCTCATGGTCCATTGACACAGATGAAAAAACTAAGCATTGTATAAATGAGTGAAGAATAATGGAAAAGAAATGGGTACCACTTGGAAGGAAAGAGAAATACTGTCTACCTCTAATGGGGGAGGAGGCTCCAAGAAGGCTTCGAGGAGCAGACAACCTGTGAGGGCTCCCTCTTCCTGAAGGATCCTCTCTGCTATCTTAAAGATAACCCAGAAAGAATAACTGGATGTTCTAATATGGTCCATTGTCTCCGGGACAAAAATTCTCAGCCTGTGTAATGGACCCAAAGACGGGATAGGGAGAAGGCTTCTCAAAGATAAGATACTATGAGTTGGCTGGGCGCAGTGGCTCACGCTTGTAAACCCAGCACTTTGGGAGACTGAGGCGGGCGGATCACGAGGTCAGGAGTTCGAGACCAGCCTGACCAACATGATGAAACCTTGTCTTTACTAAAAATACAAAAATTAGCTGGGCATTGTGGAGTGCACCTATAATCCCAGCTATTCGAGAGGCTGAGGCAGAAGAATTGCTTTAACCTGGGAGGCAGAGGTTGCAGTAAGCCGAGATCAGGCCCCCATACTCTTGCCTGAGTGACAGAGCAAGACTCTATCTCAAAAAAAAAAAAAATAAAATAAATAAATAAAGATACTATGAGTTTCTGAAAATCTCTAAATTCCATTTTTGTGACAATGTTTTAAACCGTTAATCTCCCCCTTTGTGCTATAATGTCTGTGTTTTGTATTTTATCTTTCTTTTTTTTAGACATGGTCTTGCTTTGTTGCCCAGGCTAGAATGCAGTGGCGCGATCATGGCTCAGTGCAAGCCTCAACCTCCCCAAGGCTCAGGTGATCCTCCCACCTCAGCCTCCCAAGTAGCTGGGACTACAGGCATGCACCATCATACCTGGCTAATTTTTTTGTATAGACAGGGTTTCGTCAACTTGCTCAGCTTGTTCTGGAATTCCTGGGCTCAAGTAATCTGCCTGCCTTGGCATCCTAAAGTGCTGGGATAACAGACATGAGCCACCATGCCTGTGTTTTGTATTTTAGAAGGGAATTACTTGGATAAAGATAATAGCTTCGCTCTTCTGTTTTATTTATCTGTCTAGCTATCATTTTTTAAATTTCCCTGAGAAACTTTTTTAAGCAGAAACAGGCATTCTGAAATAAACTGGAATTTAATGTTCCATTAACATTTCAGAAATGCCAGCAAGAAGCTTGAATAGATAATTACTTATAAGGGAAGCACAATGGGTGTGTTCACCTTTCATATCTCCACCAGAAAGACTATGTTTCAAAGTGGGTTGTGTCACCAAAAATTATTTGGACTATATTGGTCTCCACAATTATGGATTAACATTTACATTTGGACAAATGGTTTCCAACTGGGTTGCCTATTAAGTGATTGAGTACAGGAGCAGTGGTAAAATGAAACCTAGTTTGCGAGTCTCAGACAAGAAGGTGGTGATGAGTTGCAGAAGGTGAGAAGTGCCATAACTCCTGGCACTTCTCACCTTCAGCTGTGCCAGAAGGAGATGAGTGGCCAGGAACAGAACCCAGGATACCTACAATGCTAATAAAAGCCCACTCTTTTATAGAATTTTTCAAAGCATTTTCCCATGTACCATCTTGTTTGATCTCACCACCACCCTGAGAAAGACACGCAGGTGCTCTTGTTGTCCTCATTTTACAGCTTGTAAAAACTGAAGCTGTGATTCTGATGACTCAAGAAGGACGCACAATGAGGGCAGAAAGGGACCACAGTTCAGACCAGCTCTTCTGACCCTCAGTCCTGTGATCTGACCAGCATACTGCATGGCCTCCCGAAAAACCTTTGAACAGTCACAGCTCAAAGTAAGGGCTCTGGTAATGAAAGCATATACGAATGTAGCTGGTACACTAATGGGTATAAAATGATTACACAGAAATGATCTGACCTCCTGCTGCCAGGGAGTGTCCATGGAGATGTTGCTGGTGAGACCCCATAGGGCAGTGGGGGACTCCAAGTAGCAGAACCCCACTTGCTACACCAGGCCTAGGGGACCCAGGGAAAGAAACCACACAGAGGAAGTCCTTACAATAGAGAGACTGGAAGCAGAACCACCAGGAGAGGTGAATTGCTGACATATCAGTAGAGAAATACTATTCTTCAAAGCTGAAGACATCGTGCTACATGACTTCAAACTATATTGCAGGGCTACAGTAACCATAACAGCGTGATACTGGTACAACAACAGACACATAGACCAATAAAACAGAACAGAGAACCCAGAAATAAAATCACACATCTACAACCATCTGATCTTCAACAAACCTGACAAATTCCTTATTTAATAAATGGTGCAGGGATAACTGGACCCCTTCCTTATACCATATACAGAAGTCAACTCAACATGAATTAAAGACTTAAATGCAAAATCCAAAGCCTAGGCAATACCCTAGAAGAAAACCTAGGCAATATGATTCAGCACATTGGCGCAGGCAGAGATTTTATGACAAAGATGCCAAAAGCTATTGCAACAAAAGCAAAAATTGACACATGGGATTTAATTAAACTAAAGAGCTTCTGCACAATAAAAGAAACTATCAACAGAGTAAACAGACAACCTATAGAGAAAATATTTTCAAACTATGCAGGTGATGAAGGTCTAATATACAACATCTACAAGGAAATTAAATTTATAAGAAAAAAAAACCTAACCCCGTTAAAAAGTGGGCAAAGGACATGAAAAGACACTTCTCAGAAGAAAATATACATGTGACCAACAATCACATGAAAAAAAGCTCAACATCACTGATCATTAGAGCAACACAAATCAAAACCACAGTGAGATACCATCACATACAAGTCAGAATGGCTATTACTAAAAAGTCAAAAAATAACAGAGGCTGGCAAGGTTGTGGAGAAAAAGGAATGCTTTTACACAGGTTGTGGGAGTGTAAATTAGTTCGACCATTGTGGAAGACAGTGTGGCAATTCCTCAAGGACCTAAAAACAGAACTACCATTCGACCCAGCAATCCCATTACCCCAAAAAACAAATTGTTCTATTATAAAGACATATGCACTTGTGTGTTTATTGCAGCGCTATTCACAATAACAAAGACATGAAATCAACCTAAATGCCCATCAATGACAGACTGCATAAGAGAATGTGATACATATACACCATGGAGTACTATGCAGCCACAAAAAGAATGACATCATGTCCTTTGCAGGAACATGGATGGAGCTGGAGGCCATTATTCTTCGCAAAGCAACACAGGAGCAGAAAACTAAATACTGCGTGTTTTCATTTATGAGTGGGAGCTAAATGATGAGAACACATAGACACATGGAGGGGAACAATGCACATGGGGCCTACTTGAGGGAAGAAGGTAGGAGAGGGAGAATCAGCCTAGAGTGGATACTAGGCTTAATACCTGAGTAACGAAATAATCTGTATGACAAATCCCCATGACACACGTTTACTTATGTAACAAACCTGCACATCCTGTGCATATACCCCTTAAAAGTTAAAAAAGAGAGAGGACAGTATTTCTCCGTTTTTGAAGAGATGTGTAAGGCCAAATTAGGACTCTTCTGTTGTTAACATTACAGGATGCAAAGCAAGAAGCTCAGACCAGAGGCATGAGGGCAGTGTGAGACACACAGACCAAAACCAAATCTTTTATGATCATCCTATTTCACCATATTGATGAAGGGGGTCCACTGGTCCATGAGGGAGGCAAACTGGAAACTATCAGACCCCACCAACACCTGATCTTTCAAAGACTTCCTCAATTGGCCTTAGGATAAAATGCAAATTTCATAGGAGGATTCACTTGCTTACCTTCTCAGCCTCCTCTTCTCATCATGCTCCACACCCCACATGTGTATCCACAAACACCCCACACATGACCTATCGAAAACATGCACTGCATCACTTCCTTTACTGTAGCTTACTCTCTTGTTTCTAGGTCTTGGCCTATGCTATTCTTTGTCCCAGCTTCATTTCCTCCCTCCTATCCCAATTGCCTAACTCCTACCTATTCTTGAAGTATCAGCCTACAGGCCACTTCCTGCAGGAAGTGTCTCTCCAGCACCTCCACGCTTGCAGGCTAAGTTTGCCTGCCATGCTCTCCTATGTCAGTCTGCACTTCCTCAGACCTCACTGTAATTGCTTGATTCTTATTCCGTCCTCACCACCTGGCAATTACTTGGTAGAAGCAGGGACTGCTAGCGTACTCACTACGGTAACCTCAAACTGGGCACTGTAGTATTTGTTGAGGGATGGAATAGATTAATTCTTTAATTAATTTAGCTCATGGTAAAATATAGTAAACAAAAAGTATTTCTCCTCCATAGGTGGTTAGTTCAGCTGGGCTTAACTCAACAAAGATCCGGCTGGGCAAGCCTCCATGCCATGTTACATAAAAACCTAAGGAGACTATTAGAGTCAAGATTCTGCTGCAAAAGTGAGCAAGAGTCCTATTTACAGAATTCTGTCTTAAGAAGGCTTATTTCTGTCTGGGTGTGATCCAAGTTACTAAGGGCTTTAAATAATTGGGAAAGACATTATCTTTGGAAAGTAAAATCCAACCCCTGTACCTTGGTTCTTGCCAAATATCTCCCACAACCCACATTAAGTAGATTACTCTGTCCTTAATCACATGCTAAATGCCTGCATCTGTGGCTGGCATCAGCTGAGTGTGAGGCAGCTGCAATCTCCACGTATATCTCCTGCTATTACAGCAGGAAATAAATTGGGTAAAGAACTCCAAGTAGTGGGTGAGAAACAAGACAATACAGGTTAAGATCTTCATTCATTTATTCAACATTGCTTAGCAATTATATTCTAGGTACTGAAAAGAAAGAAATAAGACATTCCCTTCCTTTGAAGTGCTCACTAGAAAAAAAAAGTGCTTAGAGAATGAAAAATTCCTTGTGATTGTTTAGCCTTCACTTCTGAAACTTTAATGTGAATTTTAAGTCACTTGGGTGTCATGTTCAAATGAGGTTCTGATTCAGTAGGTCTGGGGTGGAGTCTGAGAGTCTGCATTTCTAACAGGCTCCCAGGTGACGCTGATGCTGCTGGTCTGGGACCACACTTTGAGCAGAAAGCATCACAATATAGTCCAGAGAGAAACAGAGACAGAGACAATAATTATATCTTCATTTGCCTCACTTCCTTCTCACATGAATGCTGAGAATGAATACAGGAGGTTCTTTATGACCCTTTCATAGATTAAAAACAAAACAAACAAACAAACATTGACTCTAGGGGGAATACATTCTTCCCAAGGGTATCACAAGTGCTGAGGCTTGGATTCATTTATTCATAAGTAGTACCCCAAATCCCCAACTTAACCCTCTATGCTGCCCTCTAACCATAGCAGCTGATCACAGCCACGGCTCTTCAGTCTCTGGATGAGGCTTAGCATCTGCTGAGTGTGGTCTCCAAGCCTCACATTGACCACATTGACAGCCATAACCCCTTTCTCTGTGATTGGCCTCTGCTGACCTTCACGGGTTTGGCGGCTCCCAGGACAATGGACTGAGGACCACAGAGGGTGGAATAAGAATGGAGTTTGAAGAACACAGGAGCACTTATCACCTCTAGGTCTCAGCCAGGTCCCTGCGCACCTGCCATCCCCCTCCACACTTCACTGTGTCCCTGAACAAGTTACCTGCAGACAACAAGCCACCGTCCCAAGGGGAATGGGAGAGACCTGTACTCGGTGAGCACCTGCAATGTGTAGGAGTTTGCACAACTGATTTCCTTGAGTCATCTCATTCAAGAGGTGGAATATGGGTTACGATCTTCACTTGTACGTGTATTTATTAATTCAGCACTAGTTAAGGATCAGCTATGTTCTAGGCATTGAATAAATATAAGACACACTCCTTCTCTTCAAGGGATGCTCGAAGAGTGGGTGACAGGCCCAAAATCACCCAGCTAAGAAGTGTTGTGACAGGAAAAGGAAACCATCATCTCCCTAGCCTAAACCCATCATTTTTTCCAACCTCAATGAACCATTGGACCAGCAGCCTTCATTATCTGAAAAGTCTATTAATAATACAGAGATTATGATTCAGTAGGTTTTGCAAGAGGCCCTATAGTTGGCATTTTTACCAACATCACACCAAGGGATTCTGATTCTAGCAAACTTCAGATCATACTTTGAGGGCTGTGGCCTCAAACCATATAAGTGACGCAGGAGCACTGACCATCTCAGGCCACGCTGAGATCCTGCTTGGTGCAGAGAGAGCACACATCCTCCTACCTTGGGGAGACTGAGTCGACTGGAAAGAAGAGTGCAATTATTGCATGCAGCCAGATTTGGAAGCAGTATAACAAATGTTACGTCTGAAGCCAGGAATGCCGCCCTGCTAGAATGCTGCAGGGCTGGCAGAGTGTGTGGGTAGGGCAGCCCGAGAGTCCCACCCTCACACTCACATCACATCATGTTATTAAGACCTGTGTTCCTCCGTACTGGTGTCCTGTCATGTGATTATCGCACTGTGGCTCTCAGTCCCACAATCCTAAGGGATGAGCCACCTGGGTCCTTATGTAGGCAGATGCCCTCAGTAAACACGGTCCTTAAGTAATTGCACAGTCTGGAGTTAACCCCAGACCTGACAGGAAATCACCTGGAGCCACCCATTAGGAAGGAGAATGGGAGCATAATGGACCCATCTGGACAGAGGAGCTGAGCCCAGATGAGGTAGGGACAACTGAGATGGTAGAAAGAGTACTGAAATAAGAGTCCTGGGTTCCAGACCTAATCACTGACTGCAGGATCCTCAGTGAGTCATGTCTCCTTTCTGGGCCATTGAGTCCTCATGAGTAAGATTCTTTCTGGCTCTGATTTTCTGAGTCCTTGATATTATTACAGGGTGAAGACACTTGCTCAGCTTGAAATGGGAAGCCTGAGATCCACTCCTGGTTCTTTTCTCATTGCACCCTTCACTCCTGGAAAACTGGTCCACTCCTTTCCCCAGAAGGCATCTGAGTCACTCCCATCCTGATTCCCTCCTCCCTCCCTTCATGTCTGTAGGGCTACTGGGGTATCTCATAGAATCAAGAAGATTTGATTCAGAAAGGGAAAGGAAATGGGCATATTCCAAAAGCAAGAGTTTGTAGCCCCTATTTCTAGTATGCTACCATTAGCTGCTGCCAGCACCACCACCTTTGTATCGTTCTGATTTAATTATGAAATTCTAGGAGATGGAGAATTTCATTGCCCAGGTGGGGTTGGATGCCTAGTCCTGACTCAACCAGGTATGGCCAGGTGGACAGGGTTGCTAAAGGAAATATGGCCAGTTACAGCCCACTGCATGTTAGAGGAAGTCTACAGAAAAGGAGGCTGCCATACTAGGGCTGAACACAATAATTATTCCTGGGGGACTCTAGCCTTTTCTGTCCTTCCAACTCTTCCTCTACCACTGACGCTCCGTCCTTCCTAGGCCTACATGGGCTCCTGCAGGAGGCAGAACTCAGTGCTCAGGACAGCACAGAGCACTTTCACCCTGACCGTCCACAAAGCACATGCTAGCAGCTTCTTCCTAGAGGTATGTTATTCACTCTGTTCCCAGAGGTCAGCCTTCACTCAGAGCTCATGAATTCTGGAGCTGGGTAAAACACTGACTATGATCCATCACAGCAGAATAGTCAGCTTACTGCCATCTTCCAGGAATCCTGCCAGTAAATCTTTATGGGGCATTTATTATACTGTAAAGGTCTGTGCTCAGTGCTGTGGATAAAGACAAGCTCAGAAGTACATAGACTCTCTTCCCAAGAAGGCCATACAGGAGAGAGAATAGAAAACAGATAACAATGTAACTAAACAGTTCCCAAAATCTTTTAGGAGCCAAGCACAGAAAGCGGTGGGTGAACTTTAGGAAAGGAGAGAGGTCAGTAAAGCACTTCCAGGGAAGGTGACATGGTAAATTGCATCTTAGACAAAGAGTAGAGGTCAGCCAAAAGAAAGGATGGAAGACAATTTCAGGCAGAAGGAACAGCCTGGGAAAAGGCTCAGAGGCATTCTGCAATATAGCAAAGAAAGAGCTCGTCTATGTGAGGTGAACAGAACACGTGAGGCACACAGTCCAGTGGAGCTGAGATTGGAGGGCTGGGCAGGGGTTACACCATGTTACACTAAACAGATCCTGCTGAACCTGCTGAGCAGTGTGGAGGAGGGGATGGGAGTGGGAGACAAGGGTGATTACAGTCATCTAGATGAGGGATGATAGAGAGAAGCTACAAGGTAGAATGTAAGCTAAGGCCTAGAAGACAAGAGGAGTCAGCCATAGGGAAACCGGAGAAAAGAATATTCTAGGCAGAGAAACAAACAAACAAAAAAACTGTGAAGTCCCCCAAGGAGGGAAGATGCATGAAGCAATGAAAAGTCAGGAGGTGTTTGAAGGAAGCAAGAGCAGCGAGGTCGGTGAGGAACGCAAACCCTGAGGTCCACCCTGTCCATGTTTGAATTTTCTTCACAGGAAAGCCTTTGGAGCGTTCTAAACAGCCAATTTCCATGATCTTATTAGCATTCTTTTTTGTTTTTGTTTTTTTTAGCATTCGTTTTTAAAGATTCTCTTATTGTGTGGGCAGTGGGATGACGGGAAGCGAGAATGCAAGCAGGGAGAACAGACAGGAGTTTACTGACATATTCCAGGCAAGAATGATCAGGATGGCCAAGGGGTAGAGTGACTTGGGCAGATTAGAAAGTTCTGGAGACAGAACTGGCAGAAATAGTTCATGGATTAGAGGGGGTAATAAGAAGAGAGAAATCCTGATTTGTTTGCAAGTGCAACTGAATATACAATAGTGCATTTACCAAGAAGGGGAAGACAGGCAGATGAGCGAGGTCTGATTTGGGGGGTGGTTAGAGGAAATATGGAAATCAAGGACTCTCTTTAGAATGTGTTCTGTCTGAGACGCATTTTAGATCTCTGAGAGGAGATGTCACCTAGCAGATGGCTAGAGACAAAAACTTGTATCTGGCTGTTTCTCAGTTCACATTTTACCTGCCCTATCTGCTGCATCAGATACAGTTGTTCACTTTTTCCTTCTTGAAATATCTTCCTACCCCACAACCCCCACCATCCAGCCCCACCGAAATCCCCCTGCTTTTGCTTTATCTGAAACCACATTCTCTCACAGGTTGGTAATAATCTCACAAACTAGTCAGACTCAATTTTCTCTTCTCTGTCATAAAATGTTGGTGAGCCACAGGTATGATCCCAAATCTCCTTTTTCTCTGTCTCACTTTCTGTCTAGATACCTCCAGTACCTCCAGTCCCATGTCTTCAAATGTCATTTATATGCTGTATCTGATGTAGCAGATAGGGCAGGTAAAATGTGAACTGAGAAACAGCCATTAGATTTATATCCCAACCCTCTAAGGGTTGGCCCACAGTAGATGCTCAATAAATATAAGTTAAATTCAGTGACTGAAAGACCTAGCCCAGGAATGGCAAATATAGAACATTTTTAGCTTCCAGGTTATCACAATTATTGCCTTTTGGAAAAAAAGTTGATGCTCAGCCTCAGAATCCCTCAGCACTATCAAGTAATTGGAATTGTCATGCAAATTTAATCTATTTGCCATTCCTGGTATAGACTCAACAATCAGAACAGGACTTTACATCAGAGTTGTTCAATGGAGCCTCATTAGCACAGCTTCAGGAAGAACCACAAACCATCTGCCAAGGTCTTGCAGGGGGAATTCCTGCTCTGGTGGGGGACTGAACCAGGTGATCGGGTGATCGCTGAGGCCCTTCAGAGAGTCTGTGGTTCAGACGGCAATTCTCTCTAACATGCAGCTGTTCAAAGTACAAAGAGAAAAATCCAACCCAGCCTAAGGTGAGTAAGTGCAAAATAAATCTTCCCTAAAACTTCTTCCTATGCATTTTTTCTCCCTCTCATCTTTACCAGCCTCCTCAAATGTCTTATCTGTAAAGGCATGATTCTATTCTAAATCTCTGTCTATCAACACATTTACCATTTTTCCTTCTTCCACACGGTAACATTAACCTAACTTACCCATTCAGCCATAGGCAGACTGTCTTCATCTCTAAATGATGCACTCCTCCACATAAAATAAAGGCAGACAGTTTTATTCTTTAGTCCAAAGTACTTACCATTATGGAGAGACATCTGCTGCAGACAAATCTTGAGTCTTTGGAACCTTAATACTTTGAAATTTATTCCTCTTCACCACCTGGAGGCTCATGAGTCCATTTGTGGACTTTCCCACCTAATGCTGCCTTGCAAGCTAATGAGTAGTTGGTTCATAGACATGCAAGTATAGCTCTTCTATTAGGACTCTGACATCCATATTGCAGTTGAAAGGGCAGAAAATTAACCACCAGAAGTGTCTCAGTGCCCTCTATCTCCTGTCACCTTTATTCAATACTTCAATGAACATGTACTGCATGTCAGATTCCATGTTATTTTCTAGAATAGAATCTAGAGGTACAGGGAGGAATAAGGTTTGGTTTTCTTTCCCACCTGGAGCTCATAAATGGGCTTTACAAGTTCTATATGTCCTTCTGAAATGATATGCAAAATGGTGTGTGTGTGTGTCTGCCTCCAGAAAGAAGTTTATAATTGTCATCAGATTTAGAATCCAAAAGTTCTAGGGATTCATGGGAATCTAAAGTCAGCTTTGACACTTCCCTTCCTGTCATCCCTAATGACATACAAACCAATCACCAAAGATTGCCAGGTTTGCTGTCTTTTCCCCCAAATTGCTCTAGATCTATCTCCCACTGTCCATCCCCCACCTTAGTTCAATCTACCCTCATTTCATTAGCTAACAGTCTCCCACATGGTGTCTCTGCCATCCTCCAATCTATTCTCCACAGTGAAGTCAGAGCATATTTTCAGCTCTCTAATTTTATCCTTTCCATCTCTTGCTTAAAACCTTTTAATGGCTTCCCACTGCTCTGAGCATAAATGCCAAGCAATAAACTTTCTCATGAGCATTTCCAATCATCACACATTGTTCTCTGTTATTCTCTTCACTCTGTGAACTCCAGCCTCATCCAGCTTCATTCTCATCTTTAAATTCTCTATCCGCTCCCCCTGCCATGTGGTTTGGGCACATTCTGCAATCTCTACCTGAAAGGCTTCTTTTTCCTCTCCCTTCGCCAAATTATAGTGTAATAATCACTTCTACCAGCCACTTCCCCTGTCCTCCCTGACTAGGCTAAACGCACTATTGTAAAACCTCCTAGCTCCATACACTTCATACTCTTTGTCCAAGTTAGAATTGTGCAGGCTTGATACGATTAATATTTATCCCTCAGCAAACCTGACTATGGATCATTGTATCCTAGGGCTTAGTGGAACACTGGGTACATAGAAGACAAGAGTTTGACTAATACTCAGTGAACGAACAAGTGAATAACTAAGTGGGTGAATAAAGAAGCAATGTAGCAGATGCTAAAATAAAAGAAAGCACTGAGCATTGCCACAGCACAAAAAAAAGGGCACATGTCATTAGGAGATCATAAGGGCAAGGACTGCACCTCCTATACCTTTAGTGTCCAGTCCAGAGCTTATGATGCATGTATATATGCAATGTACATTGAATGAAATAGCAACTAACTCTACCTGGGTGAGTGACAGGAGGCTTCAAGAGGACTTAGCATTGGACATCAGTCATAAAGGAAAACTAAAAGTATTCAGATCAAAGGGAAAAAGAGGCAGGCAAGGGGCATTTCAGACAGAAGAAAAGGCAGGTACAAAGGCATGAAGCCACAGAAAAGGAGGAAAAGGTCTTTGCAGAAAAAAAATGATTAGGTGAAGCAAACACGGAGATGCGCTTCCTGGGTCCTCCTCCTGATTCCCTCCTGGGAGGGAGAAAATGTTGTTTTCTCAAATGCTGGAAGCATTTGCAGAGAAACATCTCCAGCAGTCAGCTCCTTAGGGGTGGCCTGGGCTACAGAGAGCCATCTCATCCAAGGTCACACCATTCCAGGAGTGACCACTCCCCACCACTGCTCAGACATTTGGGTCCACTGAGGGACAACCTTAGCAGCTTTTTCTCCAGAGCTCCCACTGGGGTAGGCAGAGGCCACCATTGGTATTGCATTACCATGGTTTAACCCTTCCCTCCACCCTTCCTCTCACAAGTGTTGATCTCACCTGAACACCAAACTCTGTGCTTGAGTCTGCTTCTCAGAGAACCAGACTGAAAGCCTGGGTTATGCCATGAGTGGGTTTATGCAGAGGAATTAACTAGAAAGGTAGTTGAGAGCAGGATGGTGAGGGTTCTGCAATGCGTGCCAATAGGTATGAACTTACGTGGCTGACAGTGAGAGACCAGGGGCCTTGTAAGAAGAGGGTGCTGAGTTTAGAGTCTTGTATTGGAAAGACTTCTCTGGCTGCTGTACAAAGACTCTATTAGAAGGAGGCGGAGAGGCCCACTGAAAGACCATTGGATTTGTCCAGGAAGGAGAAATGTGAGTTCCAAGATGGAGAAATAATGGGTGGTGGAGAAGAGGGGTGGTGTTGAGCAATTTAGGAGGAAAAATCAAAAGTTCCTCATAACACATTGACTACGGGGACAGAGTGAGGATGACTGGATAATGACACAGAGAGGGTGTGCTAATTCATTCCTAGGTGTGGCAGGGAGAGAACTCCTCATTTAAAATTTTCAACTTAGAATAGGAGTTCTTTCTTTTAAAGCCTTGTCCAAGGCACTCCATGTAGCAGAGAATTCGAATGGTAACCAGGACTCTCCTAGAGCTTAAAATACATAATAAGCCGGCAAAGCCTTATACAAAAAGCAAAGTCATTAGCAAAGTTTGTGGTTGTTCATCAGCTAAGATCTGGAAACTTTTTGCCTGATATCATTAGTCATCACGCTTGCTAAAGAACATTATTCTGTTAAACAGACGGGGGATTCAAATAAAAGGAGCAAACATATGAATATGCAAGAAGGAAGGCCATATTATTAATACAGAATGAAGCAGAACCTGGCAGCATTATCCTTCATTCAACAAGTATTTATTGAGCATCTTCTACATGCCAACAATTATGCTAGGGGCTGGGAATACAATGATGAGCAAAAACCTGCAGATTTCACACCACAAAGCAAGCACACATCTGGAGAAATGTAACATAAATTAATTATGTGTTGCTGGTTCCAGCATGCCACTCTTCATCCATTTAGTTCAAATGTATTCCTATAACTCCTACTTCTGCACTGAAATTTCCTTTCATGTTTTTTCTCATTCATTGTGGCATAATAGAAAGAGTAGACAGGCATACCAATTGCCTTTCTAATCATGTGAACTTGAGTAAATTCGACACCCTTCCAATGGGGCCAATTATACCAATCTCCCAGGGTATGCTTGAAAATGCACTAAGATACTATGTACAACAGCCAGTTAGGTATACAACATATCATATAAGCCTTTATGTGAATTCAACTATACCAAATGGAGATGGGAATGAGGGTAAGAGAGAAGTAATAATTTAAATATATAACTAGGGCTGACTACATAATTTGCAGGGCCCAGAGAAAAGTGAAATTGAAAGATTCCTTATTCAAAAATTAAGAATTTCAAGATGGTGATAGCAGAGCATTGGGCCAAGCACTGGGTGCTTCTGAGTGTGAGGCCTTTTGCAATGCCACAGAATGCACAACTATTAAGTCAGCCCTGGACTTTTCTTATTCCCATATCCCAGTGATTCTTGGTTCCCAAGTGTATCTAATATGTTAGTAAGTTCTGCAATTAATATGATCTCAATACTAAAATATATGTTTTGTTTATTTGATTTTTGTTTACTTTGGCCACTAACCAGAAGCAACCTTATTTTCATGTCCATAAAATCATATATGCAGTCATTTAGCTTAAGGGATTTTCAAGGGTAGTTGTATTAGTTCATTTTCATGCTGCTGATAAAGACATACCTGAAACTGGGAATGAAAAGAGGCTTAAGTGGACTTGCAGTTCCACATGGCTGGGGAGGCCTCAGAGACATGGTGTTAGGTGAAAGGCATTTCTAACATGGCAAAGGCAAGAGCTAATAAAGAGGAAACAAAAGCGGAAACCCCTGACAAACCCATCAGACCTCGTGAGACTTAGTCACTATCATGAGAATAGCACAGGAAAGACAGGCCCCCACGATTCAATTACCCACCCACCATGCCAGGACTCTCCCACAACATGTGGGAATTCTGGAAGATACAATTCAAGTTGAGATTTGGGTGGGGCACAGCTAAACTGTATCAGTAGTTTTTACACTATTTTCCCATTACACACTGGCTTACTACAGCCTGCAGGAGGTGAGAGCTCACCATGGCTGTCATTTCTCCTGAGCCTTTGACTGTAGGAAATCAACCTTGTACCCAAGTCTGAATCACATGCTTTGCAGTGAGAACTTCATTCAAGCCACACAGCAAGCCCGCAGGATAAATAATAACATCCTCATTCTCTAGAGGAGGGGGAAACAGAGCCTCAGAGCAGGGAAGCAATTTCCTTAACGTTACCCAGAAAATAAATGGCTAATTTGGGATTCAAATATGGGTCTTTGGAGCCCACAGTCCACATTCATTCACTAATATCTTAATAAATGTTGGTTCCTTCCAACTTTCTTCTGCGAATCTTGCCCCCACCTTTTGAAATGAAGAATTGTTTGGCAAATGAGAAACCTGATTTTCTACATCCTGGTAGCAAAGAATGGTTTGCCAATTCAGTTCAGGCACGTAACGCCGGAGGCAGAGCAACGGGAGAGCCTGGAAGTCTGACCTGTGCTTCTAGAGCTCTGATTGCCACATAGTGAAAACTCAGGGCTGACATCACTAGTCTGTATCCTCCCGAACATGAGCCCATGTGGAGAGAATGCTATAAGGGTAAAAAAAATAAAGGTCATTTTAGAGTGAATGATAGGTATAATTAACGTTACTGACAATGAAAACTTAGTTGCTGAGAGACAAATGAGTCATCAGTGAGCTTCATGTTGAAATGACATGCCATCTTGTTGCTCAAATACTTACCTATTAGGGAAAAAAAAGCAATTTCCTGATCAATGCACACAAAATTCTGGGTTGAGAACACTAAGTGAAAAGTGGAGAAAAAAAAATGCTTGTGTGTTCTATTTCCTGGTCATGCATGTGCACAGCCACATTTATACGTAATTTTGGGTTTTTCATTCCCCTTTATGAGTTTTTATTGTCTCCATGTCTTAGCATGAGGGCCATTCATAATCTGACCTTGTCTTCTCTTCCTATGATCGCCCTCCCTAGCCTCTTCCCTAAACATCCAAATATTACTTTAACATTCCAGATGTAGCTCTACCTAGACATGAAGCCTGGCCTGGTCTCCGAATCAGAAATGCAGGCCATGAAAAGGCATGACCTGTTTGTTGAATGATGAGAAATTCAGTGTATTCCCTAATTTAACTGGGAATGGCCTCATTCACCTCTCCACCTGGCAAGCATGTCCTCTCCATATTGAGTCAATCACTTCTTTCTCCAGGTGTTCTCAGCACTTAGTTCATACATCTATTATTGAGCTCAACATGACGCATTGCACTACATATCTTTCCATCCCCCTAATATCTGATGTATCACTGAATGAATACATGGGGGCATCTTCCCCATTAAACCATGGGATTTGTGAGAATAACATCTTTATATTGCTCATCTTTGCACCTCCCTCTGTGCTTGGCATAATATTTTGAACAAAATATGTGCCCAATACATATTAACTAGATGTACTTGCCTCCATCAAAATTACTTTTAATGATTACAAATTTGGCATTTGGTACCTCTTGTAAACAGAGGCAAGCTGATTATTTGATAACACAAAGATCTTACCAGACTGCAGGAGGGGTGTGAGGAAAAATATGTTCTGAACTGACACAGATGCTGCTGAATTAATAATTAAAAATCGCATGGAATGTATAAATGATAGAATATAAAATGTGAAGGGACAAAGCAATGGTCTGTTTCCTATTGAAAAAGAATCATCTGGTCCACTAATGAAGTAGAGTCGTTAGTCTTGGTCATAGGAAATTAATAGCTACCTTCCTGTAGTGACTTGCCATGTGCCAGCTATTTGCTGAGCCCTTTTGAATGTTATCACATTAAATCCTCTCAACAGCCCTATGAAGAAGGTCGTACTTGTATTATTCCCTTCCATTTTCCCTTTTGGAGATTAAGCTTGGGAGAAGTATGATAATTTGCCTAAAATTGCAGAGCCAGTAGATGAAAGAACTGGATTCAAATCAAAATACGTTGCTTCCAAAGTCCCTACTCTAAACTAGTCTGCTCTGTAGGTAAAATAAGGATGTAAGGTGATGTTTCAGCTCAGTGATAAAGGGAATCATCTATTTCATAGACTTCCGTCTCTTCATCCTACAAATGATAAAACTGAGACTCAAAATGATAAAGAAATGTAGGATCTTAAAATCTCATGGCTGAAAAGAACGTTAAAATTCATCTAGTCAAATATTCCTACATCCACCTGCTGACAATGTCTAACAACTTTGTTGAGGTAAAATTCACACATCATACAACTCACCCAGTTTAAATTATAATTCAGTAGTTTTTAATATATCCACAGTTGTATGTTGATTACCACAATTTAATTTTAGAACATTTCATCACCCCCCAAAGAAACCTCATATCCATTAGCTGTGCTCCACATCCCAGCCCCAACTCCAGCCTTAAGCAACCACAAATCTATCTCCATGGATTTTGCCTATTCCAGATATTTCATAGAAATTGAATCATACAATATGTGGTCTCCTGTGCTTGGCTTCTTTCACTTAGCCTAACATATGCTTTTGAATATCTTGAAGTCACCTCAATACATAGCAGCAAACTTTTGGCAGCAACAAAGAGTGGCTGGTGGGCAAGGCACATTTCCCCCAAATAATCTTCATTAGCCCCATCCCATAAGCTACCCCAAAATAAACATAAAATCTAAATTAGGAGAGTATGTTTGATATTCATTGTGGTTTGAATTGTGTTTCTCCCTAAAATTTGTATGTTGAAGTTAACCCCAATATCTCAGAATGTGAGCTCATTTGGAAATACAGGCTTTACAGAGGTAATCAAGTTAAAATGAAGTCATTAGAGTGGGCTCATATGATGGGTGTCCCAGTCACACGGGGAGAATGCCAAGTGAAGACTGGATTTATGCCACCACAAGCCAAGAAACTATCAGAAGTTAGGAAAGAGGCCCAAAACAGATCTTTGTCTCAGATTAAACCAACCTGCCAACAGCCTGATTTTGGACTTCTGGCCTCCAGAACTGTGAGAGAATCCACTTCTATTGTTCAGGCAACTCAGTTTGTGGTACTTTGTTGCAGCAGCCGGAACAAACTAATACTATGTTTAAACACAGCTTCTGCACAAGTTTCCTAGTCATCTTCTCCCTGACAAGTAGGTTGCTACCCTGAGGCTCCTCCTCAGGCAAAATCTGAAAGTCAACATTTCTTTAAAATCAAATCCATGAGATTGCCACCTAAGCCTGGCCTTCTTCCAGAGCTCCCTACTTTAGGCAATGGCAACATTCTCCAAACAAATATGCAAGCCAGAATTCTAGAGTCATCATTGTCTTCTCTTTATGCCTACTTTCTCACCACCCCCCCCCGCAACACACACACACGCACACGCACACTCACACACGTTTTAAGTCAAGAATATTTCACAAGAGAATTCTATCAAGCCAATGAAGACAAATCAACCAAATACCTTTTAGAATGTTCCAGATCATTAAAACC
The DNA here is from genome assembly GCA_036589455.1 of Ateles fusciceps. Taxonomy (NCBI): domain Eukaryota; kingdom Metazoa; phylum Chordata; class Mammalia; order Primates; family Atelidae; genus Ateles; species Ateles fusciceps. Next base: position 4,462,392 of record JAZHEH010000672.1, read on the forward strand.
TAAGCCTCACCATTCCTTCATAAAGCCAGCAAAACATTATCATCTGAAAAAACAAAATAACAAAAAGAAAATAATAGAAGCTTAATAAAGAATCTCTATACAAACCCTAGCTAAGATAGTAGGTTGCGTAATCCATGGGTGTTTAAAAGAATAATATAACATGACCAAATACAAATTGGTTCAGGAATGCAAGCATACTTCCTTCTACTCTACTGGCCCACAATGTTATGATATGAGAAAATTAGAAATGGCCAACATGATTTGCCTGTTAAAAGACTTCATTGCACTTTATAACCTCATCTACTCTCAATATTTTAAAATATTTTTTCATTTTCTTCCAGGAATCATTAAAAGTCCTTTGGCACCAGGGACCATGTGTCCCCCCCCCCTTTTAAATACACTAATGGTTTTGCCAAACTTTAATCTACTGAAATGTCTGTCTGCACAGTCTCTTGCCAATATAGATGCAGAAAACATGCTCACTGCCAATATCTAATGGAGGCAACCTATTATGTAACAGTCAAAAACAACCTCTCTCACCTGGGAATTTGAATTTGAAAGCCAAAAATTCATTTCCTGGAAAAAAAATTTTGAAAAATTATGTCAGGGCTGAAATTCAACCCAACTCAATGTACTGCTATGATTATCTACTGCTATGTAACAAAATTACCCAAAATAAAATAATCTATTATTGTCGTATGAGTTGACTGGGCTCCCACTGGTAGGTTCTTCTGTTGGGTCATGTGGTTGTAGTTGGTTGGTTATTGAGCTGACTTAAAGGCTTTCCTAAACTATGGCCCCCAGATGGCTCACACACATGGCTGACAGTTGATATGGGCTGTTGGCTGGGAGCACAATAGAGGTAATTGACCAGGGTGCCTGTTGCAACTTGGGGCATTCAAGGCTGTCAGGTCAGCTCAGGACTGCGACAGCCACAGCAGCCAACAGCTGGCTGAGATGGTCTCATTGTTGTCTCCATTACATCCTCTATAACACAAAGATACATCATTGAAAGCCTTTAAACTCATGGAAGAATCCTGTGACATTTAAAAGTCTTGTTCTTTGTCCTGTGTGAAGACCTCTAAAACTACCTTCTGACATCCCTGGAGGCTAGTTAAGTACTTGGCTTTCGGTTTGTCAAGCCTGAGTTCCCAACTGTGTAGTTTTGTCAACTTTCTAAACCTCTTCTGTAAAACGGATACACCATCTCACAAAGTTGTAGTGAGGTTAAAGAAGAATAAAATGTGTGAGGTACTTTGTACACTGCCCGGTATATGATGATATGTTAATGAGTGGTATTATTAATATTGCCATTAACATGATCATCATTGTTTTGAAGGGAAAAGAAAGGCTATATTTGAAAGAAAAGAGATTATTCTATATTTTGAGCATGGATAGACTAATATACCATATTATGTCCTTCTCTTATGTTGCCATGGGTTCCATTTTTATGTAAAAGGATCAATGACACTATTCAGCTTACATTATCTCATTTTTTCTTTTCTGAACATATATCTTACTCTGTAGATAGTAAAAAAAATTATAAAAGGGAGAAGGGGTGTGAGTGCATATGTTGCATGTGTATGTGTGTGTGTGTGTATGTGTGTGTGTGTGTCTACATTCTGGGGATACTTACTTAGATGAAATGAGACCCTTATCTGTCTTTGAAACCTCACTTATCCTTGAGGCCTCCTTTGCCTGTTAATTTCCTGGTGCAAACTTCCCCTCCCAAACCTCCCTATAGGTGTCTCTTTCCTTGATGTCCCACTGTGTGGCTGCACCTCTGTCAAAGCTCTCACTACAGCTTTAGTTGTGTTGAGGGACCTGGGCATGTGTTCTTGTCCCCCAGTGGGCCAAATCTTTGACCACAGTGCTGAAGCAAAGACTGACCACCCCCCCCACCATGACTCTCTTCACCCTGATTCAATCACTAGCTCTAGTACATGCCAAATAGTTGTCTGTTGAATTAAATGTGGTCCAACTTCCTCATTTTATAGTTGAAGGAACTCAAACCCAGACAGATCTAAGACTTGCCTAGGGTCACACAGCCAAGCCAGAACTAGAATCTCAGCTCCTTCCTCCCCAGTAAGTGCCTATGTGCTCTACCAGCCAATGCTGTGGCCTGCTGGGACATGTGGGGCAGGTGGACAGTGGGACCCAAGGAACAAGGTATGTTTGTCTGCCCATGGGATTGCAGACAGGTCCTCTGAGGACACTTCATAATAGCCTTCCCACCATAATCCCTAACTACTGGTGTGGACCCATGAGGAACAGCATGGCCTACATTGAGGACAGAGTTTTACAGCTGGAAATGGCAATGACAACAGACATTGGAGATGGCACAGGAAAAGGCACTGGACCCAGGGTTGAGCAGGTCGGGTTTGAATTCTCTTCTTCTGCTTCTAGCTGGTTGATCCTATGTAATCACTTTTCTTTCCTGAGTCTCAGTTTTCTCATCTGTTAAGTGAGAGTTATAACATCTACTTAGAAAGCACAAAATAAGTAACCAGCACAGGAGACCATTGTGTATGAATATTTTTGACAATGACAGAGTGTTCTGATTGTCCATAAATTCAAGTTTGCTGTCACACCAAACATCTATCCACAATTTCCTCTTCTCTGCCCCTGTATATAAGGCCTAGAGGCCTTAGCTCTTTGCTTCCTGATTGTATAAGGCCTTTTACTGGAGTTCTTAAGGAATAAACTTTGGAGAGGTTCTAAGTGTCTAGGGGTGGAGACGCCTTCCATCCTAGGTGTTCCTGGCTACTTGGGGATTTCATATTCTCTTTCAACCTCTTCTCTAGATTCTCTGTCTGCTACATATTTGCTTGAAACAGACATTCAAATAAGGCATTTATCAAAGAACAGTATATTAAACAAGGTACCAATATATACTTGTGCTAGGCACCCAGAGAAAAGCACCATTAGTAGGATTTAGAAGCGCTTACTACCTCTTGGAAAAGATGATACTTAAGCTGTGCTTGCAGGAGGGGGTACAGCTAGTATCAAGGGGTTGGTCAACTCACGTGTGGTAGTTCTCAATAAAATGAGCAGGATACAGTGTAGGTGCTACAGAAAGATAGCATGGTATGGTATGAAGGTTGGGCATGAGTTTAGATGGATGCTGGAAAACTGCAATGATGACCCCAGTTTTTCCCCTGCCCGTTACCCACTTTCTTTGCTATGCAACTTTGCAGTGCCCTCTTATTCTGAGCTAATGGCCAGGACATGCTCATCTGGTGATAACAGAGGCACAGAAAAGCAAAGCCCAAAGTTCAAGGCCATTTGAAGATACAACTTTTGTCAGGTCTGCTAACAAGTCATCGTCCAAAGCAAGTGGCATGGTTTATAGACCACTCTCAAAGAATGAGGCAAAAAAGTGGCATGAGTGAAATAGGCCCTATGAGCCAGCATATGTGTACGCAATGGTACAGAGAGGAAGACCAAGGTTCAGCTAGCTCCCCTAGCCTGGTAGCTCCTGTCTTCCTGCCCAGCCAACTTTCACTCATCTGCACAATAGAAACTGAGGGAAGGGCATAGTAGAGGATGCTTTTGATCTCTTGGAAGTTCCAGTTCTTCCCTCTCACTCATTGTGACTTGAATAGGTCACTGTATCCTGCTTGTTCTCCTTCATTTGTCTTTAAAGCAAATTTTTGCTCTCAACTCATCCCATTTTTCTGAGTTCAGTGAACACAGGACACTAAACAAATTGTCAGTGGCTCCTCATGACCAACCAATAAATTCCAAACTCTTTAGCTAGACAGTCTAAGAACTTTCTAACCTGTAAGCTATTTATATTCCGATTTGTACTGGGGCTATTTCCACAGAAATCTTATCTTTACTACTCAATTGTTAGCTTCTTCAGGGGAAGGGATTGGGAGTTATCTAGTATTTATCAGGGAGCTCATCTTATAACAAGCACTTAATATATTTTTGACTCTGTGTTAAGATAAAGCACTGAACAGCTCCAAGACAAGATGAATGTAATCATCTCCACAGTGGACAGAGCACTGGGCCTGGAGTTAGAAGACCCTGCTCCAGGTACTGATTGCTTCTTGCCACTTGGTGATGTTGGAACCATCATTTATTCTCCCTGAGTATCAGTAATCTTAACTGATAGAAGAAAGTGATAATTGTTTATTGTAAAAAATAAAATGGCAAACAAAGAAGAAAAAGTTGCAGTATAACTTAGAAAGAAATGCCACTTCAAAACCAGAGCCTTTGAAGGACCCAAGTTTGTCACTACCAGACCTATGATAATGCAGAGTTTAGTAGGGCTTTGTTTCCACTAAACTCAGTTAAATAAATGATCTTTTGCAAAGCTAAAGTCATAATTTTATTTCAACAAGTTATAGGTCTTAAAACTAGAAGTAACATCAATAAGTGAAAGGTTTTAGATGAGATAGATGAATGGGACTTGTTAGAAGTAAAAAGTAAAGGGTAAGAAGGCATCATTATACCCACTTTACAGCCCATGGATGCCAAGTGATTTATACAAGCTAGCAAGCTATAAACCAAATATTGTATTAAACATCTCAGGAAGGAAGAAAAATATATCCATATTACACACACACAGAGCCATGTTTAGTTACTCACAGAGCATAGGAAAAATTTCTTGGACTGCTTCAGGCTGTCAAGATATGGCTTTCCCAAGGAATAGTGTTGAAGTGAAGGAACCTTTCACTAATGGCAAAGTCAGCCAAGAATTTCCCATGTGAAAATGTATTAGTAACCAACACAATTTGGCATCATTGCAGAAATAAAGCCTTTCGTCTTATCATAAAATCAAGCTCACCAAACTTGTGACAGTCTTGCTATAGTCTAAACCTGTCACTCCACTGGATACCCAAACCTCAGGTGGCTTAACAGTGGAGAGACCCTCTATCTCACCAAGTAAGCCTCTTATTGCTTTGAGGAGAGATTGCAAGTGCTGAGAGAGGAAGAGGAGAATCATGGGTGCAATAAGTTCTACTTTCTATCCTATGCTTTTTTCCATTCAGGTTTTACAGGTAGCTTGTTAAAAGTAGTTCCATTTCCTCTTGCAGTTTCCTCCTAAATGCCCCTGAGATCTCTGTGGGCAAAGAGGGAGTGACTCTAAATAGCCCAGGCAATGTTCTTAATGGTCATTCAGTTTAAAACTCCAACTGTAACTGTAACCTCAGCCATAGTGGCCTTGTACCTCTTGGTTATGAACAGCCTTGCCAGTAAGCAAAGGATATGACGGCCTTCATATCAACAAGTGGAAGGCTCGAGCAGGCCTTTTGGTGAGGAAACATTTCCCTTTTACCTACGTCTGCCTGAAATTCATTCAGTGCTCAGATGATCTTAAAGATCATCTGACCAATCATCCAAATTTCCAAATAGGGAGGCAGAGTCCCAAAGAGCTGAGGAGACTTGCCCAAGATTATCTAGCAAATTAGCAGCAGAGTAAATACAGAACCAAGCTTTCACCACCCTAGTCCAGCCCACTTTCCAGGAGTCCACACTCGACTTAGTAGCTTAGTATCAGCATCTCAGCATGGATTGGTGCTTAGTAGCAGCATCTCAGCATGGATTGGTGCTTAGTAGCAGCATCTCAGCATGGATTGGTGCTTAGTATCAGCATCTCAGCATGGATTGGTGCTTAGTATCAGCATCTCAGCTGGATTGGTGCTTAGTAGCAGCATCTCAGCATGGATTGGTGCTTAGTAGCAGCATCTCAGCATGGATTGGTGCTTAGTAGCAGCATCTCAGCATGGATTGGTGCTTAGTAGCAGCATCTCAGCATGGATTGGTGCTTAGTATCAGCATCTCAGCATGGATTGGTGCTTAGTAGCAGCATCTCAGCATGGATTGGTGGAGCTCATAAGCCGCCTCCCTGGGCTGGACACTAGAGGGAAAGGTAAGTCAGAAGTGATCTCCACCCACTATGTTCGCTCAGTCTCGACAGAGATACGGAAAACAAAGACAAACATAACCCAGTAGAGTAAGTGTTTCAGTGGAGGCTTGTACAAGTGCTAGGGGAGAACAGAAGAGAGAAAACTCCCTATGGGGAGACAGGGTTGAAGAGGCCTCTGTGAAAAGATAGCAATTGAGCTGACTTTCAAAGGACAAATGTGATGTAACGAGAATATAAAGGAATGTATATAATGAGTTATACATATATAATGAGTTGTGTTCATAGAACCCTGAGAAGTCTCTATATAGGCCATCTCTTGAGGACAGAAGGATGAGAAATTCTAGAAATGGACCAAAACCAGATCTTGGATTACCTTCTACGTCATGATAAAGGACACAGATTTTACCGGGGGAGGCAAGGGGAAGTTCACTAGTTTGCTAGGGATTCCATTAACAAAGTACCACAGACCGAGTAGCTTAAGGGACAGAAATTTATTGTCTCACAGTTCTAGGGGCTGAAAGTCTGAGAACAAGGCGTTGGCAGAGTTGATTTCTTCTAAGGCCTGTGAAGAAGGATCTTTGCCATGCTTCTCTCCTAGCTTCTGGTGGTTTGCTGGCAATTATCCCTATCTCTGCACTCACCTTATGCACTCTCCCTGTGTGTATGTCTGTGTTAATATTTTGCTTTTCTGTAAGAACACCAGTCATATTGGATTAGTACTCGTCCTAATGACCAAATTCTAAAGTGATTATCTCTGTAAAGACGCTGTCTCCAAATGAGGTCACATTCTGAGGTAGTGAGGGGTAGTACTCCAACATATTTGTTTGGAGGGACACAACTCATTCCGTAACAAAAAGCGTTTGAAGAGTTACAAGAAAGAGAGGGAATCTGTTAGATATGCATGCAAGGTTGAACATAATGTACACCATCCGGAAGATAGATTGGAAAGAAGTATATCTGGAGGCAGCAAGACCAGATGTAGTGTCCAGGTAAGAGGGCATAAGAGCTAAATTCTCAGCAGCAGTAGCAAAATATAGTGGAGGGCATCAGGTCAACAGATAGCTACCTATCTCTTTAGGTAGCCACTAACAGACCAATTTAATGCTGGAGATGAGGGAGAGTGAGACATTTAATGGGTCTCTGAAGCTTTTAGCTTGAGTAAATTGTAAAAATGGTGACACCGTCTACTAAAAAAAATGAAAAGAAGGAAAAGAGAAGATTTTAGATAAGGGAGACTAATTTTAGTCTCAGGCTTCTTCAGTCCAAATCATCTACATGCGTCCAAGTGAAAATATTGAGTAGGCAGCTGGAAGTATGAGAAAGAATGGGATTTTTTGCCACAGTTATTTTCGGAGGACCTACTAAGTAAGTGGCAGTTGGCTGAGATTTTGAGATATAAATGTGAATGACAGCAGTCATTCTTAGCTGCTTAACTAATCCCTCAACTCTGTTTTCTGTTTTCTTCATGGAAAATTCCTGATTTTGTTCAAATGTTTGTTTGCCCATGTGCTCAAGGAAGATGGCTCTAGCCTAGACCCAGGAAGAGAAAAGAAAGGAAGGAAGGAAGAAAAGAAGGGAGGGAGGGGGAGAAAAATAAGAGGGAAAGAATAAGAAAGGAGAAGAAACTAGAAAAGAAATTCTTGTTTAATGAACCAAGAAAGTCATTAACTTACAAAGTTGATAAAATCTCAAGTGAACGTCTGATTTAGCCCTCTGATTTCAGAAGGGTCAGGTATTAATAGGTCTATTTTAAAGCCTTCACGTCTGGTGTTTCTACTCAAAAAAATATTTGTATTCTATCCTTTTTTTAGCCGTTCTTTTAACCTACTCTTCCTGCTCTTTCTCTTCCTTTCTTTCCAATTTTTAAACATCCAAAAGTTGCTTTTTTTTTCTTTCCCATTCACATTTCCTTATGTCATTTTCTTGTCCTGTAACATGGCTTTCACTCTGGTATATAGTATTAAATATGTCTTAACAAGAAGAGAACACAGGGAGGAGAGTTTCAAACCCACAAAGTGTGATTTGTGCATAGGAATGATATACTGACTACAAAGAGATTGTTGAAAAGATTGAGTCAAGTTGGAGCCATTTTTACTAATAAGGAAGCATCCATGGCCACAAAGCCAGCTTAGAAAATACAGTGCTCTCATGCTATTCCTCTGTCCCTTGCCCAGTGCAGACATAACTAATCCATCATGGCATTCATTTTCACTTGACGCTAGAATCAGCCTTAAGCCCCTTCTCTTTGTATCTCTTTAGGTAGCCACTAACAGTGGCCAATATGGCATGCATGATGAAACATTTTGCCATTCTGGACCCAAAGTCTACAGTAGGCTGAAGCAAGAGGATTTAGCAATTGGGTTGAGATCTCAAATGAATTGTCTATGTTACATAATCATGCATTCATTTACTCATTCCACAAGTTTTTATTAAATGTCATCTCTATATGTTGAACACTGTCATAAATAAGGCACAGTTGTTCTAGGAATTGGGCTAGTTATTGAGGTAGGTAGGTTAGCAAATCTTCACCATCTTGGATTATGGACATTTAGCTAGAGTTAACCTATGTAGGTCCTGGAAGCATAGAGTAGGTTCCCGAAAGCCAGCCTTGGTGACACTAGAAATGAATGGTACCCTTTGGGATTGGGCAACACTGCAACCCCAGTTTATGGTATAGACAGAGTACTTTATCCACTTCTATCTTCTGCTGTTCCTACCACATTAGCATTTCTTTCTGCCCATTCTATGCATGTCTCACTGTATGGAGCTCCATTAACTCCTGTGGCAGCTGTTCACTCAATAATTCATTCATTCAGCTGATCATTCTACAATACTGATTGAGCCTTCATTAGGTATCAGACACAACACTGATTGAACTTTCGTTAGGTGTTAAAAAGGGGTTCCTTGTTAACAAAACAAGGTCTCTATGCTCAAGGTGCTTATATTTTACTAAGAAAAGGCACATAATAAACAAAAAATCAATAAGAAAAATATTAGACTGTGATGAGTTCTGGGCCATAAGTAAAACAGAATGATGTAACCAGGCCCATTTTCAGTTCAGAGGTCAGTGAAGTCCCCTAAGGAGATAACATTTTAGGAGAGACCTGAATGATGAGAAAAAGTCAGATAGGCAAAGTTCCTGAGAAATCTGTGGCAAGCAATGGAAACAACCAACACAGTGGTCCTGCATCCTTCTCATGCAGCTTCTACATCCAACCTTATTGCCTCTTGGATCACCTGGCCCATTGACAAACCTCAAGATACCCAGTGACTTTGAGAACAATGCCATGGTCACCCAGCTTCTCTGTAATACATTCTTTATCACATCACCATTTTAATCATAACACTATGAGTGACAGAGAAGCACTGGCCATGGGGGCTTTAGCCACATGACCCTCACCTCCCTAAGATGACCCTTCTTTAACTCTTGATCTTAGTTTTAGTTGCTCCCCTAGCTATTCAACAGGTGGGGAATTTTATCTTGTCCTGGAGTTTTGGGTTAGAAAGAAGGTAGCATCCTGGAAGTTTTCCTCCTGGAAGACCATTCCACCAAAATAGCAAGCCCTCGTCTTCCTCATTGCTCTATTTCCAAACTCCTCCTTGGTACTAAATGATAGTTGAGGGTAGAGTCATGCTTTAACGAAGAGCCACTAATCATCTCAGGCTCTGCGGTAGAAACAAGCATGGGAGAAGAGAAGCTGCGAGCATTGTAAACCCATCATCTCCTTTTAGCCCACTATGTAAGGCTTCCATTCTCCTTGCAGCTGGTGATATCCTGGCTCAGCCATGGACAGTGGAGCATGTTTTAAGCCTGAGTTTTTCAATGTGTGTTATGTGATTGTGTTCCATAAGACATCAATAGGTGTTCTGTGCTGAAAATAAAGATAATAGGAATGAGAGACTTCTGTTGTTGTATATGCTACTTACATACTTCTTTTCTTCTGGACATGCCAGAACTTCTGATAATACACTATTGTGTAAGCACATGTAAAATTCTGTGAATAGTATTTGGCACATAGGGAGGGACCATTTAATGGTTTCATGAAACCACTAAACTCTAGGTTTAATTATTTTGTCAGTCAGGATAGGCGTGCTTATGCTTCTGTAAAAAACAATCTCAAAATCTCAATGGTTTAGAACAACAAAGAGTTATTTCTTTATCTTACATGTTTATTACATGTTGGCTGTGGGGTAGGGGTTGGGTCATCTTTATTCTGGAAATGGCATCACTTACAGATGCAGGAAGAAAAGCAGACAGAAAATGTGAACACTAGTACTTCTGCATGTCACTTCTACTCGCATTTCGTTGGCCCAAGAAGTCACCTGTCTGTTGCTAACTTCAATAGCAGCAAAAATACATTTTTTTCAATATATCCAGAAAGGGAGGAAAATTGCATACTTGGATAGGTGGTAATAAGGCTTACATCGACAATTATCTATATATTTATTTTTATCATTATCATTATTTTTATTATCTCTATCAATATGTCTCTCCAATAATAAAAAATTATGTATTTTCAAAATTACTCAACCAAAGAATCACTCTCTTTTAGAACACTGATTGGTAAGGACGCAGCTTGGATCACTTCTCTGCAATCACTTAGAATAATTCTCACTTTGGTCTCCTGCTCCCACACTTTACTTACCGTTGTCTCATCTACTTGGTCTTAGAATGTTTTGCTCTCTCCCTTGACTTTAGATCATCTGACTTAGAAGCTGTCTAGTCTCTCCTCTTGGGTCTTTGGACACCAACTCAGTTTTTGGCCTTGCCTTTGTTCTACTTCAGCACCCATTCTGCTCTCTGTTCCCACTACGACCTCTTCTCAGCACATCCAACCCCATATACACCTCTCCACCTTGTTCAGCTCTGTCTCACACTTCAATCAAAGGAAAGAGGGGAAAAATTCGGATAGTCAGCTATCAGCAAAGTATTTTATTGCAATGTATACTGATTGAGGATCACACAAACAGAATTCAATGTATCTTCGAAAACATGTCAGCTGCCAGCAATTTCCTGGAATAATAATTGCATCTCTCTGGGGCAGGGGAATTGAGAGTTTATGTTCCTCATTTCTCCCTTTGCAATTGGCTGTTCTGTCTGGAGAAGTCGGATGAAATGACTGTAGCAGCACGATTCTGGCCCACTTAAAACTTCTATTATGAAACCCAGTTGCATAAGTTATAAGAGCAAACAAGTTATATTCTCAGGAACAAATTCTAGTGAATCAGCTCATCTGAGCTTCACATCTTCATCTGTCTCTGAAGTGGCTTATTTAAATTTTAATAGAAAACGTTCTACGCGGGGCTCAAATGGAGGGAATGAAAATAACAGTTTATCTCTAAGACAAAATTGTGTCAGGAGCAAAAAAAAAGAGAAAAATAGGACGATAATTTCCTGGAAACAAACCTCCTATGCCCCACTTCATAGAAACTGGACAAAGCAAGATAAAGTCTATTGTACTGAACAAAAGCAGCCATGGTACATTTGGAGACTCACTGTCCCTTTCTGTTTGGCTGCTTAAACAATCATTCAAAAAGGAAAAGTTTCCTTTGGGAAATGTGAGAAAAGCTTGCAAGACAAAGTTTGGCACTGTCAGGAGACAGTTGCAGAAGGAAATAGAAGCAGAGATAGCATGGAGTGGTGGGAAGGTTTTTTGTTTTTTGTTTTCTTGAGAGGGAGTCTCACTCCATAGCCCAGGCTGGAGTGCAGTGGCGCGATCTTGGCTCACTACAACCTCTGCCTCCCGGGTCCTGGTTCAAGCAATTATCCTGCCTCAGCCTCTTGAGTAGCTGGGATTACAGGAATGTACCACTATGCCCAACTAATTTTTGTATTTTTAGTAGAGATGGGGTTTCACCATGTTGGCCAGGCTGGTCTTGAACTCCTGACCTTATTATCTGCCCACCTTGGCCTCCCAAAATGCTGGGATTACAGGTGTGCTCCACTGCGCCCGGCCAGGAAGGTTTTTAATGGGCTTGGAAATAAAGACCTGGGCTCAAACACTGACTCTGCCGTTGCTAGCTATGTGGCTTTGGATAAGTCAATTGATAGTGGCAGGGGTAATGAAGAGCATTGTAATGGCTCTCGTATAGTGTTGTCCTGAGGAGGAAATAATATGAGAAATCACTTGTCTAGCTGGTCCTCCTCCAAGGGACCATTTCTCAGTAACCTTCGCATGCTCCAGACCTGAAGTTGGCCACCTAGGACCCAAAGGTCAAATCTAGGCTGCTTTCCGTGTGTAAAGATGGTCTCACTGGAACACAGCCATGCCCATTTGTTTACTATCCTCTATGGCTGCTTTTGCACTATACGGCAGTGTTGAGTAGTTACAAGAGACCATATGGTCTACAAAGCCTAGAGTATTTATACCCTGGCCTTTTGCTGGAAATTTTAGCAACAGTCACTCCAGAGAGTTGTGAAATTTGGGAGTCAGCTCAAGCAAACAGACTTCCTCACTCCCTAATCACTCCTCAGTGCCGTCACTCCTCAGTTTCTGTGTCCTGTGAATCCTGCCTCCAAAATCTCTCTTTAATTTTTGTGACTCTCTTCATCTCCACAGCAACCCCCAGATCTAAGCCACCATCATTACTATACTGGCCTCCCACGGGGCTCCCAGCAGCCACTGTGGCTCTCCTTTCCTGTTCATCTCTCCTTCTGTCTTCTCTCTCTCTCTCTCTCTCTCTCACACACACACACACACACACACACACACAATTTGTTCTTCAAACAACAGCCTGAGTGTGTTTTTTTAAATGCAAATTATGCAAATTCCCTGCTTAGAATCACTCAGAGAATTCCCATTGCTCTTAGGTAAGAAGGAAAATCCTAACAGATCCTGCAGAATCAGATTCCCACCTCCTCACCACCTTAGACATGAGAAAAACTCCACAAAACTGGCTTCAGACTTCACCAGCCTTCTTTCTGTTGGTCCATTGAAGGAGGCCTGCTCTGCTTGCCCAAGACGTACACATAGGTTGATTCCTGCTCTAGGAAGAGGCTTGTCCTCAGTCTCCATCCTTTCTTCCTGGATCACTCCTGCTTATCCTGCAGGCCACAGAATGACTGTCACCTACTCAAGTACAACTGTTTGTCCTGACCCTTCAGTACCCCCCACCCTGGTTTACACTCCAGTAAACTCATAATTGGAAACAGACGTTCAATTTCATGCTTATTTTTGCTTGTTTAACTCCTCCTTCCTGAATGTAAGCTCTAGAGAGCAGGGTAGAGCCACACCCATGGCCACCTCTGTATCTCCTGAGCACGCCACATTTCTTTACATATAGCAGTAAAATGCAGCGGTTGAGCGTGGACATACCACTAGGCTGCCTGAATTAAAATCCCTCTACCTCGTGACAGCTGTGTGACAAAACCATTTAACCTCTTTGCATTTCAGTCTATGCATATGTAAAAAGCTAATGAACATGTATGGTATAATAGTATGTGGTAGGGTGTTGTGAGGAGTTTATATGAAAAACAGAACAGTACAAGCATATATTTAATGCTGTATTAATGCTTGACATTCTGATCAGGGGAGGTTGTCAGTGAAAATGGAATGGAGGAATGATTCATTTTTCCCTTCCTTCTCCAAGGATGCATGTTTTTGGAGTGTGCTATTCAATCTGAAGTTCATATTTGTGCTCCAATAGCACTGGATTTAACTTTTTCCTCAAAACACCTGCCTTGCACCCCCTCTTTGCTTTTTCATATGCTGTTCTCTCCTCATCCCCAGTTTTGCTGGTGAATTCTAGTAATCTATTACAACTCTGCAAATGCCACCTTCACCCTGAAGCCAACCGCTCCTCCTGCTTCCTCCTACTGTCCCAAGGACAGCCAAGAGAAATTAACCTCCCTTTCTACTGATTATAATTAACACACAGAGAGAGAAATAAGAAAGAGATTGCTCTTCTTTGTAGCTGACATGTATCATTGTTCCAAAAAGCTTTAGGTCAGTTGAATCTACACAAGGTGATCAAAATTGTTACCATCGCAACATTCCCCAAACACGGTGTGTGCACCGTTAGTATAACACTCTCATTTTACTTCAATGTTTTTAGTAATCTACTCATGTCTTCCCCAGAAAATTTCTATCTATCAGAGGGCGGGGACCATGCCTTACTCACCTTGGACTGGCCTGAGGGTTTTGTCCTCTTCTCAGCATGTAGTAGGTGCTCAGAAAATGCTTACTAATTTACGACCAGTGGTTGAATTTGTTTCTGTGTTATCAGCATCTACTGCAACTCAGTAGGGTTTTGAAGAAATGTTGGTGGAATTGTGCCAAAAATGCATTTTTAGAAGTGACTTCTTGCTTTCTGAAAATAAACTTCAGGGACAAGCATCAGTGCAATTCAATGCAAGAGAGATGAGGATTTGCCACTTTTTGAGCCAGAGGGAAGGGCAAGGAGACTGTTTCTGAATGAGTCAGGGAGACCTGCTATGGAATGGGCAGCTAGCGAGAGCAGTGAGATTTTCAGCTGCTCCCACTTCCCAGGCCCAAGGTCAAATTGAAACTCTGGTTTCTAAGCATTTTAGGGCTTGCCTTCAGTGAGAAATTGCTATACATTGCAATGCTCTCCATTGGACTATTTTTTTTTTTTCTAGACAAATGGTCCTCCTGAGATCCTACACACATATGCTGGGAGCCACCATGTATGGAAAATGTAGCTAAGTACCGAAGATGCAGCAATGACGGATAGTCCCATCTGCCAAATAGCTCGCAGCCTAAAGGAGGGGGAGAGAGAGAGATCTGGAAAAGTATGGAAGCCACAGACCCACAAAAAAGGAACAGAAGTCATTGTGCATGGAAAGTGATTTGTTTAGATTGTTACATAAAAAGTTTCGAAAATGTTTGTTGAAATAGATATTCTTCATTTTTATAGGAAATCACATTATATGTTTATATGTATATGTGTGTATATATCACAATGTTAAAAGAAGTAACTCAGGTGAGTTGGATTTGGGGGTCTCTCATGAAAAGAAACATTCTGTATTATTTTGATTTTTTAAAATAGTAATCCTGCACTTTTCAAATTTTTTTAGTAGACAGGTAAAATCATGTTTTTTATCATGTACAACATGATGTTTTGAAATATATATACATTGTGGAATGGCTAAATCAAGCTAATTAACTTATGTATTACCTCATACAGTTGTCCTTTGTGGCAGTAACACTTAATATCTATTCTCTTAGCATTTATCAAGAATACAACATATTATTTACCACAGTCACCATGTTGGTGATTAATATGGTTTGGTTGTGTTCCCACCCAAATCTCATCTTGATTTGTAATCTCCATAATCCCCTCATGTCATGGGAGGGACCCAGTGGGAGGTAATGGAATCATGGAGGTGGTTTCCCCCATGCTGTGATCATGATAGTGAGTGAGAGCTGATGGTTTTATAAGCATCTGGCATTTCCCCTGCTGGCACTCTTCCTTCCTGCTGCCATGTGAAGAAAGACATGTTTGTTCCCCCTTCTGCCGTGATTGTAAGTTTTCTGAGGCCTCCCCCAGCCCTGTGGAACTGTGAGTCCATTAAACCTCTTTCCTTTATAAGTTACCCAGTCTCAGGTAGTTCTTCACAGCAGCATGAGAATCGACTAATACCGTGAAGAAATTGTTCTGCATCTTAACTGCATTAATATCAATATTCTGTTAGGACAGAAGCCAAAGGAGACCAGATACTCTCTCTACCCCTTAGTCCCAAGGGTTCCAGCACGTGACCTACACCAGACTGTGTGGATGACTTCAGAGTCACAGTAGTGATGGAGATCATTTGTCAAAGAGGTTGATTCAAGGATCCACTGATGGGTGGTAAGTTTTCAGTTCAGAGATGGCAATCAGCTTCCTCATTGACTGGACTGTGGTAGGTGCTGGTTGGGCCTTGCCTCCTGTGGTTTCTGTCCGCTTTCTAAGGCTGTTTCTCCAGCCTTCTTACCAATTCTATGAGCATTTCCACCTTGCCTTCCTTCCATTTAATTCGTTTCCTGTTTAAATAAGCCAGAGTTTGTTTTTGTTGTGTGCAAACCACAAACACTGAGAGGGGATAAGTATCTACTATGAGCAACTAACTGTAATTCCATTATCTCTTCAATTGTCCAAACAATCCCCTGAAGTGGGCAGTATTCCAATACGGAATCGTGCTGTTCAAGATTCTGAATCCTGGAAGGATCTAAACGTTAGAGTTGCTCTAACTAAAAGGGCTTTTACATGATAATGCATTCGTTAAATCAGCTCCTAATAATGTATGAATTTGCTGTGACTCATGGTCCGTGAAAATTATATGATCTGATGGACAGAAAATACCTGCTGTGGGATGTCTCAGTGACATTCTCTTCCCGAATCATGATGGTTCTAAGTCATTTATAAGATTTGGAACAGATAAAATACTATTTTGAAACATCAAATTATAATTGTTCAAATATACATGCAATTTCTAAATTTACATAATAATGGAATATTTAAGAAGCGAAGAAAATATTCCCAACGAATGTATGCAGAAAATATTGAGGCTAATTCAAGTCAGTCTCACTCTCTCTTAATTAGTACTTTACTTTTTCAATGTTGACAAATCTAAACTCCAGAAATAGTCCTACAATGAAATCTGCCAAATCACCTCCTCTGTGTTTTCATTTTATAGCTGAGGAAAGTGAGACTCAAATGGGTTATAAAACTTATGCCTAAGATACCACCCTAGTAAATTTGAGCCACAGCACTCACATTTATTTTTTTTCTTTCTTGGTCTCTCTAAGGGTAATTTTTCCAGCTCTAACTTCTAGTTCGCTCCTTTCTTCAGGGTATGTTTGCAAAGTAATATCTAGTATATAATAAATGATATATAACTGTTAGCTGCTACCTGTTAGCTGTCATATCATCCTTATGATAAATCCCTTCTTTAATCTGTTCATCAGATTTTAATTTTAATAATTACATTTTTATCTCCAGAGTTCCCTTTCATTCTTTTTCCAAATCCTTTTGGTCATGATTGCTAGTCCATTTTTCCTTGCTATCTTTATTCTGTCTTTCATTTCTTTAAACATGGTATTCTTGGGTAGAATCCCATCTGTATCTGATAATACCAGAATAATATTTGACCTCAGGGGTCAAACTCTGTTCATAGTTGTTTAGACTGACTGACATCCTTGATGCTTTGCATTCATGTGTGTTTTATCATTTTTCCCTAGGAGTTCTTACTTGCCTAAGGTTAACCTTGGCATACCCTGGAGGCTTTAAGCTGAACATGCTGACTCCCCCAAGATATTCTCCATCTGCTATTTCTGGGCAAAAGGGATGGCTCTCCAACTAGGGATGCTTTAATTTATTGGCTTTATTTTCTCTGACTTTCTGGATGGTACTAAAGTAACCCTAGATCCACGTGAGAACAGGCCTGCAACAGCGCTAACAAATTCCACTAGAGACTAGTGTTGTCACTAATTAAATTCTATCCAGAGTCACAGCCATGACACACATGCTTTTTCTGTTTCTTCAGTCTAGTTTTTCACTGATTGGATAGACCGTGTGAGAGTGAAACTTTAGGAGGGCATCTCAGGCCTGGCATCCTCCCTCTTGCATGACCTCCATTTTCTCGTACCCAGTATGATCAATAATCCTCAAAACTTCAGGCACCTGGTTGCCTCATTTTACCCAGGATGACTGCCTTCATGATCACTCACCTCTCTGGTGTCAGCTCATTATTTGTTTGAGTTGTGATTTTCAGGACATTCCTTACTTTCTTGTGGGCTCAGCAATGCACAGGCAAGTGTGGTTTCTTTGTCATTTATTCAGTATGTATATATTCCACAGTATAAAAGCTTTCCAGCTCATCTTGTCCACCACAGGGATGGCTCTAATTAAAATGGCTGCTCTCCAGGCCACACCAGCCAGGGAGAAAGAAGACCAGACACTTAACTTTCATCTTTCTTGCTCCCAGCCTTTTCAAATACTCTGAGAAGAGTCCTGCCAGGCCCTAGGAGAATGTCTTACAGGTGATCTGAAGTTTATGTTTCCACCTTTTCTTGTGTGCTCTCTAGATTGCCGTGCTGTTATTTCTGGTCACCAGAGACATCAAAATGGTCATTCTGTCTCCCTTGTCCACGGAATCACCCTCTGTTTGCCCTTGCTGCTGCTGCTTCTGCCCAAGACCCAGGACACCAACTTTTGGATGAAGAATGCCAATACCAAGAGTCACAGCACCATCCCATTCACTCTAGGCTGGCTCACCCTTGTGATCAAGACCACCATCCTGTAGTTATTGTCATCTTTGTTTTCCACTTCCACACCAGTCATAGGCAGAACACCTTTTTACTTATTGTCAGCAAGGGAGCGTCAGGGTCAAAGACATTTGTTATCCCTATAAGCAACATGCTCTGAGAGCACCAGGCACTATGTAATTTCTCTGCACACATCATCTCATTCATCCCCAAAACAATAGTCTATAATCCTATGGACTCCAACCAGGATCTTTCAGCTGCACTAAGTTGTCTCTCACTATTTTCAGACGAGCATCTAAATCATATAATGGTTAAGAATGCTGGTTCTAGAGCTACATTGCCTAGGTTTAAATTCTCGCTCTGCTGCACACCATGTGTGACCTTGAACAAACTACTATACCTGTCTCACAGGCTCAGTTGTTCTATCTGTTAAATGGAG
The DNA here is from genome assembly GCA_036589455.1 of Ateles fusciceps. NCBI lineage: Eukaryota > Metazoa > Chordata > Mammalia > Primates > Atelidae > Ateles > Ateles fusciceps. Next base: position 4,480,915 of record JAZHEH010000672.1, read on the forward strand.
CCAGTCAAAGGGCACACCCAATAGGGTTGTCAGGAGCATGAGATAAAAGAATCACTATAAAATGTTTGGCTCTACCATAAAAAAGAATGAGTTCGTGTCTTTTGCAGGGACATGGATGAAGCTGGAAACCATCATTCTCAGCAAACTAACACAGGAACAGAAAACCAAACAGTGTTTATTCTCACTCATAAGTGGAATTTGAACAATGAGAACACATGGACACAGGGGAGGGGAACCTCACACCTGGGGGCCTGTCAGGGGGTGGGAGGAGTGGGGAGAAATACCTAATGTAGATGGTGGGTTGATGGGTGCAGCCAACCACCATGGTACACATATACCTATGTAACAAGCCTGCATGTTCTGCACATGTATCCCAGAACTTAAAGTATAATAAAAATAAACAAATAAAAATGTTTGGCTCTATGCCTGGCACATTGGACATGCCAAATAAATGTTAGATACACTTTAAGTTAGCTATTATTGATACTGTACATCAATACAAAAGTAAGTGAATTCAGGATAGATTTTGCTCATTGTGACTTTTTCATTAAATGGATATTAAAGGTATAGTTAGTGTGACAATATCCATGCTAAAAGGGGCGGCCACAGATACTAAAAGATCATAGAATACTGGCCTATGCTATGGGCATCCATACCTATCTCACAGGGTTGTTGTGAGGATTAAAAGAAAATGGAACTGGGTGGCCAAAGGCCCAGGAAGGTAACACCCATCTGTGCCCTTGATGGAGATCTAAGTCACGGGGACCTGAGAGTGTGGGCTCTGCAACAAGAGCAACTTGTGTGATAGAGATGGATGGAGGTTGTGACAAATCTCTTCTCATTTCCCTGATAGAGAGCTCAATGGGCCAGACCTGCCCACTGGTTAGAGTTCTAGAACAGTTGAGAGAGATTATAGCACACAAAGTCAATACTTCCTCAGGCCAAGATCTCACAGTGGGTGACAGGGTAATGGTTTTCAGGAATCTCTTTTGGTTTCTGAGATTAAAAATGATATATATCAAAATAATATACTAGAGAAGACAAAGAGAAATCAAATGAAGGGCATAGACTTGAAGAAACACTAGGGAGATTATATTTATTTCTATAATGATATTTTATCTATACCTATCTCTGTGTGTATATACACACATACACACACATACATATATATATACACACACACACCTATTTATCTGTACTTTTATCACCAGTCCCATCTTTCTCAGTCAATCAGGTCATTTTCTGCAGACTTGATAACCACCAGGAGATCTAACACTCTCTCTCTCTCTCTCTCTCTCTCATTCTCTCCCACCCCCCACCCCCACATCACTGCTTAGTGTCTTTGTTTCCTGGGACATGGAGTCATCATTTGTACTCATTGAAATGTGTTGATAAGAACTTTGCAGAAAGAAAAATAGGAAAGTAAGAAGAAGAAAGAGAAAAAAACGAAACACATGAAAACACTTGGGTTCTGGTTAATAAGTAAGACAGAGTAAAGTCTAACAAGCCCGAAGTTGTATTTTTTTGGCTAGGAGCGTATTGTTTATTTACTAAAGATACTACTTACTCCTTCCTAATTTCTGTGAGACCATGGAACACCCTTTAGTGGCATGAATTGCTTTTCAATTCAGTAAATCTATTTTTAGCACCTGCTGCGCAGAAGGTACACAGCTGGATGTGTGGGAAAATACAAAGTTCAAAATACATCTCTTCCCTTTCACCCATGTTCATGCATGTCAACCATAATCAGCCTTCAAGGCTCATATATGCAATTATTTCTGATACCAAGTATTTAGCACATAGTACGTACTCAACAAATATTTGCTTAGTAAACAAATAAATAGATCTGCTTAAATGTCCAAACACCGTACAGGCACACCACAGTACCAGCGGGTAGAGACATACGTCTCCCTTCCTCTCCCTTTAAAAGTGACTCAAGCCAGGCAATGACCATTAGCATCAAACCCTGTTTCCCTCCTTTGAATCACCCTGGTTTTGGAGTTTCTCTTGCCTCCTTTGTCTCAGTACTTGCTTATCTCTACCTCAATTCACCACCTCGGTTCAGTTCTGGCACCTTCCCATTGTTGCATGCTATCAGCACATCTATTGAAGTACCTGCCAGTTGATTTTGACTTTGTTCCAATATTTCACATCAGGCCTTTTGGACAGGGGCGGAGGTGTGCTGTCAGCTGTTCCAGAAAGAAATCTCCAGCACATAGAGGGTTTCAGTTTCACTCAGCTGTGCCTTCAACTCTACCTTACTGGTTTTTACATAGAGTATTGGCATGTTCAGAGCTGTGTACCTTTAGGGAAGATTGCCCTGAAAGAAATGGCAAATAAAAAGAAATTAGTCTGGAGGCAGAAAGTTAAGAAAATACTCAATCATCCAAGTGAGAAGAAATGAATGAACTAAGGTGGTAATGAAAGGGAGAATAAGAAAGAAATGAGAGACACATTATGGGAAGCAAATGGCCTGGAAAGTGATTGGATGAGATTTAGATTCAGCAAGCTATGGTGGACTGGTGATCTGTGAAGCACAGTGCTGTATCACAGAAAATGACCTTTATGGATCAGAGCTGTCAGAGAAGGTGCCATACAGGTGATGAATGGGAGCTGAGCACTGAATGACAAAGAGTAAGATGTGATTCCAGGTGGGAAACAATGATTGGGGAGGATGTGGTAGGAACCACAGAAACTACCATGGATCCTGTAGTATCCTTACCATCAAGGCTGATAGGGTTTCAAAGATTTGCTGGACATCTGTTGTCCTTCTCTGTCCAGTACTCACTTCTTCTGAAAACAAAGCCCATCTTTCCAATGGGGGAAACAAATCATTGTGAATCACCAACACTGACCACTCCCTTATCCTGGATACCAGAGTGAACAAATAATTCAACCAACTTTAGGACTCTGTTACCCTGACCTCAGGGACTGGTTCACGTATGGACAACAGGCCTAAAAGCATCCAATTAGAATTATTTAAAAGATTGATATGATCTATTCCAAGGCATTAGAATTCGGATTTCTTTTCTAGCTAAAATGAATGTAGTCAATTTATTTTCCCCCCTCCTCTACCCTACACACCCACTGTCATAGCCACAAGGACAGTTGTATGTAATAAAAACCCAATGCCAACTAGCCTAAGAGCTTAAGAACATTAAAAAAAATAGCCTGGTTCCCAGGCTACTTTTCCTTCCACCATACCCTGCTGTCTTCATCACCCTTGTAGAGACTTCGGCAGAGTTACGTAATAGAGACAGTATATCCCCTCCAAGAAAAGAGATTTGTTCACTAATTACACAACCGGCCTCTCACTATTTCTGCTCTGTTACCTCTTACACAATTTTTTAACAACACAATTTTAAAGACAAGATGATGTGACTTTACATTGCACATGCAGGCACCTATGCCTTAGAAATGTGCTACTGGCTTTTATTTATGACTGTTTTTATATTTCTCTTTATTTTCCCATGCTAGGCTTTTCAAGGTAAAAGTTTAGTTGTAAAATTGGATACAGATTAGGGAGGAACCAATATCACCCTATTGTAGAGCTGAGAAACTCTATCAAGTAAACACCCACATTTTCTTCATTGAAGACACATGGCTGTGCTGGATTGCAGATGCTATTAGCACATCTACTGAAATACCTGCCTTTGCAGGATGAGAAGACATCTGCGTGCTGACATCCTAAAATGAAACAAACCTGTGTTGTTCAGCTGAGGTGCTGGGAGTCTCTTCTATTATGATCTCCAGATTTCAAGAATGTTTTTCTGAACACCTTTCATGAGGCAAATGTAATGTAGGTCTGGTATTCACATGTCCAGTGAAAATCCATGATCGATGGATTGAGGTTTTACAGGACTTTTGAGAAAAACATTTGAAAACTGCTTGGAATGATTTGGACAGCAATATTAAAATAAGCCCATATTTTAAAAACTGTTAATGAGAAAACTTATGTTACTAGACTTTTAGAGAAAATTAGGAAATCACAAGAAAACGTGCTGAACTCAAAGTATCTCAAAAAATAAAATTCCAAGGAAAAACTTAGGCTCATCACAGATACAATTACTCACATTTTTCTAAGCCTTTCGATTTACAAAGATTTTACTCACAGACTCCTATGTAAGTTAGAAAGAGTTGGCAGTGTTATTTTTATCCTCTTTTGACAGCTGCTGAAATTGGGGTGTAAGGTGGTTAAGTAAATCTGCAGAGGTCAGACAGCTAAGAAATGGGGAAGGCATGACACAAAGAGCAAAGAGCACCCCTGCCTCTCGGTGCAGGAGGCAGCACGAAAGAGGATGGGATCTGAAGTACGGGCTTCCCAGACATTGGCCACAACTTCCTGCTACGTAGGCCCAGGTACTTAATCATTTTAACATCCCTGCTCTTTCTCACCTGATATGATTGCTCCTTCTACTTGGAAAAATGTCCCTACTTCATTCTCTTAAAAAAAAATAAATCTTCTTGTAAATTTGTTTAAGTTCCTTGTACATGCCTAAAGGAATATAAATCATTCTATTGTCAAGATAAGTGTATGTGTATGTTCATTGCAGCACTATTCACACCAGCAAAGCCATGGAATCAACCTAAATGCCCATCAATGACAGACTGGATAAATAAACTGTGGTACATACACACCATGGAATACTGTGCAGCCATAAAAAGGAATGAGATCATGTCCTTTGCAGGGAATTGGATGGAATGGGAGGCCGTTGTCCTCATCAAACTAACACAGAAACAGAAAACCAAATACCTCATGTTCTCACTTATAAGTGGGAGCTGAATGATGAGCACACATGGACACATGGGGAAAAACAAGACCCTGGGGGGCCTATCGGAGGGCAGTGGGAGGAGGGGGAGCATCAGGAAGGATAGCTAATGGATGCTGGACTTAATACCTAGATGATGGGATGGTTATGCAGCAAACCAGTATGGTACACATTTACCTATGTAACAAACCTGCACACATACCCCTGAACTTAAAATTTAAAATTAAAAAAAAAAGTCTTTATCGGCTCAATATCATCACTGCCCTTAGGATATCTTCCCTGATGCTCACGCCTGCCCTCAAAAGCAGGGTTATATCCCCCTCTGTGCACCCTATGCCTGCCCCAAGTTTCCGTTGCACTTTTCAGAGTAACTGGTGGTTTATATATCTCATTAGGGGTAGAGATATTATGAGGTGCAGTTGTCTACTAAGGTTGAAAGCAAATTCTAAGGATGCCTAGGTGAGTCTCCTGCAGCTATGTCTTACTAACCGTGAGATCTTAGGTAAGTTGGTGGGCCCTTCCATCCTTCATTCTCACATTTGTAAAAAGGATATTTATTAATTTCTTATGGCTGCTGTAGCAAATTATCATAAACTTGGTGGCCAGAAACATCAGAAATTTATGCTTGCGCAATTCTGGAGGCCCAAAGTCTGATATCAAGGTATTGGCAGGGCCATGCTCCCCTGAAGGCTGTAGAAGATTATCTGGGTAGTGTCTCTTCCAGCATCTGGGGGCTCTGGGTGTTCCATGGCCTGTGGCTGTATCACCCCACCATCTGCCTCCCTGGTCCCATTGCCTCCTCCCCTGTATGCTTCTTCCCTGTGTGTGTGTACTATAAGGGTACTTGCCATTGTATTTAGGGCCATCTTGGATATACCAGGATGACCTCCTCATCTCAAGATACTTAACTGAATTACATCCGCAAAGACCCCTTTCCCAAATAAGGCCACAGTCACAGGTGCAGGGATTTGCATATGAACATATCATTTTTGGATGATCCCTATTCAACCCACTGCAAGGTATTAAAACAGTTTGCTACAGTTTCTATATCTGTAGGGAATATTGAAGGAGATGATGCACATAAAACTCTCAAAACAGTACCTGGCAAAGAATAAAATGTTCAATAAATGATGGTCATTATTATCATTCTGTTTCCTAGTGACTATCACAGAGGCTGGCACATAAATTTACTTCTTAATTCTTATTTTCCTATTTTCTTACATCAGAGATGTTCACTAGCACACCTTAGATATATCCCTAACAGCAACGGTTTCAATGGATCATGCCAGTGAATCTTCCTTTTAAGAAGGATTTTCAGTTAACCAGAATTCTCCTCCCCCACGACACGTGAACCTTGGCAGTGCTTCCAGTTGTAGCTCTTTCTCAAAGGCATGGGGAATTTTGCTCTTTGCCAGTCCTCAAATAATGAATGACTTCATTTAAAATAAAGTTGAAGAGATCAAGTGTATGTGATTATAGACATGGGAAGGCTATGAAAGCAACCATCAAATAACCACCCTGCAAGGTTACAGACATGAGGATGGACCAAGGTTGGCAAAGACATGACTTACCCCAGGTCATTCCTAGAGTTGGCAACAAGGCAGGATCTCTATTCATCCAGATTCAGCCCAGTCTTATTCTCACCAATGCTCTGCCTCAACTTGCTGACACCATTCAGTGCAAGAACTTATACTAACAATAATATCATTTATTTGAAAAAATGGAGGATCAGAACTAATTTATGTGACAACAAAATCTTACTCTTGTAAGCTCTTAATACTCTATTTCAACAGACCCATGTAATGATATAGATAATTATCTTATAATTTGTATTTTGTATTTTGCTTTTATTTGGAAACAGCACCTCAGAAAACCAGTAGATGATATTTCAGGCTTGTTTGACACCCAAAACTCCAAAAGTCCTCTACTTTTTTTTTTTTTTTTTTTGAGATGGGGTCTCACTCTACTGCCCAGGCAGGAGTGCAGTGGCATAATCATGGTTCACTGCAGCCTCAGCTTCCTGGGTTCAGGCAATCCTCTAACCTCAGCCTCCCAAGTAGCCACAGGTGTGCAACACCATGCCTGGCTAATTTTTGTATTAGTTTGGTGCAAAAGTAAGTGGGTTTTTGCCATTAAAAGTATTAATAATTGCAAAAAAATACTTAACTTTTGTACCAACCTAATACAATATCATTTATAATATAAATATTTTTAATAATATTTTTTGTAGAGATGGTGTTTCACCATATTGCCCAGGGTGGTCTTGAAGTCCCAAGCTCAAACTATGTGCCCACTGTGACCTCTCAAAGTGCTAGGATTACAGGCATGGGCTACTGTGACTGGCCCAACTTTTCTTCATAATAGGATCACCCTTTCCTCTTCACAAACTTTCAGCTCCAATAAAACGAAATGCTCACTAACTCCACACCTATTCCATGCTTCCTCACTCCACAGTTTTGTCCAAACCTTTTTTTTTCTTTGTGTCTTGAATACCTTCTGCTCTATTTCTACTTCGCCAAATCCTGTCATCCTTGAAGTCTCTGTTAAAATTTTCTCTGCTCCATAAAATCTTTCTTGTTTGCCACCAACTTGAAAGTGACATTTCCTGTCTCTGAACCCTCATTTTACATTTTTTACACCTTTCTTGTGGCATTCATCATTTTCTAATTTATATTTACTTACCCTCATTTTCTATCTCTCCCCTTAATTTATTAAAGTCACAGAGACATCTGTAAAATGAGAGTCAAACAAATAAACTGGGAAGTTCCTATGTCCACAGGACTTTCAGAGAGAAGTTAAATATGCAATCCTGATACCTTGGCCACAGCTAAATGGATCAAGATGGAACCCCAGTTCAAGACCAGCCAATCCCTGGGTTGACCAGCAGCTACAAGGCAGCAGATAGGGGTGAGAGTGACATGCTGGAGCTGGCTTATGGGATCCAATTTTCCATTTTCAGGATTTGAGGAGCCAGGTGACATTATGTTGATGGCTTGAAACCATCTATCATAGGAGTATTTGTACTATGGAAATTGCCAACACACAGGTGTCAGAGTTTCCCCTACCCCCACCCAGCCTCCCACAGAGAGCTAATTATTAAACATTTACCAGCACAACACTGATGATAGCAAACTGACCCTTCTCCCTGGGCAGTAGAAATATGAGACCTAGAGAATGAGTCAGTGGTCCTTAACAGAAGCAAAGGCAGAACTAACTCAGAGAGGAGGCTGTATGTGAAAGACAAGAGACAGACAAAGGTAAGAGGCAGCAAAAGCCACAAGGCTGAGAGTTAGGAATAGAAATGGCGGGTTCAGAATAAGCAGAGGCAGGGAGTGGCGGAACTGTGATGATGACAAATTCCTGGAATAGAAACAAACAAGTGCCTCTGCCTTGGGATGATGACTAATCCTGCCTCCTGGACATTTTGCTGGATCTCACATGACCTTTCTAATTCCTGCTCATCTGCAGGGCTGGCACTGCAGGAATCCCTGTTTTCCTTACTGTCCTGCCTCCCAGATAAACTCTCATCACAGAGGATGTGCAACCTAGAGAACATGACAGGGTGACAACTACACTTTACAGCTCATAAAGTGCTTTAACATCTATCCTCACATTTAATCCTCATGATAATTTTGGCAAGCACACAGGACACTAGCTCGTGTGAGCCTCAGCCAACACATGAGATGAGGAAGCTGAGGCTCAGAGAAACTGCAAGACTTGTCCAAAGATATGAGGCTGGAAAAGAGAAGAAATGAGATATGATCCCAGGTCCTCTGGCATCAGATCAGGAGTTCAGTCCACTTTTGGCATAGGTGAGCTGGAAAGTCCACGTAAGATGGGAAATGCTTTAACATTTAGCCCTCTCAGATCACATCCCATGAAGGACAGCAGGGTTAGTCGATCATTGGAAGGAGCAAAAGGCCAAAAGATAGAAAAAGTGAGAGACAAAAGAAAAAGAGAGAGATAAGGAGAAAATGTGGTTTGGAAGTCAGGGTATCACATATAAATAAATACTATAATATATAATTATGTACACACGTAAATATACATATACAGTATACACGTAATATCATACTATGTATGTTATGTGGCACCAAACATAGCTTGGTTAAAATCTCAGCTTCCCACCTCATTGGCCATGAGAACTTGAACAAGCCGTTTACCCTTCCTGAGACTCTATTCATAAAGTGGACATTAGTTTCTCTGTCTACTTTATAAGATTCCGGTAAAGCCTGATGAGCAAATGTATGTAAAATACTTGACACAAAGCTGGACATAAAGTAATAATTTTATATATTTGATATGTAATTACTATTTTTAAAAAATAATTAAAACACCTGAGAGAGATCCAAGATGGTCGATTAGCAGCAGCTCAGGATAGTAGCTCCCACTAAAAGCGCAGAGAGTGAGTGGACGCCACACTTTCAGACGAATTTTCATTGCCTAAGGACCAAGAGATTCTTGGTGGAGGAGCCCCACGGGTCGCCAGCGCGACTCTTTGGCCGGCGCGGCCGTTTGCAGGCGCCCCAGCGCAGCGGTTCTCAGTCTGGAGTATACGGGACTGAGTGCCCTTTGGTTGGCGTTTGGAGCTCCGGGAAGACAGAGTCTCCCATTCAGCTGACTGAAAAGCGGACTGAAGCGGGGAACCAGACCAGGAGATGCCCGGGGCAGAAAAGCGCCACGAATCTTAACGCCGCTGTTTGAGCCGGCGTAGTGGGTCGCCGCAGGGGGAAGGCTGGTCCCCCCCCACACACAAAAAAACAGCAGTTGGCACTGCTGAGGATTGAGAGTTTCACAGCAAGTACAGCTGAACCCGGGAAGGTCCAGCTCTGTGGGGGAGGGGCATCCGCCGAAGGAAAACTAAGAAACAAAAAACTTTACCACCAACAAGCTGGACGTCCACTCAGAGACCTAATCTGAAAGCCAGCAATTACACAGACGACAGGTGGATAAATCCACAAAGATGGGAAGAAACCAGCGCAAGAAGGCTGAAAACACCCCGAAATCAGAATGCCTTTCCTCCTACAGAGGATTGCAGTGCCTCATCACCAATTGAAAAAGGCCTGATTGAGAATGAATGTGAGGAATCAATAGAATCAGGCTTCAGAAGGTGGATAATGAGAAACTTCTGTGAGTTAAAAGAACATGTTCTAGCCCAATGCAAGGAGAGTAAGAACCTTGAAAAAAGGTTTGACGAAATGTTAACGAGAATGGACAATTTAGAAAGGAATATAAGTGAACTAATGGAGCTGAAAAACACAATACGAGAACTTCGCGAAGTATGCACAAGTTTTAACAGTCGAACTGACCAAGCAGAAGAAAGGATTTCAGAGGTCGAAGACCAACTTAACGAAATAAAACGAGAAGACAAGATTAGAGAAGAAAGGGTAAAAAGGAATGAGCAAAGTCTCCAAGAAATATGGGACTATGTGAAAAGACCTAATCTACGTTTGATAGGTGTGCCTGAATGTGACGAAGAGAATGAATCCAAGTTGGAAAATATTTTTCAGGATATTATCCAGGAAAACTTTCCTAACCTAGCAAGGCAAGACAATATACAACTCCAGGTAATACAGAGAACACCACAAAGATATTCCTCAAAAAGAGCAACCCCAAGGCACATAATCATTAGATTCATCAGGGTTGAAATGAAGGAGAAAATACTACGGGCGGCCAGAGAGAAAGGTCAGGTTACCCACAAGGGGGAAGCCTATCAGACTCACAGCAGATCTCTCAGCAGAAACCCTACAGGCCAGAAGAGAGTGGGGGGCCAATATTCAACATCCTTAAAGAAAAGAACTTTCAACCCAGAATTTCATATCCAGCCAAACTAAGTTTCATAAGTGAAGGAAAAACACAATTTTTTACGAACAAGCAAGTACTCAGAGATTTCATTACCACCAGGCCTGCTTTACAAGAGCTTCTGAAAGAGGCACTATATACAGAAAGGAACAACCAGTATCAGCCATTCCAAAAAACCCATCGGTAAGCTGCATCCAGACCCATCTCACATGCAAAGATATACAGAGACTCAAAGCAAAGGGATGGAGGAAGATTTGCCAACCAAATGGAGAGAAAAAAAAAAAAAAAAAAAAAGCAGGAGTTGCAATTCTCATCTCTCATAAAATAGACTTTAAAGTAATAGAAACCAAAAGAGATAAGAAGGACATTGTATAATGGTAGAGGGATCAATGTAACGGGAAGAGCTAACGATCCTAAGTCTATGTGCACCCAATATAGGAACACCCAGATACATAGGGCAATTTCTTGGTGACTTACAAAGAGACTTGGACTCCCACACAATAATAGTGGGAGACTTTAACATTACATTGTCAATATTGGACAGATTAATAAGACAGAAGTTTAACAAGAACACCCGGGACTTGAACTTAGACCTCGAACAAGTAAACTTAATAAATATTTACAGAACTCTCTACTCCATATCCACAAAAGATACATTTTTTTTCAGTAACATCACATTTATTCTAAAAGTGACCACATGGTTGGGAGTAAATCACTCCCCAGCAATTGCATAGCATTTATAGGTTTAAATGAAATATTGGTTAGCTGTTTGTTTGTTATTTTCCTCCCTTATTCCTTCCTGTCTCCATTGTGTAACAGAATTATTAGCATAAAAGAGCTTTTTAATATCCATTTCTAGACTGCATTCTAACCTGGGCAATAGAGCAAGATTCCCGTTCTCTCTCCCTCTTTTTCTTCTTCTTTTTCTCTTTCTTTCATTCTCTTTTTATTCCTTCTTTCTCTCTTTCTCTCTTAAAAAAAAATAATTAAAACAATGAATAGCTATAATCGGTTATTAAGTAGGATCACTAATCTGCCTTCATCCTAAAAATAAAAGTCAGATAGCTAATGAAAGAGCTGCTCTATATAAATGAAGAGTATTTTATACACGTACACAGTCTACTCTACCAAAAAAAAATTAAAAATATCATTGAAAACATACAGGGCTCAAAATTAAATGTCTTCAAATAAAACATAAAGCAAAAACAGCTGATGCTGGAACTTGGTCCCTGGGCAGGTTTGATTTTTGAAAATGACAAAGAGGCCAAATTGTGCTTCGATTCCTGCCTGAACTGAGTGAGAGAGGGGCATGACTGCCTTGCTGGCAGCCTGCTTGAAGGAAGATGCAGATGCTTAAACAAAGGATATTGTATGCTGGACACAGCTTTCTGGGACCCTCAACCATCAGGGAATTCTGCAGCCACATCGCAAACTGCGTTGCTCGAATTTTCCTTCCATTTTCTAAAATAGCAATCACCACAAAGAAGACACCTTAACGGGTGCCATGAATGCAAATTTATTAGGCTGATCTGGGATAACAGTCCTTGCCATTGGCAGAGAAAGCACCTATATTCCTGGAGACGTTCGTATGTGGCTTTATCACTTCCTAATAGAGCCTCTGCTAATATATTACAGAACTAGACTAATTCCATCTAAAAGATAAGTATCTTATGCTGGAACCTAGAAATTAGACCCAGAATATCTGTCGGGGAAGCTATTTGAATATAACCCAAATATAATTTTTTTAAATATAGTTTTAAAGCTAGTTAAAACACAAAAAATAAAGCCAAGAATTAAACCAACCAAATAGCACTCACCTTAACCAATGACCATCTTTTGCATATGTGCTTCCCAGCTTTTTTTTCTCCTCATGTCTGTGTTCACAGAATTAAAATTAGAGTATCTTCATGATTTTGCAATGCAAATTTTCAGGAATTGGCTCATTGTATCACCGGAGTGGAACAAGAAATGGTAATTTGAAGGTATCCATCTTACCCTATGCAGGCAGGATGCCAGGGTGCCAGAAAGTGTCATCACTAGAGAAGCCTCACTTCTTTGAGAAAACAATGTCTAGTTAAGGTGCTTCTCTTTGTATTCCAGGATGAGAAACAGTTCCATAGTGTTTTTTTTATTGTTTTGAGACAGAGTCTCGCTCTGTGGCTCAGGCTGGAGTGCAATGGCATGATCTCAGCTCACTGCAACCTCTGCCTCCCAATTCAAGCCATTCTCTTGCCTCAGCCTTCCAAGAGCTGAGATTAGAGGTGCAGGCCACCATGCCAGGGTAATTTTTATATTTTTAGTAGAGATGGCATTTCACTATGTTGGCAAGGCTGGTTTTGAACTCCTGACTTCAAGTGATCTGCCCACCTCAGCTTCTCAAAGTGCTGGGATTACAGGCATGAGCCCCATAGTGTTTTATCCCTCCCACCCAGGACACAAACTGATTCCAGATTTTTGACCACATCTCAATGTCTTCTCACTGTGCTGCCACAGGGGGTGTTCACTCTGCCAAAACTCTCTTCCTCACTGTCCATTTATCTCTCTGACTCCTTTTGACCACTCAGATCTCATATTACCCACCCCTCCACTAGCAACCCTTGCTGACCCTGACCTGACCTGCCTCCTTAGGTTCAGGAGGCCGTGCAGAACACTACAGCTGCCTCTTCCTGGCACTTACTACACTATTTTAGTTTTGGTTTTCACGTCAATCTCTTTCCCAAAGGAGAGACATGAAATTACATCCAGAAGCTAAGAAAAGGACCAGGAAGGCTGGCGTGACACCACCCATGGATGCAGGTATGCCATGGTGGCATTTGAGCAGCAAGAGCGTGGGCCTGAGAGTGAAGTGGGCGCAGTGAAGTTCATGGGATAGCAGATGTGTCTGTCCAGATGCTCCTTCTCTAGAGCTCTGTGTGGGCCTCCAGGCTAGAGCTGGTCCTCAGAAAGAGTCACACTGGAAGAAAAGGAATCTTCAAGAAATACAGTCATGGCTGGGTGCAGTGGCTCATGCCTGTAATCCCAGCACTTTGGAAGGAGGCCAAGGTGGGTGGATCACGAGGTCAGAAGTTCAAGACCAGCCTGACCAAGATGGTGAAACCCCGTCTCTACTAAAAATACAAAAATATTAGCCTGGCATGGTGGCAGGCCACTGTAATCCCAGCTACTTGGGAGACTGAGGCAGAGAACTGCTTGAACCTGGAAGGCAGAAATTGCAGTGAGCTGAGATGCGCCACTGCACTCTCAGCCTGGGCGACAGAGTGAGACTCCATCTCAAAAACGGGAAAGAAGGAAAGAAGAAAGGAAAGGAAGGGAAGGGGAAGGGGAAGGGGTAGGGGAGGGGGAGGGGGAAGGGGAGGGGAAGGGGAGGGGAGAGGGGAGGGGAAGGGGAGGGGAGGGGGGAGGGGAAGGGAGGGGAGGGGAGGGGGAGGGGGAGGGGGAGGGGAGGGGAGGGAAGGGAAGGAAGGGAAAGAAAGTCACGAACAAACAGCCTGAGGCTCAGGGAAAGGGATGGATAGACATTAGTTCCTACCGTCAGACACAATTCCAGAGAGGAGTGGGGGAAGTGGGGGGTGACTGTAAACCCCAGCGGGGGGGTTTCTGAGGAACTCCTAGGCCCTCAACTGTCAAGATGGAACAGGAAGACATGTAGCCAAGGATGGCAACAGTGATCAGCCACGGTGCTGCTAAGATGCTCTTGCATCCAAAGAGAGGCAAGAAGAAACACAAGGAGATGGTCGGTAGCACCGAGGCTGTCTGGGGAAAAGGAGATTAGAATTTCCCTCTGTGGGCCTCAAGGGTAGGAACTCTGTAGACCACAGAACTACAAGATAGCTTATCTGTGCATTTATGTGCCCTCCCCAAGAAGCAACCAGAACAATAGTGGGTAGAAGGAAGGTGCTGGATAAATCTATGTTGGATGAATGGATGGAATGATGGAAGGATGGATGGATGGATGAATGGATGGATGGATGGATAACTGCCACACAGGATTACCCAAAGATAATTGTGTCTCAAGAAGTAATACATAAACAAGGCTGGGCTCGGTGGCTTGGGCCTGTAATCCCAGCACTTTGGGAGGCCAAGGTGGGTAGATAATCTGAGGTCAGGAGTTTGAGACCAACCTGGCTAAAATGGCAAAACCCTGTCTCTGCTAAAAATACAAAAAATTAGCCAGGCATGGTGGCGGGTACCTGTAATCACAGCTACTCAGGAGGCTGAGGCAGGAACCCAGGAAGTGGAGATTGCAGTAAGTTGAGATTGCACCACAGCACTCCAGCCTGAGTGACAGAGTGAGACTCCATCTCAAAAACAAAAACAGGCCGGGCACGGTGGCTCAGGCCTGTAATCCCAGCACTTTGGGAGGCCGAGGAGGGCGGATCACGAGGTCAAGAGAGTGAGACCATCCTGGTCAACATAGTGAAACCCCGTCTCTACTAAAAATACAAAAAAATTAGCTGGGCTACAGGCGTGGTGGCACGTGCCTGTAGTCCCAGCTACTCAGGAGGCTGAGGCAGGAGAATTGCTTGAACCCAGGCGGTGGAGGTTGCAGTGAGCCGAGGTCGCGCCACTGCAGTCCAGCCTGGCGCCTGGTGATGGAGTGAGACTGTCTCAAAAGAAAAAAAAAAAAAAAAAACAGAAACAAAAGCAAAAAGGAGTAATACAGAAAGAGTATCACTTGGGCAGTCCATCACCTCCACCAGGAATCTGGAAAGACAGATCCAGAAGCCAAGCAGGGATGCAGGCTGTACAGCTCCCCTGGAGTTGTGGCCCCATAGGGAGGCAGCTGAGCAAGTCTGCAGAGGGTAGCCTCACTGGCTAAGATTCTACTCTTCAGTCACGTCCTGCTCCTGAACCAGGCACCGTACCGTAGGCCTGACTCAAGGCAGGGTTCCAGCGTCCATATGTGCAAATGAGGAATGCTTGAGATTTTAGAGTTCTAAAGGACTTGAAGAGTCCTGAGGGAGTTTTCACAGTTCCCAAACTATAATATTTCGGTAGTTCAGATATTCATATAGGCATTTTATATTATTATATTGTATTATAGCAATGCTATATATTATTATAATTATTACATTATATATAATTCTTATAGATTCTAAAATTATTATATATAACTGCAGATTCAACCAGTGGCAGATGAAAAATATTCTGAGAAAAAAACAATAAAAAATAAAAATAACGATAAAAATATTAAAACTTTAAAAAATAATGCAACTATTTACATGGTATTTACATTGTATTAGATATAAGTAATTCAGAGATAATTTGAAGTATACCAGAGGATATGTATAGGTTACATACAAATACTGTGCCATCTTACGTCAGAGACATGAGCAGTCACAGATTTTGGTATTTGCAGGGGGTACTGAAAGAAATCTCCCACAGATACCAAGGGAAAACAGTATATATGTATTTTATATATATACACACATATATATATTATATACACACACATATGCACATGTATGAATGTATCCACATACTCCACACACTTACACATTATAGTTATATGTCACTTAATGACAGTGATATGCTCTGAGAAATGTATCATTAGATGATTTCGTCATTGTGTAAACATTTTATAGTTTCAAAAACCTAGATGCTATAGTTTACTACACACAGAGAGCACATGGTATAGCCTATTGCTCCTAGGCTACAAACTCGTACAGCATGTTACTATAGTGAATCTTGTAGGCAATTATAACACAATGTTAACTGTTTATGTACCTAAACATAGAAAGGAGCAGCATAAACACAATATGAAACATTTAAATATTGTACACCTATATAGGGCAGCTCCATTATAATCTTCTAGGATCATCATATATGCAGTTATTTATTGAAACATCATTATATGCTACGTGACTGTATCTAGCGAGAGGCAAGGAGGAGAGAGATAGAAGGATCATTTTAAGGAATTGGTTCACACCACTGTGGGACCTGGCAAGTTCAAAATCTATAAGGCAAGCAAGCAGGCTGGAGATCAGGTAAGAAATGTTGCAGTCTTGAGATTGAAGGCTGGAAACTTAGGCAGGATTTCTATGTTGCAGTCTCTAAGCAAAGATCCCTTCTTGTGAGGAAACCTTAGTCTTCACTGTGAGTCTTCAGCTGACTTCATAAGGCCCATCCACATTGTGGAGGATAATCTACTTTACTTATTACCAACTGATTGTAAATATTAATCTACAAAGTACATTCACAGGAACATCTAGACTGGAGCTTGACCAAACTACTGGTCACCATGGTCTAGCCAAGTTGACACACAAATTTCACCCTCAAAGCCATAATTCTGTCAGCTCTCAGAAAGCCTGTATGACAGAAGAAACAAGAAGGCTCTTGGCTTTGAAGATATCAAATTCTTTGGCCCCATTTCCAGACTCTGGCAAGGGGGAGATGCATTCTGGGTGAGAGAATTACGTTTGTAAAATGCTGACAAGATGCAAACTAGCCAGGAATGACCTTCTAACTGGGTGATTCACACATGCAGGGCAGGGCTCCCTGGGCAGCACCTTCTCAGTGTGTTCCCCGCACCACAGGCGTAGTCCCCCTGCCCATGCACTCTGCACCTCCTGGGAGGTGGGGGAAAACCCAACCACAAATGATGAAAAAGAGCTCTTGTGTCATTAGGTGGGACTCTTGCTTCACCTGCCATACCCGGCTAGACCTGGACAAATGGATTCCATTGTCAGTTTGTTGTAAATGTTTTTCCAGGCCCAAGCCATGTGCCCTTTCTGCTTAGTTGCATTTTGGTGTGATGGGAAAGCACTCACATACCCCTTTCTTATGTGAGCCAAGGAGAAGTGTCTGGAATAGGCTGTGGGAGCCCTGGCCTGGGTATCCACCTCTCCACAGCCTGGAACTGGCTGAAGCTCTGGAGACAATGCTGATTTAACGTGATGACTGAGTCACGCCCAAGCCTGAGAAACCAAGCCATCCTTTTAACATTTTATTTTTCCTTTTTAAACAAGGAATCTGTTGTCTTCTCCAGACATGGAACACCTTTCTACTTTGGAGGCTGCTCACACCCTCATGACAGGAGTCAGCTGTAGGTTCAGTGCAGGTTGTTTTATTTTTCATTCCCCCATTGGTGAACAATGAATCCTAGAACCAACGCACAGAGTCCTTGTGACAGTTCCATAACATACTGGAGACAAAGTGCATGACATAAAGCATGTGCTGAACATATTCCCTTTCCTCTTCCTTTCCCTTCCTTATCATCTATGTAATGTTCTTGCTGCAATGTAACAACCCGTGTGTTGTCCCATTGACTGATAGAACAGCCCCTCAAGACAAGCACTGACGGTCCCTGGCTGGAAGAAGTGGACACTGGGGAGTCGAGTTAGCCATCCTTCTGGACTTGGGATGGACTGTAGGAGCACCTGCTTTGTTCCCAGATTTATGCACTAGCTAGCACACTAGGGCCTGTTTTGCAATATCACACAGATCAAGAAAAACAGGTGAAATTGTTGTCAGGTAATATAATAACAACCAACCAGGACAGGCAGGCAAGAAAGAACTCTGGGGCTGCTGTGGGTGGGGCCTGGGCACAAAACAGGGCCATAGAAGAGGCTGGAGATATGAACTTCATGGCCAGGATTACAGTGGGCATACAGGGGAGCTGAGGAGAGGAGTGAGGACCTGAGCCAAAGGACACAGGATAGAAAGAAAAGGCCACCTTTCACAGGAGGAACTGACTGTATGAGATTCTATAAACATGTTATCAGCTGAGAGAGGAAGGTGGATGGGAGAGGAGCTGTGTCAGGAGAAAGGCAGCTCCTCCACCCTGGAGGCTGTGTCTAAGCCACCATTGTCTCTTGCCTGGAGTATTGCAACAGCCTTTCGACTGGTCTGCCTGCTTTCAACCTTGACACAACCTTGGCCTCCACAGAGCAGCCAGAGAGCCTATAAAGACATGAGGCAGCCGCTCCTCTGCACAAAACCCTGCAGTGGTTCTACCCTGAGAGAAACCAAAGTCCTCACAGAACCCTTACAATGCCCTCTGGGTCCTTATGATCTACCTTTCCCATGTACTCACTCTACTCCAGCCAAACCAGTCACTGGGCCGGCCACACGCACACAGACGCATGCCCGCTGTCTGAGGGCCTCTGCCGTGGCTGCTCCTCCACTAGAAATGCTGTTTCCTGCTAGCTGAACTCCATTGCCTCCTTCAACCCTGATCATATCCAGTATTCTCAATGAAGTCTACCCAGCACGTTGGATTTCCTACTGCAAATTTCCCCTGGCTCTGCAGTCTCAATTTCCCTTACCTGCTCTTCTTTCTCTTTTTTGTCCATACATTTTTTTTTTTTACTTTTTATTATCTACATTTCATTACTAGAATGTAAAAGCCTCACAAAGGCAAAAATTTTTATCTGTTTTGTTCATGACTGTCTCCCAAGATCTGAGAATGGTCCCTGACCAATAGTGGGTGCTCCATAAACGTGTGCTTAAAGAATGAATTAATGAATGAATAAATGAATGAATAAAAATAGCCTTGAAACCAGATAGATCCTGGTTGTTTTGGTTTTGTTTTATGTAATTTCAACTTTATTTTAGATTCAGGGGGTATGTGTGCACAGTTTGTTACCTGGGTATATTAAGTGATGCTGAGGTTTGGAGTACTGAAAATAGCAGCAAGCAATGTATAGTTTTTAAATCCTTGTGCCCTCCCTCTCTCCCTTTCCCTCTCTAGTGGCCCCAGCATCTATTGCTGCCACTTTATTCTCATGTGTACCCAATATTTAGCTCCCACTTATAAGTGAGAATATGTAGTAATCGGCTTTCTGTTTCTACGTTCATTCACTTAGGATAATGGCCTCCAGCTGCATCCACATTACTGCAAAGGACATTCTTTCTTTCTTTTTTATTGGGAGGTATTCCACGCTGTATATATACCACATTTTCTTTATCCAATCCACTGCTGATGGGCACCTAGGTTGATTCCATGTCTTTACTATTGTGAATAGGGTGTCAATGAACATACAAGGGCATGGGTCTCGTCTTTTTGTAAACCCTAGTTTAAATCCCTTCTCCACAACCTTTGTACTTCTCTTCTTGGGAAGGTATACTAAACTTTCCTCAGTGGCAGGGTTGGTACCTGCAGTTTTCTGACACTCAGCATGTGTTGTGTTAAATATTCTACCTTAAGGATGGATGCTGGGGGTGAAAGAGCATTAGAAGGAGTTATCAGGGCTTTGTCTTCAGATTTAACATCGATGGCAAGTTTGCTGCTACAAAACTGCAGTTTTGTAAGTAGCAAATTGTTATTTTCCTTGAATTTGTGCTAATCTCTGGCCTCTGGAAAATCTTTGATAAAAGGCAGGAAAGGGAGCCCCCTGATACTTGTTTCCTGGGGGAAGGATTCCCCAGGAAACCCTCACTCTCCTTATACTATCCAGCCAGACTCACCTCTTTGGGCTCTCAGCTAGAATCCTGCAGAGCAAAGAAAGCAAAAAGGTTTAAAATGGGGGACATGGAGAGAGGCTTAAGCAGCATGGGAAGAATTCTGCAGAAGAAAGTGACTGTTGTCCTTCCATCTGAAGCTCCTTTTTGTTGCCCAGTCTGGCTGGAAGCAGCAGGGTCTGAACCTCAGCCAAGGGACAAAGGGCTTTTTTGGGTAAGAGAAGCATAATTGTGGTCATGATGGGCCAAACAGGAGGGAAGCATTTTATGGGGTAATAGGGCCTTCCAAATGTCAGAATTGGTGCCTGCAGGATGTAATTTAATTCTGTAAGCACTTACGAAGCACCTGCTTTGTTCCAGGCATACTCACATGATTAAGAGACAATCCCAGGGCTCAGAGAATTCCCAAATTAGCAGAGGAGTCATTCATTCCATTTATTCATTTATTTATGTAATATCTTACTTCTTTGGCCATTAATTAAGAACAAGGTCTTGAAATAAGAGTCAGGTTTATTCATTCATTCAGTAAAGATTTATTCAGTGCCTGCTTAGGACCCAAAGCTGCTCACAGCCTTAGAGAGAAAAAGGCAGACAAAATATAGATTCCCTATCCTCAAGGACAGTGATTGGTCAGGGCTTGTGGGGGGGGTCGGGGGAGAGACAATAAACAATAAGTATAACAAATAAATTACATAGTATGTTAGAAGCTGGCCAGTGCTATGGAGAAAAGAAAACACAGAGCAGGGCCAGGGAATCAGGAATTTTGAAGGCTGTCAAGGTGGACCTTACTGAGAAGCCTACAGGTGAGCAGAGACCAGGACCAGTGAGGAAGTTGAGCAGGCCTGTGGACATGCCGTAGGGATGAGAAAGCAATGCAAAGAGAGGGACAGCTAGAGAGCAGGCCCTAGAGAGAGGCCATGCCTGCTCTGTCCAGGATCAGCAAGGAAGCCCAGGAGGTAGGCAAAGAGTTGGAGGAGAGAGGAGTAAGAGAGTTATGGCTAGGGGCAGAGTATGCAGGGCCATAAGGGCTGTGGTAGGATTTCTGCCTTTACTGAGTAACATGAGTTGCCCTGGCAGGTTTTTGGAAGACAAGTGCCAGGATCTATCTCATGTTTTAATAGAATCATTCTTGCTACTATGGTGGGAATAGACCTTAAGTGTACAAAGCTGGAGGCAGGGAGACCTACTAGATGACCGTTACAGCAATCCTGGGAAGAGGTGAACGCAGCTCAGGCCAAAATAGTAATAGCAGAGGTGATGAGAATGGCTGAATCCTGAATATATTTTGAAAGTTGAAACAATTTTTGATGAATTGACTCTGGGGACTCCAAGAGAAAAGGAGTTGATGATAAATTCTAAGGTTAGTGGCCTGAGCCAATCAGGACTATTAAAGAGGCCTATTAAAGTGTGATCTTGGACAAGTCTCTAAACTCCCATGTTCTTCTTTGTAAAACGGAAAATAATATCAACATTATAGAGTTGTCATGAATATTAAAAGAGATAATACATGCAAAGCATTTGGCTTGTGAAGAGGCCACATAATAAAGGTAGATAACCAAGTAATTAATCTTACAGCAAGTTCAAGGCACCAGAACAATACTTTGAGGGATTTTGACAAAGATGGAATATGCATGAGGTGGACTAGAGGGTGACTGAAACGAATAAGGAGACTGCAGTTTTTTTCTCATGATTACTCCTAACCACTTTATTACCATTAGTAAGTGTCTTGGCCTCACTCTACCTCTATTTCTCAATGTGCAAAACAAGAGGGAAGTTGATCAACATCAAAGATCTGCAAGCAAATCCCCATGTGTTTTTTGCAAATAAAGTTTTATTGGAACACAGCCATGCTCATTTTTCTATGTGTTGTCTATGACAGCTCTCCTGCTACACAGCATCGTTAAATAGTTATGACAGAGAATGTACAGCCTCCAAAGGTTTAAATTTCATCTGGCCAAGTACAGAAAATGTTTGCAGCTTCTGCTCTAGAGTGTTGTTTTTCACATAGTTGTTAGACATAGGCTGACGTGGGTAGGCACAGATGTGCCCATAGCCAGAGAGCCATGAAATCTTTTCTTCATATGAAATCTTAGCCGGGAGCCAAATATATAACAGAATAAATGTGACTTTGGTCTGGCTAAAGAGTGGAAGAGGTAGGAGAGATATTAAAGGTGTCTATTCTATCTCGGCCTCTGACCACCCTCACATCCTGGGTCAACCCTGAGGCAGCTCCTCTTATCCTTAGAACGAAACACAGTTTGAAAGACAGGAATCTCAGATCATCTCTACGAGCTATTTCAGGTCTCTACTTATCAAGGAGACCATGCCAAATAAACTAATAAACTGTATAGCTTGGATACCACTTACGTTAAAAGCCTCAAAAGTGCTTTTTCAGTTTTGAGAAATGAACTGAGAAGTTAATTTTATACTGAGTAAGGTCAAAATTCAATTTTGTTGTGGCAGACATTTTCAACTTCACAAGTTAGAGAGGGGGTAGCATTTCCACATTCCTGACTTCTCCCTAATGATCAATTAGGATACTAAGTGTGTGCCTATTACTTTGTCTTAACATATGGAACCCTTGAAAACTTTCAACTTCAATCAATTTTGACTCTTCTAAAAAACTTCCATCAGGCAGTATCTTCCCTACTCTTTTATTTTCTTCAGACTTGGATATCTGTGTGCTATAGATTGAATGTTGTGTCCCCTCAAAAGTCATATGTTGAAGCCCTAACTTCCAATATGATGGTATTTGGAGATGGAGCCTTTGGGAATTAATTAGAGTTAGATGGTTTCATGAGGGTGGGGTCCTTATGATGGGTTTAGTGACCTTATAAGAATCAGCAGGGGGGCCTGGCACGGTGGCTCATGCCTGTAATCCCAGCGCTTTGGGAGGCCGAGGCGGGCGGATCACGAGATCAGGAGATCGAGATCATCCTGGATATCATAGCGAAACCCCGTCTCTACTAAAAATTCAAAAATCAGCTGAGTGTGGTGGCACGCGCCTGTAGTTCCAGCTACTTGGGAGGCTGAGGCAGGAGAATCGCTTGAACCCAGGAAGCAGAGGATGCAGTGAGCCGAGATTGCGCCACACCTGTAATCCCAGCACTTTGGGAGGCCAAGGTGAGCAGATCATGAGGTCAGAAGTTCAAGACCAGCCTGGCCAGGATGATGAAACCCTGTCTCTACTAAAAATTAAAAAATAGCCAGGAGTGGTGGTGGGTGCCTACAATCCCAGCTACTTGGGAAGCTGAGGCAGAGAATTGCTTGAACCAAGGAGGCAGAAATTTCAGTGACCAGAGATTGTGCCACCGCACTCCAGCCTGGGTGACAGAGCGAGATTCCATCGAAGACGAAGAAGAAGGAGGAGGAAGAGGAGAAGGAGGAGGGGGGGGGGAGGAGGAAGAGGGGGAGAGGAGGAGGAGTGGGGGGAGGAAGAATCAGAGAGCTTGCTTCCTTTTCCTCTTCTCTTTGCCCTGCGAGGACACAGCGAAGATGGCTCTCTGCACCCCAGGAAGAGAGACCTCACCAAATCAGCCGTCACTCTGATTATGAAATTCTACCAGAATTCCAGAACTGTGAGAAAATAAATTTCTGTTATGTAGGGCACCCAGTCTATGGTATTTTGTTACTAAGACACTGTACCCCTAGTCCAATTAGCTTACCAATTAGTCTCTTACCTCCCCATTCAAATAATCCTTGCAAATCCACATCTTAAAAGAAATGTTGCTGATTTAAATGATGATCTCTCTTTAACGATTTTCCAAAATTGACAACCACCTATTGGTCAACATCAACAGACTCTCCCACACAAATATTCTATTACTAATGTCCAAAACAATTAACAACTCCCCATTTCCTCCTCCATACTCATCCTCCCTTCCTCACTTCTATTAATGTCACCAGCATTCTCTCAGTCACCCAAATTAAACTTAAGATTGTATTTTATGCTCCTGATCCTCTGCCCCACAAATGCAATCGACAGTATTTATTTTACCTCCATTATATATTTTGCATTCAGCTCATCTACTTCATTTCTATCACCATTATCTAGCTCAAATCTTAGTCACTTCTCCCTTATTATATTAGTCTTCTAATTCATGTCTGGTTTCAATTACTCTCTCCTCAAGTCCTCTTTCATAAGACTTCCAGATAAATCATTTTAACTGCAAATCTGATGATATCATTCCTCTATTCTCCATCACTGGTATAATAAAGTCAGACACTTGTTTCTCACTTCAACCTAAATTTGAATTCTATCTACCTTCATATCTTTAATTCTCAGTATTCCTCTTAACATACTTGACATGCAAATTTGAAGGAGATAGTCACTCTCTACTCAACCTTGCCCTTATTTTCCTCTGGCTTCTTCCTGTAATACCTCCTTGAGCTTTGCTGCACATCTAAATTTTCCAAGGCCCAATCAAGCTTTTACTCGATGGTGTCTCCTCTGGCCCCCTCTCTCTCCTTCAAATACTCTCAACATTTTAATATTTACTTAAAATATACTTATATATGTGTATATATATTTATTTATTTTATATATTTACATATATTTTTAAAATATGTATACACACACACACATACAGACATACACATACCATTCCTATCACAAAAAGATTCATTATAGGTAATAAATGCTGGGTATTCTAAACATTATTATCACCTTCACCTATATGTGTTTGATATGAAGTGTCCCCTAATACCAGAGTATGGCAGAGATGGCTTACTCTTCACCCAAAATTTCTGCTCCTTCTTCTATAGAATAGAGCTATCTCTGGGAGGGAGCTGCCCAGCCAGGGACTAAACTTCCCTTGCCCTTTTGCATCAGTGATGGACAAACTGACTGGTTTTGCAGTGGAATATGAATGTAAGTGACATATGTCCAGGTGATGGTGATTAAGATGTGGATGTTGCTTTTCTACTCTCTTGTTTCCTTTACTGGCTGGAGGCAGAGAACTCTGAGATCTCAGGAAGTTGCAGAACCCCAAGATGGAGAGAGTCTGGGTCTCTGAATCACTGTTTGAAGGGAAGTTGTCTACAAAGCAGAAACACCCCCATTAGATTCTCAACTGAGAAGGAAATAAACTTTTCTTGCATTAAGCCACCAAAATTTGGGGGTTTATTTGTTAGAGAAACTACTATTATCTTAATGAACAAAATATGCTAATGCCAAAGGTACCAGGGATAAACAATAGGCAGGTAGAATTTAGAACAGTCAAAATCTAGCCAGTGTAAAGATACAGTTAAAATGTTAAGAGTATTTGAAGGAAAAGGAGACAGGACCAGAGAACAACCCATCAAATAAAAGAGCTTGATTGGGCCTTGGAAGATTTGGACATGCAGCAAAGCTCAAGGAGGTATTACAGGAAGAAGCCAGAGGAAAATAAGGGCAAGGTTCAGTAGAGAGTGACCATCTCCTTCAAATTTGCTTGTCAAGTATATAAAGAGGAATAGTGAGAATTAAAGATAAGAAGGTGAATAGAATTCAAATGTAGGTTGAAATGAGAAACAAGTGTCTGACTTTATTATACCAGCGATGGAGAATAGAGGCATGATATCATCAGATTTGCAGTTAAAGAAAATGTATCTAGAAGTCTTATGAAAGAGGACTTGAGGAGAGAGTAATTGAAACCAGGGACATGAATTAGAAGATTAATATAATAAAGAGAGAGGTGACCAAGATTTGAGCTAGAAAATGGTGATAGAAATGAAGTAGATGAGCTGAATGCAAAATATATAATGGAGATAGAAAAATAAATACTGTTGGAAAAATATATTATTATATATTATATATAATTTATATATTATCTAAATATTTATATTATATTATATATATCCATATTATATATTATTTCCAATACAAAGATTATATACTAAATATAGAATACATTATATAAATAATATAATAAATTATGTTATTAATATAATATATTGTTTATATGATATAAATAATATAGATAATATAATCATATTATATATTATTTCCAACACAAATAATTTAAATATAATTGTGATTTAAAGATAACAGTAATATTTTTGAGATGAGGAAGCTTTGTTTCATAATATTAAGAAATGATAACTATAAAAGTGCCGGGTATGGTGGCACACATCTGTAGTCCCAGCTGCTTGTGAAGCTGAGGCAAGGGGGTCACTTGAGCCCAGAAGTTTGAGGCTATCGTGCTCTATGATCATGTCTGTGAAGAGTCACTGCACTCCACATTAGGCAACACAGTGAGACCCCTCTCTAAAAATATTAATAATAATAAAAGCAACATTCATTGAGCATTGATTATGAAATGGACTAAAGACTTCACATACAAGGTTACTCAAGTTCATAAGTTGTTGAATAAGGTTTTAAATGCAGACCTACCTGTCTCTAAAGACCATGGTTTATTCATGACTAGTTTAGGCTTTCCTTCATGTTATAAAGCTAACATATACATAACAAATAGAAGTTAATATTTAAGAAGTGCTTCCTATTTGCCAGCCTGAAGTTTATACTTTACATATATTATGGCTACAATACACACACACACATATATACACATAGATAGGTATGTATACTATGTGCATATATACAATATATGAATGTATACATATATCCACATCTGTGTGTATGTATATTTACATACATACAGTTGACCCTCGAACAATGTGGGGCATGGGGGTGCTGACCTGCTGACACCCCCCACAGTCATAAGTCCCAATATGATTCTTAACTCCCACAGACTCAACTACTAATAGCCTACTGTTGACTGGAAGCTTTATTGGAAACATAAACAATCAATTAACAAGAATTTTGTAAGTTGCATGTATTATATACTGTATTCTTATAACAAAGGAAGCTAGAGAAAATACTTTTAGAAAATCATAAAAAGAGAAAATATATGTGCTATTCCTTGAGTGTCAGTGGATCATCATAACAACTTTATCTTCATTATTTTCATGTTAGCAGACTGAGAAGGAGGAGGACAAAGAGGAAGAATTGGTCTTACTTTTCAGGGGTGGCAGAGGTAGAAGAAAATTCATATATAAGTGGACTCGCAGAATTCAAACCCACGTTGTTCAAGGATCAACTGTATGTATAATAGAATCATAATCTATAGCTTATCTACTTACGTATATATGTGTACACCATATAGTACCATTATCATGTTCTTTATACAGTTGAGGAAACTCAAGTTCAAGGTCTCAGTGAGCAAATGGTCCTGCAAATGTGAGGCTCGGCAGCCAGAACGCTAAGGACAAAGTTTTGCCACCTGCTGTCTTTGGGTTTCCAGGCCTTTGTGTCTCTGCTAACCTGAGACCACAAGGTCATTAAGCACCAGACCTGTGCTGTATTTATTATTATATTCCCCGTACCTAACATTGCCTGGCATGCTTCAATAAATATTTGTTGAATGGAACTGATGAAGTTCAGGAAAAATTGTTACCAAGAGTAGGACTAGCATTTAGAGTCTGTGAGATTAGAGGAGAAGTAACAATTCCTGCCAGAAAAAGAAAACAGCCTGGCATTTCAAGAAGCAAATTAAAGTCCAAACGTTTAGTGAACTTCTCAGTGTTTATCTTTCTGGAGAACTTCTGCGTTTCTGGCAGTGGGTCAGGTCTGGAGAACCATATGCAGTAAAGAGGTCACTCAGTCTCACCCAGGCTGTCGAGAACAACCTTATAACTCTCTCATTGTGTGACTCTCAGCCAAACACTGCTCAAGGACTCCAGAAACAGAAAAATGCTTTGACTGTATTGGAAGTTTGGGGAATATGCTTGAGAAAGAGTTAAATCCCAGGTTTTCAAAAGTTCATCTTTTATGTTTGAAGCATTAAAAAAAAAAATGAGGCCAGTGTGAAGAAGGTCGTAAGATTTCCTAATGAGGTGACCTAGATTCATAAGCATAAAATGAATAATTAAGATTTGTGAGGGGGCATAAGGTAATACAAAGCACAGTCATATATAGTATCCTAATTAGACGCAATCCAAATCTTACTTGTTTTTTTTTTTTAAGTAAAAGGCAGTGGGTTTGCATTTAGATATTGGCTTTTGATTTTGTTGTTGTCATTGTTGCTCTTATGTTTGATTTCAAAGAACTTCCATTTATTTTTTCTGTGAAGATGGTATGTAGTGTTCACACTTTGTTTCTCTTTTCCAAACAAAAAAGAAAAATATGCATGTGTGTGGACACATGCCTGTATGCACCTGCAAAAAGAAATAGGAATAAAGGAGGAGAAAAGATGACATCTTTCAGATAAGGAAGGGAACAAAGGCACAAATGAGTGAGAGAGAATATAGCCAAGGGCCTGGCGTGGGGGCTCACGCCTCTAATCCCAGCACTTTGAGAGGCCAAGGCGGGTGGATCACTTGAGTTCAGGAGTTTGAGACCAGCATGGCCAACATGGCAAAACCTGGTCTCTACTAAAAACACAAAAGTTAGCTGGGTGTGTTGGCGCATACCTATAATCCCAGCTACTCTGGAGGCTGAAGCAGGAGAATCACATGAGCCCAGGAAGCGGAGGTTGCAGTGAGCCGGTATCACACTACTGCACTCCAGCCTGGGTGACAAAGTGAGACTCTGTCTCAAAAGAAAAAAAAAAATCGAGAAATAGAGAATAGAGCCAAGAGCATCCTGAGCTCTGTATCTGGGGCTCAGCAGTGGGGCAAAGCGTTCAGGTCCCACAGAGTGACTATCATAAAACTTAAGCCATCCAAGATGGGCAATCGGGACTAGGCTCACTGCTTACAGCTAGTGGCTATATATATAGGGTTTTACAACTTACAAATAAGGGGGAAAATCCTTGCTTCCCAACCCTACCTGGAGCTATGGATTTTAGCAGCCTTCAAGCCCAAGAGGGACTAGAGGGCACAGTCACCACCTCACAATTAGAAATAGAACCAAGCTGATTTGGAGACTGGATTTACAGCATTCCCATTATTGTTGTGTGTGAAACAGGATGCCTGAAATGCTATGATGAGACCTAGAGACTTATATGGGCCTGAAAGCAAGGGAAAGACAATTTTTAAATCATTAGGTAGGACAGAATTAGCATAGATAGAGACAGAAAAGAATGAATAAAATTCTCTCATTTAACCCTAGCCCTATTTCCTAGCCTAACCCTAAGAATAGAAACCAGGAATCAGAAATGCCAGATACCTCTGATGTTCAAGATATAGTGAAAGAAAGAATAAAGGTGTGTGTAAGAAGCAGTTTGACTCCTAGGATACCTCATAAACTCCAAATGACATAACTACTCTCCTCATTCCTACTTATATTCAGGGCTGCAAAAGATGAGGCCGCACTTGAACTATGGAATCCAAAGCCTCTCGACTCAGTGATACCAGGTACACCTGAGGGAAGAGTGCAGAACTAAAAATGCTCAAAAGGAGAGTCCAACTCCCTTTTTCACTCAACTCCCGGAAGGTCATCATCTAGGTTTATAAGTCCAGGCAGTAGCCTTGAGGATTCTGGACTATTGATCCCAGGGGGAAAAGAAATGTAGTTACTGGACTACTAGAGATTCTGCAAGGAACTAGCTGATTGTCTGCTCGGTACCCAATAGCGAAGCCCATAATTCAGAAAGTCCTCACACCATGTGTTTAGCCTTTCAATGAGCTTTTAAGTGCCTCACTTCTCAATATAAATGGACAGCAAAGAACTGTCTGTTTTTTGAAGAATACTTCCAACATGATAGATGAAAATAATTGTTAAAAAGTATCAAAAAATAGAGGAAATGCAGTAAGCGAGAATGAAGGTTTTTGAAATGTCTCAAAGAGGTAAAACATTACATTTATGAGGTAAGAACAAATACTATTTGGACAATAAGAAAAAAAGAGCTCTTCGAAATTAAAAATATGACAGCAAAAATTTTAACTCCAATATAGTATTTGAAATATAAAAAAGAAGAAATCTCCTGGAACCAAAGAGCTAAAAATAGGAAACTTAAAAACAAAGGACCTGTTTAGGAGGACCAACAGCTAAATATTAGGAGTTCCGGAAAGAAATATTAAATGCAGGGAAAGAAATAATAACAAAACAGTACAAGAATTTCCCATGATTAAAGAATATGAGTCTAGAGATTAAAAGACCCCATTGGTGTCTTTTACACTCTGAGTACAAGAAATGAAAACAGACTCTCGCCAAGGCATATTATTAAAAAACATTAGAACAGTGAAGGTAAATAAAAGACTTAGGGTCCACAGAGGAGAAAAAATACACAATTTTATACACTCATGCATCAGCGTGGAACTGAACTTCCTTATGGGAACACCAGATTCTACAAGACAATGGAGAAATATCTTCAGATGTGGAGGAAGAGGTAGTGATTTTAAACTTAGAAGTCTATATCAGGGCAAACCATCAACCAAGTGTGACAGTCAAATGAACAATTTTCCAAACTGGCAATCTTTAAAAATTGCCTGCCATGAATTCTTTCTTTTTCTAATTTTTATTTTAGGTTGGGGGTATATGTGAAGGTTTGTTTGTATACATAATCTCATGTCATGAGAATTTTTTGCACAGATTATTTCATCACACAGGTAGTAAGCCTGGTACCCAATAGTTATCTTTCTGCTTTTCTCCCTACTAGCACCCCCAACTCTCACATAGACCCACTGTCTGATGTTCCCTTCCTTGTATTCATGCCCTTAATTCTTATTCAGAAAAAGATGAAGGGTATGTTCTACCAAACAAAGCCAACAACCTAAAAAGAGAAAGTAAGGGATGAAAAACTAACCTGGACTCCAATGCAAAGGTAAGGTAATTCTCATGATGATGGTAAAGAATGTCCCCAGGCAACAACTGCTCACAAAGATACAAAGCTTCAAAAATGACAAACCTGTCTTTTTCTGTGTGATTATTCCACACACCACTACCCCTAATATATTGCCTCAATTTCTCTGAATATACTGAAAAATGATTACACTTTGTGAGTTGTAGAATGAATTAATGATAGATACATGGAAAAACTAGGCAAATAAAAAGTGAAGAATGTATTAACTCGAGTAAATAATATATAAACTATATACATACACATACAAACAAAAAAAGTTGATCCTAGTACCTTACCTTGCTCAATAGTTAAAAATATTTACATACCATAATGTAAATACTTATTTAAACACAAATGTGATACAACTATAATGGGAAAGGGAGAGATAAATACCCATCTTCCAAAGTAAACGATAAATCGATACTATCAGAAACAGAAAAGTAGCAGCATATTAATATACAAAACTGAAAAACCAAGAAGTAGCAATGTGTTTATGTTATTTGGAAATACGGAAGTAAATACACAAAGAAACACTACAAGATTTGAAATGGGTTGCCCCTGGTTACTGATAATTCGGAGTGGATCCTAATACTGTAGAACTATTTGACTTTAAAAATATTTTCTCATGATGCTATGATAAAATCTAATTAAATTTAAAAGGAAAATATTTAAAAATGTATTAATATGATGTACTACATTAAAATATAAATAAAAATAGGTACAGGAAAAGCATTAAACATAACAAAATGACAAAATATTCATTTGTTATTTCATGACAAAATGTTTATCAAACAAGTAGTAAATAGAATTTATTTAACTAAAATTCACCACAAATATATTTAACATAATGTATCTTTAGAAGCATTGAAATTAACTGAAGAAATAAAATAAAGCTATCTTCTTTTTGACTTTCATTTGAGGCCCTAGACAATGCAATAAGGAAAAAAATAAGAGGTATAAAATTAGAAATTAATATTTCTCCCAGTAAAATTTTCTCATAGAAACCCAAAGACAATTTATAGAACTATTTAGAATTTTTTTAGAAGTTCAGCAAGATTTCTAGATACAAGATCTATATACCAAAGGCAACAAGAAATTCTAGCATAAGTGCAAAAATAACGATCTCTTTTAAAATGTTTATCACGTTTGTAATAAGAAAATGTTAGAAACCACTTAAATGTTCCCCAGCAGAAAATTATTAAATTCTATAATGTTATAAACAAAATAAAAATGAACTAGAATTAGATATGTTAAAATAAATAAATCTCAAAATGTAACAAAAATGTTGTCAATGTTAAAAATAGAATGTTGATATATTTAAATTTGAAAAATACATTCTTTATGTATTTAGAATACATATTTTTATGTATACATAGAATAGTTAGAATAGTTAGAATGTTAGTGTTAAGTTCAATTGTTAGACGCAAAGACTGAAGAAGTAACAACAAACATGACTGTCTGTTTTTCTCTCATGTAAAAGATATGCAGAGAGATAGACCATCCAAGGTTTACATATGGCAGACCCACAAGATAATCAGCAACAGCATTCTTCCATCTGTCTCTCTGCCCTTCCCAGACAATATCTTTCATCCTAAGATCCTAGATGCTTGCTATAACTCTAATCATCATATCAAAGTTCCAGTGGCAGGTTGGAGAAAGTGGCAAAGGAGATGTTTTCCCTTATTTGTAAGATTTCCTTCTAGTTACACACAACACTACTACGCAATCTTAAAGGCCAAATGTTAGCACTAGCAGTACACTTATTGCAAGGGCAAGTGGGAAATAAACTCTTCCCTGTAAAAATCGAGATTTACCTGTTCCAAAGAAGAGAAGAATAGATTATGGTAAGCAATTAGGTAATGACAAATACCCAATTCACAATAACATTCTAATGGGATTTAGCAATTATCTCTGATGAATGAGAACATAAAACAGGATGGAAAAGGAACACAGAGGGGTTCAACTGTACTTCTGATGATTTACTTCTTAATAAATATTATTTAAAGCAAGTATTTCAAAAATGGTAAGATTTGACATAGCGAGGTGGTAGGTTTGTGAATATGTCATATTTATTTTTGCTTTCTCTGTATTTTTAAGATTCCATGTAATTAAAAAATTAACTTAATGTTCAAAAGGTCAATTTTGTACCCTCATTCTTTTATTTTAAAAAAGTCATCTAAGCTTATACACACATAGACACAAGCTATAAGCTATACTTAGAAGACACAAGCTTCATTACAAACTGTCTCTTACATGAGGCTTCAGTTATTTTAACTTTAAAATAAACCCTAGATTCATCAAATATCTCAAGTTCTGACTGCCTCTAATAAATCCTCGTTGTTGTTACTAATCAGCATTAGGTGAACTCCTACTGTTAATACATGGAGATAGCTGATCACAAGGCTTTTTTCCAAACAATGCACCATAGATTATACCCTGGGTATCAATTGCCTATATTTATGGTTCCCCATACAAAGGTTGATGCATTCCCCTACTGATCCAAATTGTAGTTATAGGAAGAAAAGTGGAAATAAGACTCTTCTCTTAAGCATAGAAGGCCATGAATACATTATTTCACTCCGCTTTTGACAAAGATCTGTTTGAGTTCACCCTACAGATCTCTGCTTAATTGACGTTTCAGTCAAGAACTTTATGACACCCCCCCCCACCACCACCATATATAGATTAAATTAGGTGCCATTTCTTTTAAACCGTTATGGTGGTCCATGATTGCTTGTATCTTGTACTTCCCTATGCCACTCATCTCATATCCTTCCCTGTGCTCTGAATGCCTGTTTGTTCACCTGCCCCATAACACTCCAGATTTCCTTGAAGGAAGATGCACTGTTTGGATCACTGTGGTATTCCCAACATATAGCCCAGGGCATGGTACATAGTAGGTGTTCAATAAATATTTTTAAAATAAATGAGTAACTGAATGTCAGTCTTCTCTTTCTAGTATTATCCTAAACACTGGTGTTGCTGCTTAGTCAGGATAAAGACCCTTGTGGTCCAAAGGCTTCCCTTGTTACATCTAATTTACACGACTATAAAACACTGTGGAAAGCCCAATTGCCAGAAATTTACCCCTACATGGTCATTTTACAGTAAGTACTTTTGTAATTTCCCTCAACAAAAATATCAGAATTTAGAGGTCTTAATTGCTGGGAAAACAATTCCCGCTACCAACAGAAGAGTCACGAAGCACAGTAACTCACATCGCCCTACTGAAGGATTTAGTATGGATAATGGATTGCCGGAATTCCTAAATCATGAAGAGAAATGGCAAAGAACAAAATCTCTATCTGATGCTCAGGCACCTTATTCATTTCTTGTTTTTCCAGTAAGTTCTTATTAGACATAACCCTTAACTTTTTCAGATCTCATCTCTTGTGGAGATAAATGCATCTTCCCAAAGCATTACAAAATCAGAGCCTGAAGCATCTTAGGCTACATGATTCCTTAACCTTCTCTGGCTCTACTTCTCAAAAATCACACAACTAAAAATTTAGGATTCCATCCACCTTTTACAAAGAAGGTAATATATTTAAGGAAACCATTGTGATGTTTATTAGCGATATATAGATATATATGTATATGTATATATATATATGTTTATTAGGATAAGATTAAGGACTTAAAAATCACAAGACGTATTGTTGATAATATTGTAATTACTGTTTGTAGTGGCTTAGTGTTCCTTCAAAATTCATGTCCACACAGAACCTCACAATGTGATATTTGTAAACAGTGTCTTTGAATATGTAATTAAATCAGGATCTCAAGATGAAATTATCCTGGATTTAGAGTAGATCCTAAGTCCAAAAACTGGTGTCTTTATAAGAGGCGAGGACACAGAGAAACACTCAGGGAAAAGACCATGTGAAAATACAGAGGCAGAGATTGAAGTTATGCTGCAACAAGCCAAATAAACCCAGAATCCACTAGAAGCTGGAAGAGTCAAGGAAATATCCTTCCCTAGAGCCTCCAGAGGGAACATGACTCTGCTAATACCTTGATTTCAACCTTCTAGCCGCCAGACCTGTGAGAGAGTAAAATTGTTGTTTTAAGACACCCAGTTTGTAGTACTTTGTTATGGCATCCCTAAGAAACTAGTCTGGTTTGAAAACACCAAAACCAGTTGTTTGGTGCAAATGGTAAAAATATGTCTACGCAAAACACAATAATAAGAAATAATATTATCACTGGGAAGGATATTAGGAAAAAGAAATTCTTAAGAAGCATTAGAAAACCTTGGTCCTACCCAGGTCCCATCATCTATGGTAAGTATAGAACTAAAAATACTTACTAGGTGGATAATCAGTGTTTCTCTCAAATGACCAGTAAAAGCAGCCAATGATACAAATAAAACTAGACTAAAAATTTCAGAAATTTTTTAAAATATAGAAAAGGGAATAATCATCCAGCAATCTATCACCCTGTTGGTCAGCATTAGCATTTTGTTGATATTTCTTTCTGGGAGAAAAATATCCAAAATTATGTTCAAACTTTAAACATATGTTCTATTTTTAACATTTAGCATTTTAGCAAACCATATTTCTATACTGTTATAAACTGTTTCATAGACAAAAATGTCAAACTTTATTGATAACAATTGATAAAATGCTAAATCACATTTTATTGATTCCTACATAGATAAAATGTAATACTTCATTGAGACGTTCTTACATAATTTACTTCAAGTATTCCCTATTGATGGACATAGATTATTTTCGTTGTTTTTTCCACTACAAATAGTTATCCAGTAAATATCTTGTTTCAGAACTTTTAACAATATTCATGTTTATTTTCTTAGGATGGATTCCAAAAAGATAAAAGGAGAAAGGACTCCTGGGTCAGGTAGTATAAAAATTTTAAAGATAAAATACTTTCCAAAATACTTTCTAAAAAGAGTATACCAATTTATATTTCAACCAGCAGTGTGTGAAGTTAAGAACAGAAAATGGTAGTCTATATACTGAAATATTTACTAATTTCGTAAGCAACAAATGATACCTCATTATTTTAATTTGTATTTTTTTAGGGACCGGAATAAAAGAAAAACACAAATGCCTATGTTATGACCCAGCAATTCCACTCCTAAATGCATGAATATATCCACCAATTCATTTCCAGGCATATATCCAGAAGAAATGAGTGGCATCTTCACCATAGCTCATTCATAATGGTCAAACACTGGAAACAACTCAAATGTCCCTCATTAGCAGAATGTACATGAAAATTGTGGTATATTCATAAAATAAAATACTACAGAAAAAAATTTAAAAAGAACCAACTACTACCACATATCTCACAGACATCACATTACATGAAAGAAGCCAGAAAAAAAGGAAAAAAATAATGTTTAATTACATTTATATGGAGTTCAAGGTCAAGTAAATGTAGCTAATAGAAATTGAAATCAGAATAGTGATGGAGGAAAGTGAAGAGTGTTGGTTTTGACTGGGAAAGGGCATGGAAGTGGGAACATAGTGTTGGAAAATTTGTATATCTTAATCTGGGTGGTGCACAAATGAGCATATGCAGGTATAAAATCACACTGCATTTAAATTAGTTCAATTTATTACACAAAGCTTATATCTTTATGGAAAAGTAAAAATTATTTAAAGAAAAAAACAAAATGTAGATTTTGAAGGACACTACAAGTAGCTGAACCTATTTGTGAAGGTCCTTTAAGGTAAATGGTTCATTGCTCCATTTACCTTAAAGTGACAATTGGCTTCTAGATGATATCATGCTTTGCTGTTCAGAGAGTTTGGTAATGAACTCACTGAACTATTTACACATATGTTTGAAGGTTACAGAAAACTGGACTTGTGCCCAAAAGACTTAGAGAGTAAAGAAAGTCATCTTAGCAATTACCATCTGGCAAATCTACCACTTCAATTATTATTTAAATAACTCTTGTAGAGACAAAAATCATAAAAAGAAAAGAAAAAATGCATGCTAAAATCTTCAGCAACTGGAGAATGGTACAAACACTAGGAATCAGAACTGCACTCTAATCCAGGTTCTACAGTAAATGATTTCCATAGCACCACACTTCCCTGGGTTTCTATCTTTATTTATTTATTTTTTTTCAGTCCCTTTGGTGCTTCCAAATCTTCCACTCTTCTAAATGTTGGTGTGCTTTAGGGCACCATCTCCCTAGATAATTGCATATAATTCCATGACTTGTGCCTCCCAAATTTATATCTCCACACCTGACCTCTCACCTAAACTTCATACTCATAAATGTAACTTCCTGCTCAACATCCTCTTTAGACATTTAATAGGCATCCCCAATTTTAGGCCTTGATTTTCCGTACACACTTGAGTCTCCAAAAACTACTCCTCTTCTAACTTCTCCAACTGAGGACAAAGTTAACCAAACTACTCAAAGTCCCATACCCAGAAACAGAAGAATCATAAAACTGGGAAAACCCTTTCCCATTTTTGCTTTTCTTCAAAGTCTCTCCAAACAGGAAGGAAAACTTCATCAGTGCAAGCAATTTGTTTTGCTAATTGCTAATATCATCAGTGACTAGAACAATGCCTGGCATGTTTTAGGAACATGACAGGAACATGTGGGTTGAATGAATGAATGATACATTAAACATCAGAAATTCTTAATGGGAATAATTTCTAATTATATATAAAGAACCGACTTTAGTAGTACTATCAGACATTCACTGTAGTGTTGTGAAGTTTAAATGAATTACATTATAGAAAATGTCTTGGTTTTTTTTTGCAATAAAATGGTAGATTGCTCTACTAGTCTCTGCAGGACAATGGCTTTCCAACTTTGACATTGGCATTTGTAGGTAAAAGCAGAAAGGTTTGTGTTTAAATCTGGACTCTGGATTTAACTTAGGGGGACCTTAGTTAATTGGGGGAACCTTAAGTTATGTGTTTAATCTCTCTGGGTACTCTCATCCATAAATTGAATATAAGTAAATCTGCCTCACAAGATTGTATTACAAATTACTTTAAATGATACAATGTTTATGAGAGTGCCAAACAAGTACAAGGTCCTCCAACAACAACAACAACAAAATGATGACAGCATTGCCGTCCTGACTGGCATGAGATGGTATATCACTGTAATTTTGATTTGCATTTCTCTAATGATCAGTGATGTTGGGCATTATTTTTCATATGTTTGTCTGCCCCAAAATGTCTTCTTTTGAGAAGTGTCAGTTTATGTCCTTTGTCCACTTTTTAGTGGGGTCGTTTTTTCTTGTAAATTTAAGTTCCTTGTAGATTCTGGATGTGAGACCTTTGTCAGATGGACAGATTGCAAAAATGTTCTCCTACTCTGTAGGTTGCCTGTTCACTCTGATAATAGCTTCATTCACTGTGCGGAAGCTCTTTAGTTTAATTAGATCCCATTTGTCAATTTTTGCTTTTGTTGCAATTGCTTTTGGCAATTTTGTCAGGAAATCTTTGCCCATGCATATGTCCTGAGTGATACTGCCTAGAAAAATAGCTAATGCATGTTGGGCTTAATACCTAGGCGACAGGTTGATAGGTGCAGCAAACCACCAACAAATCTGAACATCCTGCCCATGTACCCAGAAATAAAAATAAAAATAAATCATGACAACAGAACAACAGGCATATACATTTTTGTAAATTATACCATTATCATGACGTTTCCTTGAGGGGCCAAGCATATTTTTTAAATAGGTTTGGTCAACTCTTTCTTCGTACAATTTCAGATATCTCTCTACAGATAGGAAGATTTCAGAACAAGTATAAAGTTAGGGATAAGAGAGGGAAGAGGAATGAAAGAAGTCATTATTAGACATACAGTGGATCCTCATTATTTGTGGATTCCATATTTGTGAATTTGCCTACATGCTAAAATTTGTTTGTAATCCCAAAATCAAAAACTACTGGAGCTTTTGTGACCATTCACAGAAGGGCACACAGTAGCAGAAATTTGAGCCTACACATTCCCAGCTAAGTCAAACCAGGTGATGTTCTGCCATTCTGTTTCAGCACTTATCCTTAAATAAGTATAAATAAGTAACCTTTGTGAAGTCTATTCTGTGCCATGTAATTCCCAGTTTTGTGCTTCATGTTGATGATTTTACTGGTTAGAGTCGCTTCGAAGCATAACGCTGAAGTTCCGTCTAGTTTTCCAAAGTGCAAGAAGCGATGATGTGAGAAAATACAAGTGTTAGATAAGCTCAATTCAGGCATGAATTATAACGCCATTGGTCATGGGTTCAATTTCAATGAATCAACAATATATATTAAATAATGTGCCTCTAAACAGAAACACACATAAAACACACAATTTTGTATTGATCAGTTGATGAAGATACTGTAAACAGAGGCTCAAAGGAACCTAACCTAAAAAAAATTTCCCCCATGAACAATGGTTGAGTATTCTCTAATTCAGTTTTCCTAATAATTCTTTTTGTGTGTGTGTGTGAGCTGGAGTCTCCCTCTATGGCCCAGGCTGGGGTGCAGTGGCGCGATCTCAACTCACTGCAACCTCTGCCTCCTGGGTTCAAACGATTCTCCTTCTCAGCCTCCCAAGTAGCTGGGACTACAGGCACATTCCACCACGCCCAGCTAATTTATTTCTGTATTTTTAGTAGAGACGGGGTTTCACCATGTTAGCCAGGATGGTCTCCATCTCCCGACCTCGTGATCTGCCCTACTCGGCCTCTCAAAGTGCTGGGATTACAGGCGTGACCTACTGCACCCAGCCCCTAGCAATTTATAGAACACACCAACCATGAATTCTTGAATCGACTATACTTTAGAAAACCTCGAAATGAAAATTTTTAGTGAATTATACTATAAATACTACCATTGATAAAAGTATTAAATTGCTTTTATTGGAATTTACAGGAAAGTATAAATCATGTAGAATTAATTAAATTGCTAAAAGTTATTCAATTTTCTTCCCAACAAGAAAAATAAATTCTTAGATGATCCTTCTAGATTGCTAAATTTAAAGGCATGAATGTGATTGTGAATTTACTAAGAGGCTGGGATAATTACATTTTTAAACTATGCTTCAACTTTATATACCATTCATAGATTTTTTGACATGAGAATTTACAATACTTATACTTCCCAACAGACACATCTTCTCTCTACCCCATCCTGAATTAATTAAATTATTACTGTGACATTGTCAAAGCTTACACCATTTGCATTTGAAGACGTGACCATAAATTCAATAGTTTTTCAGATTTGCTGTATTTTTAAGCCGATTTCAATACTCAGCATCAGAACTTCGACTGCAGTTTCCCCATTCCCGAGTAATGACTTTGCAATTATTCCTACTATAAATGATTATTGGAATAGAACTATATTATTATCTGTAGGCTGGAGAGACACACTTCCACAACGCATACTCACACACACACACACACACACACACACACACACACATAAACACACACACACATACCAGAAACCACTCCCCATCCAGGGACCCACTCGCAAGGTATAAACTGGAAAAGATCTGGGCAGCACAACAAGCCACTCTCAGAGAAAGCTAAACATCCTTGGGAATGCTATTTCTCCAGTTTCAGAGGTCATGCTATAAGGCACATTGACACTTTGGAGCTAACCTAGAAAGAAACAACTGCCATTAATGGAAAACCAAACATCACATGTTCTCACTAGTAAGAGGGAGCTAAGCTATGAGGATGCAAAGGCATAACACAGTGGACTTTGGGGACTCAAAGGGAAAGGGTGGGAAAAAGGTAAGGGATAAAAGACTACAAATTGGGTTCAGTGTATACTGCGCAGGTGATGGGTGCACCAAAACCTCACAAATCACCACTAAAGAAATTACTCATGTAACTAGATACCACCTGTTTCCCAGAAACCTATGGAAATAAAAAATTAAGAAAGAAAAGAAACAACTGCCTTCCTGTGTGTCATTGATTCTAAGACATACTTTTTCCTATTTTAATATCTCTGAAAATTAGGTATGCTTTACTATTGATATCATGTCAGAGTTTAATTGGCAGTGATTTTTGTTTGTTCTTAGTAAAAAAAAATTAAAAATCATATTGCATATTACAATTAATGGCATATTTGATTTAACAGGATACAGTGGCATAGATCTGAAGGAGCAGCCCATGGAGGAGATTGGGGGAGCTGTGGATGTCTGGCAGGAATGGAAGAAGTTTGGTAACTGGGGCAGAAAATGGCAAAGGTGAATGAGTAGGAGGATTCACAGTCAGAGACTGGGAAATACTTTAGTCAAAAGATTGTATAAAGGTCAACTTGTCCATGAACATTATCCTCAAATATTTGAAGGGCTGCCATGTGGAAGAAAAGAACATACTTGTTTTGTACAGCTCCTGAAGACAGAATGGGGGCCAGCATGTCAAGTAAATGATGCTGCGTGGGGCCTAAGAAACTCAGGATTTTAGAAATTTGAGTTTGCCAGCAAATGGATAAACTTTCTTGTGAGAAAGTGAAATTTATGGAAAGGAGTCAAGAAGAGGCATATGGCTTTAGAGGGTGTCCGTGCCTTAAGATTGAGGTTTAACAAAGCA
This sequence comes from Ateles fusciceps, assembly GCA_036589455.1. Taxonomy (NCBI): domain Eukaryota; kingdom Metazoa; phylum Chordata; class Mammalia; order Primates; family Atelidae; genus Ateles; species Ateles fusciceps. The sequence continues at coordinate 4,522,189 of JAZHEH010000672.1, forward strand.
ATTTCTCTACCTAAGATTCCTACACTCTAAAAATTTATACCCATTTTAGCCTCTACCAGAAAATAACTTAGGTAAATAATCACAAAGAAGAATAATGTGTAGGAAGATGTTAATTGTAGAGTAGAGAAAGAAAAAGTCAATCAATATATCCATTCACAAGGAAATGTTTAAATAAGTGCTAAAATTTGATGAAATATAATACAGCTGTTGAAAATGACCATTATGAAGACCATGTACCAGCAAGGAAAGCTGTGTTGGAAAGTCTTGAGAAAATAATGACACAAAATTACATCTTTACTGATTATATGTAAAAATATGTAATTTTCTGCATATGGAAAAAAACTAGATAGAAATATGGAAGTGAAAACAGGTGATTTTTTTGACTGGCAGAATCCTGGGTTAGTCTTTTTCTCTTTCATTTTAAATTTTCACTATTATTGTGGTTAGCAATTTTAGCAACCCTTGTTGTGGGGAAGTTAGTTTGTCTTATTTGAGGGACACCAACTGGGACTTCTCTGATATTAATAACATGTGCTATAAACTCCTGGTGCTTCTTTCTGAAATATTTACAAAAGATATCGTAAGTTGTTTGGACCTAATTACCTAATAAACAGACCTGTCAGGTGTTTATTATAGACTACGGACCACATCAAAACATTACTGAGACAATAAAGGCAATATGAACCAAGACAATTCTGGAATCATCTGTCATAGCTCCCACTCAAATAACTCATCATCTAGTCTCAAAAGCAAGATCATAAATAAATAAAACTAGCAAAACAGGTCATACAATCTAGATGAGTACAAAACGAGGAGGGGGAAATTAGGGTGGGAGAAGAGGGGGAAGAAAAGTAAATTTGATTGCCTGGAAGGCATCAAGAAAATCTGCACAGGAGGTATGATTTTTAAGATTGATTCTTTTATTATCATCTAAATAATAAATGCTCTTATTTAAAAAAGAAATAAAATAAACTATACTGAGAAAATGGTAATCTCTTGCCCCAGTCACCATGAAAACCCCAGTCCTGCTCCCCCAGAGCCAACCTCTTTGAACTTTTTACCTGCTTCTCCTGGTAATTGTTACCATGTCTTTAAATAAGATGCTTATACTGCTAAATCTTGTTTTATAAATTTTCAACCTTTTGTATTGACTTCCTGTTATAGAAGTTAAGGGGTTAGCTTTCTTATGCCATCCTCAACCCACAGCCCTCAATTTAATTATATATCAAATACTGGGTGCATCATTATGACTCTATAAATGTTGTTTATTACTAAACCATGTAATGTAGCATAATTACATATTCCTTCTCTTAGAACTTATTGTTTTTCTTTGGGTTCTTAATACACTCTGGTTTCTGTTCAATTTTTAAACGTACTTACTATTACGTTGTCCTAAATGCCCCAACAGATCTTTCAAAATCTATCAGTAATTTTTGCACATGCTGGGCTACAGTTTCAAACACTCTATCCATTTCTGCCTCCTACCCTCCCTTCTTCGACCCATCCATCCTGCACCCTCTCTCCCACAGCCTACAGTTCTTCTGCTCCTATTGTGGACCCTTTGATCTCTAGGCCAGCTACCTGGCTTTCACGCTAAGCCTTCTTTTCTCCACCCTCCTCTACCCCAGGCATTACATGGCCTGGTTTTTAATCCCACGTATTTCTCTTCCTTGATCGAGTCCCTCATTTTACAAAGAATATTCTTCATTTGCTTCCTAATAAAAGATCTGTAGTGGGCAAAACGTTTGAGCCTTTCATGTCAGAAAATGTCTATATACTACCTGATACCCTCAATTGATGATTTGGCTTACTATAGAATAGTAGGTTGAAAATAATTATCCCTCCAAGTTTTGAAAATAATGCACTTTTGTTCCAGTATTCAGTGTTGCTGAAATGCTAGAACATTTGGAAGCCATTCTGAATTCTGAATTTTCTCTCTCTTTCCCCCTCCCTCCCTCCTTCCCTCCCTCCCTTTTTCTTTAATGTAGGGTCTTCTTGTGTACAGTGTGCTGAGCAATCAAGGAGCCTGTCAGTGGAGAAGCTCACATATTTCAGCTGTGAGAGATACTCCTACATTATTCACTTAATTATCTCATCCTTTCCTTTTTCTCTATCTTCTCTTTCCGAAACTCCTCATGCTTAGAGGTGAAGCTTCCTAGATTGAGATTCTAATTTTCTTTCCTTCATTCTTATTCATCATTATTCCTTTTGTTTTTCAACAAAGTCATTTTCCAAAATTTTATGCACTTTTATATTTCTTTTCTGGGGTGTGAAATAAAAATATTTTTCCCAAGAGCTCTTTAGTGCTCTGATGTTTCCTTTTCCCTAGCTTCCTGTTGTTATTCTAAAGATGTAACAAAATTTCTGGTCTTTCTGGAATTATTAATGACAGCTTTTTAAAAGATTTCCTCTGTTCCCAACATTGTCTCTGTTTGACTGAATTCCTTTTCCTTATTGTTTTTGTTGGTTTGTTTCTTTCATTGGTTGGTTGATCTTTTGTGTGTTTTCATCTCTTTCATGTGGAAAGTCTTTCTCAAAATACCCAGTTACCCTGGATTGTTCACTTGTTTTTTAAGAGTGAAGCACCAAGTGTTTTATCTGAAGCACTGTAAGCATGGGCACATACTTAATTGCTGGGTTTTACTCCGGGTAATGAAAGGGCAAGCCATCCTTGCTGATGGAGAGTTCCACATGTCTGTCTCTAAAAATCTCTCTGGACTTACTTCATTTCTACACAAAATGACCTTTCATTCTGCTGTTATAGAAGTTAAAGAATAGGACGTATGTCTGGCTGCTGGCCTTCAAAAGCAAGGGGGAAGGGTGCTGAGGGTCTCCAAGTTTGTTATATAGATTTTCTTTAATCCCATTTAACCCCATGCCATGCTACCTTGCTCTCGCCAGATGTTGGTGTCCCTGAGACCATAGTCCCACTAGTTTATTCTCCAAAGAATGACTTTTCCCCTGTGTGATGGTAAAAGGCAGGGATGAAACCACCTTCTGGCTATGAAAGTCTGGGAGGAACCTGCACCCTCAGGGGTCTGCCGGTCACGCTGCCTGAGCCTGTCCCTCCAGCCTTCCACAGCTCCTGCACTCTTCTTGCAGAGCTTCTCAGGCTCCATGGACAAGTCATTTGCAGGCATTTAAGGAGGCACTTTCTCTAGTCTGCTAAGTTGCTTGCCATGCCTGCATCTGTTTCCTATCTTCAGAAAAGTAGTTGAGTCATTCCATTTATTATTGTCTCTCCTAGTATTCTTTTTGTTCTTGCAGATCAATATCTGTACTTATCGGCCAACATTTCAAGGGTTTGGGAGGGAGAAGTGAAAAGTCTATGTGGACAATGGGCTGTGATTAACTGGAAGCCTAATGTCAATTAAGAAAATGTAAACAAATAATGGAGTCAGTCAAGTGGCAAAACTAGAAAGGGCAGTCTAGGCAGAGTTCTCCATGATGGTCTTCTAGTTGACATAGAAAATCATCTGTTCCTGGGTAGCATCTTTTGTCTGTGGAATATTACGCTAATTCTTTTGAAAATTGAATAGCACATAGTATTCAATTTTTAAGCTTAACACATGGAAAGGTAACAGACTTTATTCCAGGTCTCTCACTAAGTAGTTGTGTATCTATCAGGAAAATTTAACTTCTCTGAGTCCCCCCTTCCTCACCTGTCAAAATTGGAGAAAAAATGAACCTACTTCATAAGGTTCTTGAGCCAATTAAATGAAAAGATGCTTTTTGACAGGTTTAGCCCTGTGTCTAGCAAAACAGTAAGCACCAATAAACATGAGCTAATGTCATCATCATAATCATCCACTAATTATACAAATATACATTAATAGGGAAAATTTGACTAAAAAGACTGGCAAAAATAATTTAGATGAGCAGAAGAAAATTGTATGAAGAATTAGCAACAAAGTTACAAAAGACTTACATTGGATTCTGTTCCTGACAGAAACTAGAGTTATTTGAAGGGTTAAATGAAACATGAATATTTGTGTAAGATGCTATTTGGAACTTATCACACATTACTTATTAAGTATTAGCTATTTTGCTATATTATTATTAAATACAGGAGTAGGACAAATAGAGCATCCTGAAAGTTTAGAAGTGGAAAGTTGAAATTAACCTGCAAATGACAGTGACTGACTGTCAGACTTAAAAACTAGCCCAAAGGCACACTCTGTTATTTCAGTCAATCCCTGGAAATAATGTAGGGTCCAACCAAGTTCTCCTATAGCGCTTTGTACTTCCCTTAATACATATCATTAGCTGTTCATGTATTTTCCTCAAGGGACTATAGCTGTGGTTAGGGAGGAACCCAGTTGGTCTAATTGGTCCCTCTATTTCCCCAACATGTAGCATTGTACCTAGCACACATAGTTTATAATAATAAATAAAAACTGCTTAAATTATCTAAATAAGTATTTGCAAGAGCAAGCTTGAGGGATAGAGCAGAATATGTCTTTCATTTCATGCTCATGACCTCACAAACCCTCAAATATTCCATATTCTACCCTTTATTTTTTTTTAATGAAGGTTCTTATGCATAAACTAGGCACATTGAGCAGCACTGCAATAAACAATGCCATTTGACTCCAACTCTTCATAAATCTCCAAGGCTGGCAAATCCCACAAGAGTCTGCCCAGCAGTCCTGTTGCTCTATTTGACAAAAGGGTTAATAGCAAAGCATTTTAGGAAAGGCCTACAGTGCTGACTGTATTTATTTTTACCCAATATACTTACCAGGCTTTTCTTATTAGCTAAACATCCTGTCACAGATTATTAAAATGAAACAATGGTTGTTAAAACAAATGAAAAAAAGATGCTGTCTGTAATGTCTTGAATTTTACTCTTTGTAGGCCTGCCAAACATAAGATTCTACAATATTTCCTGTCACCAAGGAGAATGAATGGCTTTTGCTGCATACTACCCAGGGTTGAAAAGTATCCTAAGACAAAACATTATATTTTAATGATGTTCAAAGTACTTTCACTTGTTTACATCATTTGGTTCTACCCAACAATCCAGTGGGAATAATTCCATTCTTGCAATGGAGAAACAAGGAATTAGTGTGGACTAAGTGAGAAACCAAGGTCGCACAGAGTTGAGCATGCAAGACAGTGGAAAAGTAGCCACATAAACAGCAGTGTGGGAGGAAGAAGATTTGGGTTCTTGTCCTGGCCCAAGTGTAATAAGCTAAGCAACCTTGGGCTAGACATCTCATCTCTCTGGGTCTCAGATTCCTTATTTAGAAAATGAGAAGTAGGATCTTTTAAACAACCACCTCTTGCATGAACTCAGAGTGAGAACTCACTCCAACATTGGGAATCATATTTCAATGTGAGATTTGGAGGAGTCAAAACATCCAAACCATATCAGAGATGGTTTGTTTAAGTGAGAACAACAACAAAAACAAAGCAACAAAAATTCAGACTATCTTAAATAATAAAGAAATATATTTGGCTCAGGAAAAAAGAAACCTGGAAATCAGCTAGACTTCAGGATTTATTAACCTGAAAACTATAGCTCAGTTCCTCTGCAGTTTTATGATCGCCCCTTACTCAGTGTATTTACTTCCCTCTGACACCCAGTGATTTCTTTTTCAGTTATTGGAAATGTCTGACTCAGAACCCTAAGAAATTCCCCCTCTTGTCTCTCTAGCCTGAGCTTGATCGATTCATGAACGGAGTCCAGGGGCCTAGCAAGGTGCTAACTGTCTTAGACCTGGATTCCTGAATCACTATGCTGGTTTTAGAGGAATTAGCCCTAAACCACTCACATTAACCTCCAGAGCTGAAGATGGAGCCATGGTTCTTGAAATCAAGAGGTAGAGTAGGAGGTGCATCATTGAATGAATACTGGGATAGTTTACTTAGGGCAAATACAATAATGGGTATATAAACAGCAATATCCACTGCACTCACAATAAAATAAAAAATAATATAAACACTCTGATGCAATATAATAGTCTTAAATGTTATTTTATAGTCTATATAACTATATAGACCATATAATAATACATAGTATTGTTACATTACATATCTCAAAATAATAAAAGCTATTTATGACAAACCCACAGCCAACAGAATACTGAATGGGCAAAAACTGGAAGCATTCCCTTTGAAAACTGGCACTAGACAAGGATGCCCTCTCTCACCATTCCTATTCAACGTACTGTTGGAAGTTTTGGCCAGAGCAATCAGGCAAGAAAAAAAAAAGGGTATTCAATTAGGAAAAGAGGAAGTCAAATTATCTCTATTTGCAGATAACATGATTATATATTTAGAAGATTCCATCATCTCAGCCCAAAATCTCCTTAAGATGACAAGCACCTTCAGCAAAGTCTCAGGATACAAAATCAATGTGCAAAAATCACAAGCATTCCTATACATCAATAACAGACAAACAGCCAAATAATGAGCGAACTCCCCATTCACAATTGCCACAAAGAGAATAAAATACCTAGAAATACAACTAACAAAGGATGTAAAGGACCTCTTCAAGGAGAACTACAAACCACTGATCAAGGAAACAAGAGAGGACACAAACAGATGGAAAAGCATTCCATGCTCATGGTTAGGAAGAATCAATATCATGAAAATGGCCATACTGCCCAAAGTAATTTGTAGATTCAGTGCTATCCCCATCATGCTACCATTGACCTTCTTCACTGAACTGGAAAAAAACACCTTAAATTTCATATGGAACCAAAAGAGAGCCTGCATAGCCAAGACAATCCTAAGCAAAAAGAACAAAGCTGGAGGCATCATGCTACCTGACTTCAAACTATACTACAAGGCTGCAATAATCAAAACATCATGGTGCTGGTACCAAAACAGAGATATAGACCAATGGAACAGAACAGAGGCCTTGAAGTAACACCACACATCTACAACCATCTGATCTTTGACAAACCTGACAAAAACAAGCAATGGGGAAAGGATTCCCTGTTTAATAAATGGTACTGGGAAAACCGGCTAGCCATATGCAGAAAACTGAAACTGGACCCCTTCCTTATACCTTATACAAAAATTAACTCCAGATGGATTAAAGATTTAAACATAAAACCTAACACCATAAAAACCCTAGAAGAAAACCTAGGCAATACCATTCAGGACACAGGCACAGGCAAGGACTTCATGACTAAAACACCAAAAGCAATGGCAACAAAAGCCAAAATAGAAAAATGGGATCTAATTAAACTCCAGACCTTCTGCACAGAAAGGAAACAATCACTAGAGTGAACTGGCAACCAATAGAATGGGAAAAAATTTTTGCAAGCGACCCATCTGACAAAGGGCTAATATCCAGAATCTACAAAGAACTAAAACAAATTTGCAAGAAAAAAACAACCCACCAAAAAGTGGGCAAAGGATATGAACAGACGCTTTTCAAAAGAAGACATTTATGTGGCCAAAAAACATTTGAAAAATGCTCATCATCACTGATTATTAGAGAAATTCAAATCAAAACCACATTGAGATACTATCTCATGCCAGTTAGAATGGCAACATTAAAAAATCTGGAGACAGCAGATGCCAGAGAGGATGTGGAGAGATAAGAACACTTTTACACTGTTGGTTGAAGTGTAAATTAGTCCAATCATTGTGGAATATAGTGTGGCGATTCCTCAAGGATCTGAAAATAGAAATACCATTTGATCCAGAAATCCCATTACTGGGTATATACCCAAAGGATTATAAATTGTTCTATTATAAAAACACATGCACTTATGTTCATTGTGGCACTGTTTACAATAGCAAAGACCTGGAACCAACCCAAATGTCCATCAATGATAGACTGGATCAAGAAAATGTGGCCCATATACACCATGGAATACTATGCAGCCATAAAAAAGGATGAGTTCATTTCCTTTGCAGGGACATGGATGAATCTGGAAACCATCATTCTCAGCAAACTGACACAAGAACAGAAAACCAAATACCACATGTTCTCACTAATAAGTGGGTATTGAACAATAAGAACACATGGACACTGGGAGGGGAACATCACACACTGGGGCCTGTTGGGGGGGTGGGGGGCTAGGGAAGAGATAGTAGGGCTGGGGGAGATTGGGGAGGGCTAACATTGGGAGAAATATCTAACGTAGGTGATGGGCAAATGGAGGCAGCAAACCACCATGGCATGTGTATACCTATGTAACAATCCTGCAAGATCGGCACATGTACCCCAGAACTTGAAGTAAAATAAAAATACGTATTTAAAAAAATAAAGTCAACTTATAATAGATACTCAATAAATACTTGTTAATTGCTAACTGAAAAAATAAATAAATAAATTTAAAAGTAAATACAAAAACAAAAAAAAAAGATGAAGAAATCATAAAGGTATAACGGTGAAATGAGAACAATGGGAAAGTTACCAGATAGACTCTGAACAGTAAATGCTCCAACAAATTAATTAAAGGTAAAAATGGTAATTTTGTCTTGAGCCTCCTGGCAGCCAAAGCAAAGAAGGAAGAATGATCAGTTAAAAGGGCCATATTATACTTTGGAGAAATAAAGATATTTCTGATCCAGAGGCCTCAGATAAAATATTTTTCTCACAAGTCTTCCTAAAAGAGTCACTGCATGACAATGGAACTGTCAGTAGCATACCTACAGTGTATGTAACAAGTTTGAAAACATCTACCAACACTAACACAAATTTTATTTACTTGCTCTGAGATATTTGATCCAAACCAAGGCAATTCTTACATGTTCTGGATTAATTCAAGAATGAAATCTGGGGTGATCAGAGCCATGTCTCTCAAACTGGGGTAAAATTAGAACTGCTGGGGACACAACAGGAGGTAAAAATAGTATATATTCCTAGTGATAGGAAGGAAACCATTTTGGCTTGACCTTTCTCTTGATAGCAACATATTTAAAAGATTATTTTTATATTTAAACCAACATAAATAAAATGCATAAATGCTATGAAAGAGAGAGCATAAAACCTCAGTGAAAGGATATCCCAGTTGTGTGGACAGCCTTGAGCTATATACCTAGTCCCCCAGAGGCATCATCTCATGGTCTTCTACCTTTCAGGTTTGTTCAGGGGAAAGGTTTCAAGACACTTTCCTCTACACTTTCCTCATTTGGCCAACTCCTAGTCATCTCTGATAGCTCCTTGTGCTTCTATAATCATGTCACTCTGTACATTCTGTTGTAGTTATTTGCTTAAAATCTGCCTCCTTTAATAGAATGGTAAGAAATTGGTTACCTCGTCCTCCAATTCCTGATGCAGTGTCTGTTTGGGTACAAGGGGCCAATAAATTAATACGTTAATGAACTAAAGATACCTGATCATTATGGCCCTAATTGTTTCCCCCTCAAAATTAATATGTTAAAGTCCTAACCTCAGCACTTCAGAATGTAACCTTACGTGGAGTAGGGCCTTTAAAAAAATAATCCAGCTGAAACAAGGTTATACAGGTGATCCCAATAAAATATGACTGGTGTCCTTATAAGAAGAGGAGATTTGGACACAGAGACATGCATAGAAGAAAGATAATATGAAGACATGGCCAAGAGGACAGCCCTGGAATAGACTTTCCCTCACAGTCTTCGGAAGGAACCAACTCTCCCCCACGCTTGGATCTCAGACTTTTAGCCTCCAGAATTGCAAGACTATACATTTCTAGTGCTTTAGCTTCTCACTCTGTGATACTTTGTTACACAACCCTAGAAAACTAATACACTCATCTTCAAATCCTTCAGATGACCCCACCTCCCATGAATATAAATGTGAGTCTCTTTCCTTGCTCTCTTGCTCTCCATGCAATGGAATACATACTTCCCCACAGAAGGAGGAAGTAGGTCCTCAAATACTATACAATTTTAAGGCATTTTTTTCTCTAATATTATAATCCAGCAGCCTTCTACAATAGGCAGAAAAATCATATAGTTTAACTAAAAAGAGAGATGACAAATAAGTGTCATTTTAGTTTATAAGGAGAATTAAATTTTTGTGAACTAAACGTTCAAATTGGTATCTTAAAATTTTTCATTAAAAAACAATCCTGGTTCATTGAGTTTACTTATAAACTTTGGCTGTAGCTTACACTTAGAAGAAATGGTTTTAATTTCATTATACACTACCATATCAACCAAGTCATTGTACACGTAAACTTAACCTTCATGTCTTACAAATGCTTTTTTTTTTCCCCCTGGCGCTTTACTCTAATTTTCCTTAATATTTTTTTCTTTATTTCATCTCAGTAACTGAGTGTTCCTTAAGCCAGACAGAGAAAACCAAAAGGAAAGACATTTTCAATCACGGGATTGAGGCCGTTAGATCCCAGCGATTGTTTTCCAAAGAGTAAATCAGAGTACTTTTCCACTTGAATCAGAGCACCTTTCCAGGACGAGCTACAGGTTGATCTTGGTACAAATTTATTTGCCATGACAGAATAGAGAAAATGTAGTACTATTATTTACCACAAACCTTGAACACCTTTGCAAGAATACCAACAACCCTAGGTTAACATTGTTTCACTTTGTATGACCCTGTGTTAACAATTAAACAGGGCAAAGCATTCTGTAAACATTTAAACCACTAATATAAACTTGGCATCATCTATAAAGAATTCGGATACCTGCTACACATTTGGAATTCAGGTGTGAATTATAAAGTGCTCAACAAATTTAAAATAACAGAAGGCAGGCCAGGGTCACTGCAGCAGGAACACCAAGGGTAAAGGGATGTGCTAGCTGACATCCTAACAACAAATGAGGAAGCAGGAAACCCATAAAAACTGCTCACAAGCACATAAAACCCCAGCATTCATTTTTTATAGAGGCACAGAATGTTAAGTGTGCCATAGGCCCCAAGACATTAACGTAATACAACCCAACAGAATGTTACAGGGTGGCTGCAGTGCTCTCTGGAAAGGCAAAGGGATCAGGAACCAGGCACTCGGAAGGTCCCCTGATTAGCCAGGCCACTTGGAAAAGTCATTTAATCTCTCAAAGCTGCTCTCTATCTTCAAATAAAAATAATAATTCTGTCACTGCCTACTCCACAGGGTCATGGTGGGGATCAAAAATAAAAGAGCTGCTGCATAGAGTCACTGACTGGATTTCACACCTCGTTCCCTCCTCTCTCTTGGCTTCCAGCACCCCACACACTGTCCTGTTTCCCTCTAATGCATTGGCCATTTCTGTTCATACTGCTATGCAGGTTCCATTTTTTGATCTCTAAATTCTGGAGTACGCTAGACTTCACTCCTTATCCTCTTTCTCTGCTGTATCTGTAATCTCTCCTTAGGTAATCTCAAGGCTCTATGTATGATGCCTTTGGCTGATCATTCCCACATTTTTATCTCCAAGTTTAACCTTCCTTCTGAACTTCAGACTTACATGTCTAACTATAAGCTTGACATCTTCACTTGATGCCTGATAAGCAGCTCAAACTTCATATGGCCAAAATAGGCCTCTTGATTCTCTATGATCCAACCTCTTTTTCTTTTCCTAATCTTCTCTATTTTCATCAATCTCATCCTCTCAATTGCTCAAGCCAAAAGAATCTAGGAGTTATCTTGGTTTTTCTCTGTCCCTCATCTCCCACATCCTATCCATCAGCAAGAACTGTCAACTCTTCCTCTGAAACAAATCTCAAATCTGTTCATTTCTCTTCGCCACTACTACCATTGCCCTTGTCCAAGCCACCATCTTTGCTCATCTTTGCTCAACTGGTCCCCATTTTCCTATTAGCCTAGGCAAACATTTTTACATTTATTATAGCCTTTATACAACCTTAATTTAATGACGTTACATAAATAAATAATAAGTATGTAATAAATAGTATTTTTAATTTAAAAATCCACCAAACAATTAAAACATGCATCTGTATGTAAAAAATTAAAAATCAATAAAGGCCTAGAAGGATACACACAAAATCTATGATACATTTAACTTCTTCAAAAAAAATTAAAATAAGGATGAAAGACAAAATGGATTTGACTTTAACACATAACATTCCCTTCTTTTAAAAAACACAAGAACTTGGAGCAAACATGTCAGTATGCTAAATGTTGATTCTTGGTCAGATATTTTGATATTGTTCTCCGTACATTTCTTCTGATTTTTTCAAAATAAAAAAGTAAACACATAAAAGAGAGGACAGAAAACATAAAAAGGACAAGGGTAAAAGGAGGATAGAAAAAGTATTAAAGGATAATATCCCTGATCTAAAAAAATGCATTAAAACTTTAAATATAAAATGTTCTACACACGTACATGCAGAAAAGTATTTCAATTTTTTGAAAAAGAAAAGCTTTGCTCTACTTCTCATTGAAATATTTCTATTTGTCTCTGCACTGTATAATATCTTGAAAATATAAATCAAATCATACAATCTATTTAGAGTCTTCCAATGGCACAACACATTTAGAATCAAATTCATATTCCTTACCATAGTACACAAAGTCCTACCAAATCTGGCCTCTAACCATCTCTCCAAAATCTTTAGGCCCCACCACCATCATCTAGGGCCCAGCCATATCACCTTTCTGTCTATCAATCACAAGTTCTTCCTCATGTGAAGCCCTTTGCAGTGGCACCTCATCTGCCTGGATTGCACTTCTCCCATAAATGAACTTGACTGGAACCTTCTTGTCATACGAGCCTTTTCAAATACGACTGCCTCAAGGAGACTTCTCTTGACCAACTAATCTAAGAGAGCCCCCTGACACTCACAATAATATCACCCCATTATAATTCTCTTCATAGCACTGATGACCATCTGATATTTTACTGTGTGTTTATTTATTGGTATTTCTTCATGCATCTCCTTCATACCTCATCCTTCTCCCAGAACATAAACTCTATAATTGCAGAGGCTAGGTTATATCCCTAGGACTAAGAACTGTGACAATCCTCTATAAAGGGTATATTTGTCTCTATTGTAGCATAACAAATTACCATAATCTTAGTGGCTCCAAACAGCAACCATTTATTAGTCCTGGGTCCTACAGATCAGAAGTCCATTCACAGCTTGGCTAGGGTCTATGATCTGATGAGAGCACTAAAGGCTGAAATAAAGGTGTTGACTAGGCTGACTTCTTATCTGGAGGTTCTGGAGAAGAATCTACTTCCAAGCTCATTCAGAGTATTAGCAAAATCCAGCTTCATGATACTATAAGACTGAGATCTCCATTTTCTTACTGACTATCAGTCAAGGGTTCCTAGAGGCAACTCACACTCCTTATCAACTGGGCCGCTCTCCATCTTCAGGCTAGCAGTGGTGTGGCAAAGCCTTTTTATGTTTTCCATCTGACTTCCTCTTCTATTAACAGCTGGAAAACTCTCTGTTTTCAAGGACTCATCTGATTCAATAGGGCCCACTTGAATAATTTCCATATTTTAATGTCAACTGTGCCATATAAAAAAATCCAATCACAAGAGCAAAATCCACTATATTAGTCAGTGTTCTCTAGAGGGACAGAACTAATAGAATAGATGTATTTGTTTTATTTTTATTTTTATTTTTATTTTATTGAGACGGAGTCTCACTCTCTTTACCCAGGCTGGAGTGCAATGGTGCAACCTCCACTTCCCAGGTTCAAGAAATTTTCCTGCCTCAGCCTCCTGAGTAGCTGGAACTACAGGTGTCCGCCACCACAGCTGGCTAATTTTTGTATTTTTAGTAGAGATGTGGTTTTGCCATGTTGGCCAAGCTGGACTTGAACTCCTAACCTCAACTGATCCACCTGCCTTGGCCTCCCATAGTGCTGGGATTACAGGCATGAGCCACTGCATCCAGCCAGATAGATGTATTTAAAAAGGAGAGTTTATTCAGGAGTATTAACTTACACAGTCACAAGATCCCATAATAGGTCATCTTCAAGCTGAGGAACAAAGAAGTCAGTCTGAGTCTGAAAGCTGAAGAACTTGGGGAGTCCAATGTTCAAGGACAGGAAACATCCAGCACAGGAGAAAGATGTAGGCTGGGAGGCTAAGCCAGTCTGATCTCTCATGTTCTTCTGCTTGCTTCTATTCTGGTCATGCTGGCAGCTGATTAGATGGTACCCACACAGATTGACAGTGGGTCTGCCTTTTCCAGTCCACTGACTCAAATGTTAATTGCCTTGGGCAACACCCTCACAGATACACCCAGGATCAATACTTTCCATCCTTCAACCCAATCAAGTTGACACTCAGTATTAACCATCATACTCCACCATATTTATGGTCCTGGGGTTATAAAAAGATGTACAACAGTAAGCAGGAAATCTTAGGACCTGTTTTAGAATGGCCTTTATCTATCTGCCTAAAAGAGAGGATATTTTATAAACATTTGGTAAAGGAAAAAAATGAGTAACAAGAGTAGTCATCTAAAATCACACATAATCTCACAAATGTTAGCGTTAAAGTAGTTTAATTCATAAAGAAGACCCTGTGACATCATGAAAAGCTTAAAGTAGGTATGATTTGTCATGGTTAAGAAGAAAGTACACCAAAGCAAGACTAATTTGGGGTGAGGGGGATAGCTCAAAGATAAACCCAAGTTAGCTGACACAGGCAGTTTAAAATAACAACAACAACACAGACTAATTGATAAGGCTTGGTTTCATTTGACTCAGCTACTTACAAGCTCTGAGGCTGAACAATTTAATGTATCCAGTTCAGGTTTCTTCCATCACAAATGGGCAACCACTCCACAGGTGATTGTAAGGTTTAAATTACTGGATGCATGTTCATTATCTAGTACATTATCCAGAGCATAGTAACTACTTAAACATTGTCATCCATCATTCTGGAAAAATCAGTTTGAAGTAACAATTTCCCAGATTTGCTTCATCCAGGCAGTTTTTCAGTGGATTTTTGCAGGGTCAGAGTGAAGAGAGTTGGTGGTATGTTATAATGTTAGAAAATTAGTCAGGAATTTATATTTCTGAATGGAAACTTATTAAATTCAATAATTCTTGGTGTATTACTTAAGGGCTATATTTCTTTCATTCTAAAAGAAAATAGCCTTATTGGGTTCCACGTAAAATACATATATTCTTAGAACTTGAATTGCCTGCTTTATTGACCATGAACTTGATGTATTCTAGTCTTGTGATTAGATTTTTTATATGGCACAGTTGACCTTAAAATATGGAAATTATCCAGTGGGTTCTGTTGAGTCACATGAGTCCTCTGAAAACAGAGAGTTTTCCAGCTGGTAATAAAAGAAGGATACATATTTCTGACTAATTTCCAACATCAGCACATACCAACAACCCTCTTCACTTTTACCCTGCAAAAATCCACTGAAAGACCTTGCCTGCATGAAGCAAACCTG
The DNA here is from genome assembly GCA_036589455.1 of Ateles fusciceps. Lineage (NCBI taxonomy): Eukaryota > Metazoa > Chordata > Mammalia > Primates > Atelidae > Ateles > Ateles fusciceps. The sequence continues at coordinate 4,537,478 of JAZHEH010000672.1, forward strand.
GGATTGCCATTCAAAATAGCTGATATATAAAATATAAATAATAATTATGTATTTATAATATATACTATAATTAATATCTATAATTATATATATTATATCTAACAGATATAAGTATATCTATATAATTATGGATGATTGATTATATAATATATAATCATATATATATATATATAAAATCATATATATTTATATATAATCAATGTTCTTTTGCAAATGACCTGGACAACTTTCTGAACCTCAATTTCTAGGAAGTCGCCATACTGAAGACTAACAAATTCAGTGCAGTCAGTTTTCCTTTCACTGCTGAAAATAAATTCTTATTTATTTAGCTAAGAATCTTGCAAAGTAATTGAATCAAGTTTAATGAACATATTTTATTAAGAATACCTACCTTTAGATACTGCAATCTCAGCAGAGCAAAGAGCTCCTAACGGAAGAGCAACAGTGCAGTGACAGTAAATCCCAGCTCTGCCACTTAATAGCTCTTTGGCACTGGACAAGTTAACATAATCTCTCTGTGCTTCAGTGTTCTCATCTGCAAAATGGTAACAGTAATTAATCATATGGATGATGTAAACACCAAGTCATTCAGTATAAGTAAAATATTTAGAACAATGTCTGGCATAGAGTAAATGCCATACATATTTATCGACTAAAATTAGGACATTAAGGAACAAATAGAACCTGGCTAAGGGAACAAGATACCTGCATCTCGTGCTCATTCAGTGAATACTCCTAATTCGTAGATGGCATTATTTAAGTTGCTGTTTTTCTCCACCACCACCACCCCATCTTTTTTTTTTTCTGATGAGCTGCTGTATTAATTCAGATTCTCTGAGAGGTAGGCACCAAAAAGATTAGATAAACAAGATATTTAATGAGGAAAACACATGTGAAAGATAAAGAAAAAAGGAGCAGAAGTGGTAAAGAAGACTTTCCGATCATAACAAAGATTGGATACTTGTGCAAGGAGAGAGAGAAAGAATTGACCAGGAAAAGTTCAGACTACAGCAAGGTTCTAAGAAAATCTCAGCCAAGCCCATAAGGAGTCAACAAGCAAGCACAACACTGCCTGTTAGTGGAATCCCATGTTGGGTAGAGAAGGAATGGCCCCAGTGCCCCTGCCATAACCAGATGTTGGCTAGGAGGAGTCCAGGTGAAGTACAACATTGGCAGTTTTGAATGTGAAAGTCCAACTGCTGCCATCAGCTGTGCTTCCCACAAAAGGTCCTCTTGAAAGAGGATCTGAGTGGCACACTTCTTTGGTTGCCACAGCACCTGTGATTGCATTTATGCAGGTGAAATGCACACATAACATGATGTCCACTGACCATTTTTGTTAGGCCATCATTTAAAGACCATTGCTTGGAGGTGGGCACCTGCAGGTATCACTGAATACCCTAATGTTCTTTGGGGACCAGCCAGGAGGAAGCAGCTGAGGCTAGTGATGGCTCTCTGATGGGATCTACCTCTGAGGAAGACTGATGCATTGCTGGTTAAATGTGTCTATGCACTGATGCATTGAACCTTTCCTAAGTTTGGCATTTGCTGATCATGGAGTCCAGTACTGAGGAAACTCTTATGACATGAAGACCAATACAGGAATAATATGTATGTATACATATTACATGTATAGATAGGGGTGTGTGTGTGTGTATATTACTTAGAGGCTATAATTATTTCATTCAAAAAGAAAATAGACTTATTGGGTCCCACAGAAAATATATACATTCTTGGAACTTAAATTGCCTGCTTTATTGAATAGAAGAATGCCATTAAGAAAGTTGGCACTGCTTTTTGGCCACCAAAATGATAATATACAGAATTATTTGAAAAACATCAAGAATAAGGCAACTTTCTAAGTTTCTCGTCTTAAAATTAGATCACAGACCACGTTTCCAAGCTCAACAGTCCCAGCTGGCTCTCTGGCCTGTGTGTGGACCATAACTCCATAGCATACCTGGTGCTATGAGGGGCCCAGGGGCACAGAATAAAAAGACTAAGTGCCATGGCTTGGGAGGACCCTGCCTAGTGGGCTAAGCTGACAAGGACAAAAGTGCTATAGAGGTGTGTGAAGGCACTATGCGAATTCAGAGGAGTGAGCCTAAACTCATCACTATGGAAAGAATAATGAATAGCTGAGAATTCTAGGTAGCAAGCTGTGCTGTAACGGTGCTGCTGCATACACCTGACATCCAGCTTTTTCCTCATCCTACTCCACACCTTTGCTTCTAGTTTAACCCGGACTCTCCAAGTACAGATGAGGTCAGTGTGATCCTTGCCACGCCAGTCCCTATCATTTGTTTACTCACCAATTTCTTAATCAAGGACATTTTGAATACAAAGTGCATTTAGACTATAGTTTGTACTGATCCCAGGTCCATACACAATATATATCTATATTGTTATATTAATTTGCAATATTAACCAACTCAAATCACTTAGGCAATGAATAGAAGGCTACAAAGTGTAATTCCAGCAGTTATAAATTAGCCTGTTTCTCATCTATATTTTGCAGAGATAGCATGAAAGGTTGAAGGATTTTATTAGTCCATTTCCACACTGCTGATACAAATACATAACCAAGACTAGGCAATTTACAAAACAAAGCAGTTTATTGGACTTAAAGTTCCATGTGGCTGGGCAGGCCTCACAATCATGGCAGAAGTTGAGGAGGAGCAAATCTTGCCTTACATGGATGGCAGCAGGCAAAGTGAAAGCTCCTGTAGGGAGACTCCTGTTTTTAAAACCAACAGATCTCATGAGACCCATTCACTATCATGAGAACAGCACAGGAAAGACCCAGCCCAAATGATTTAATTATCTCCCGCCAGGTCCCTCTCACAACGTGTGGGAATTATGGGAGCTACAAGATGAGATTTGGGTGGTGACACAGAGCCAAACCATATAAACTATTACAAGGTTTGCCGCCAGAATAGCAGCACTTATCATGTGTGACCTGAACAACTTTCTGAACCTCATTTTCCTTGCCATAATCTGGAAAATAGAGATAATAATACTTATCTTGCAAAGTATACATTAAATTTCATATGAAAAGAGCAAAGTACAGTGACTGAAATAACATAAAATGAAAGGTAGAAAATAAACTAAGATGTTTAAAAAGCAAATTTAGATTTTTGAAAATAATTTAGAAGGTGGACAAATGCTCCTAAACAAGAAAAACATTCAGGAATCCTAAAGAAAAAGTATAATAGATTTGAATACATAAAATAACATCTACATGATGAAATATAGTATAAACAAATGCATATGAGCATATAAAAGGCCAGGAAAACATAGTTGCAATGAACATAATGAAGATTAATAGCCATTTTACTTAGAAAGTTTCTGCAAATTAATAAGAAAAATACAACACCAGAGAAAAATGACCAAATATTATATATCAGCAATTCACAGAATTATAAATAGCCAATAAAGACCTGAAAACATTCTCAGCTTAGCTGCTTCTTAAGTAACACAAATTAAAACAAATAAGTGATTCCATTGTTTTTACTCATCATATGAATGCAACAATGTAAATATTGATAACATCCCTTATAGGTAAATATATGGGAAAATGGATATCCTACCTGAGAGAATATTGAGTCAAGGTGTCTGCTTGTGTAGTAAGCTTCACTATTATGATGCTTGGTTCCAAAAAATGGGGAAAGACAATTTGAACTAACTTAATTTTTTTTAAGAAAATTATTACTGTTTACTATTATCATCATAAAGAGATTGGGATATTTCCTGAATCTTAACATTGCTCATGTAGTTTCACTGCAGGAACACTGGGATCTAGGCACTCAAATTACATTTGGACTTAATCTTGGGGGATCTTCTCTGGGTATGGGCTTCATACTTCTCTGTCTTGGTGCCAACTAACTTTGTTCATTTGGTGAAAAACAGCAACCAACAAATTCTGAGTTTTAAGTCCTTAATAGCTTCAACCATCAGAAAATTATTGATTTAAGTCACAAGTTTCCCATGCCACAAAATTCCAAGGAAGTCAGTTTCTCACCCTGATTAGATCCAGTGAATACTCCTGGACCAATAATTGATGATCTCAGAGATGTGGTTCTGTGATTAGCGCAGCTTGAGTCTGGACCCACTCCTGACCCAGTACACTGCATCAGAAGACGAGTTCCCATTAACCTGGCTGCTCTCAGCAGAAGGATGAGGGGAAGTCATAATTCCCAGAGGAAGGGACTGTTATTCCCAGAAGAAAAACATGCTAGGCAGATACAAAAGGGCTTAAAATATACACTCAGTATATTTTTTAATAAATTAGATAATTAAAAGATAAATTGGTACAATCAATTAGTTGGAAGAGGAATTTGGCAATATCTATCAAGACTTTATATAATCTTACATCCACTAATTCCATATATACACAAAAAGTATTAATTTATTAACTTGTTCATTAAATATTTGGTGCATGGTGTGTGCTTACTATTCTAAGACCTGGAATAATAGTAGTAAAAAAGATACAGGTTTTTTTTTTAATTAATTAATTATTTTTTTCTTTTTTAATTCAGTCTCCGTAGAGATTGTCAAAAATTGCCAACGCCAACTATATTTCAAGTCGTCATGGCAGGGTATCGGGAAAAGTTTTCAATTAGCAATAATCGCGCCTCAGATAAACCTCATTGGCTACAATACTGCCACTGTGCAAAGCTAAAAAGATACGGTTTTCATGTATTTACATTTGAAAGGAGAACAGAGATGATAAGTAAGTGATTGGCACATAGTAAACATTTATTATTAAGCATTCTGTCCAATTTCAAGATGTGAAAAACTCACAATATAAATGTATTTTTTGTTTATGCTCATGAGTTTTTAATATCTTCAAAGCTCCATCTATGATATCATACACTGGCAATTGAAAACAGTGTCATGTTATATCTAATTTTTACAGAATTTACACTTTACGAAAGGTTTTCACATCTACCATCTAATTTCTCTCATGTATCAACACTCTAAATTAGGTAATTAGGATTTTTATTACTGTTATTATTATTGAATCTCCTCTCCAGAGCAAAGGAAAATGCAAGGTGTAAAGTAAGCACCAAATAAGAATTTGTTAAGGAATCAAAATTAAGAGGCATGGCTTAAACACAGAGCTGCTTAGGTAACATAGCAAGTCATCTAACTCAGGAGTGCTAGCTCCAATTTTTAGTTTTTCCCAGCTACACCATGTTTGCAATTCCTAGAATCCTGTAATCATAATATTTTAGGTACCTTCATTTTACTTTGCAGCTGCCATTCCTTCTAGGTATAGGGATCTTGAAATTTGTTTGGTTTTTGAAGGAAATAATTAGGTATTTTGTTCACGGTATTTCGTAAAACAAAAATTGCTCTTGTAAAACTTGAAACAAATAGCAACTGGAATTTAAAGTATGAAGCATAGAAAGAAGTTCTGGTAACACCCAGATTTGAGCCTCAGGAGAAATCTAAGATTCATGTTTTAATTTTAACCACATACGTGTGACTTGGACAACTTACTCTGCCTCTACAAAATGAGGTGGTTATTCCAATTGAATAATTTCTTCTGGATCCAAAATGTGATGATGTCTACTTTTTCAGCCATGCCTGTTCCATAATTGTGGACCTCAGTGGTTGTGTTTTAGTTGACTCTGAAAACAAGGATATGCATTGTTAACCATTTCCGGCAGCTATGTGAGCAAATGAGTGTTTTAGGCTCCACATATGAGGTTGCAAACCTAATTATGACAAAGAACAAGCATTAGTTATGTTACTTGGTTAAATGAGTCAACAGAAGAGAGTTCAAGCCCATTCTCTTTCTTGGAGAAGTCTCATCAAATGCCATGACTTTGCAGATGACTAGGTAAATGCATTGAATGGGAATTACTGAAAAAGAAAGTTTGTTCTTACACTATCTCTTTGTGCTGAAAATCTAATGACAGAAGTAGTCCCGAGACAAGGTATAACACAATTAGTTATATCCTTCCAGATTACAAAGCGTAACAAGCACACATAGTCCCTCACCTAATTTTCATGGCAGCTTCCTGTGGTGGAATATAAATGGGTTTTGGAATCCTATGAACCCAGGTTGAAAATTCTGTCCTTTGCCCTGAATGACATTGGCCAAGGTATTTAAATTCCCTAAATCCCAAATTTCTCATATACAAAATTAGGATAATAATATTTACCTTCTGAGATTTAATCACAGATGTATTCAAGCACCTGGTTGAGTCCTGTGACACCAAATAGATGATGAATTAACATTGATGTATTACAGTTTGTTTAACCATTCATCTATTAAAATACATCTGGGTTGTTTCCAGTTCTGCCTATTATAAATAAAGCTTCCTTGAATATTTATGCATGTTTCTGTAAAAATAAGTTTTCATTTCCCTGAATAACTCCCTCAAAGTAGAATTGCTGAATGATAGGATAGCTGCATATTTAGTTTATAAACAAATTACCAACCTGTTTTCAAGAGTGACTGTGCCACTTTACATACCACCAGCAACACAAATGAGATCCAGTCTCTCCACATTTTCAATAGCATTTGGTATTGTCATAATTTCTTATTTGTCACATTCTGACAGGTATGTAGTGACAACTCATCATGACTTTAATTTGTATTTTCCCATTTGCTAATCAGGTTTTGTTTATTTTGAGAGTTCTTTATGTATTTTATATGCTGGCCCTTTTGTCAGGCAAGTGGTTTGCAAATATTATGTCTCCAGCCTGTATCTTGTCTTTTCATTCCCTTAGAGTGTCATTCTCAAGGCAAAAGTTTTTAATTTTGGTGAAGTCCAATTTATCTATTTTTTTCTTTTATGAATCTTACTTTTGGTGTGATATCTAAGAACCCTTCACCCAAGATTAGGTCACAGAGCTTCTCTCTTACGTTCTCTTCTAAAAGATTAACAGTTTTATGTTTAAATAATAATGAATTTTAAATCAATTTTTGTATAACATGTGAAGTTTAGGTTGAGGTTCATTTTGATTGCCTATAAATTACAATTGCTCTAACACTATTTGTTGAAAAGGTTATAATTCCTCCTATGAATTGCTTTTCCATCTGTGTCAAAAACTGCCAAGAACATACTTTGGGGAAAGGACACTCTCTTCAATAAATGGTGCTAGGAAAATTGGATATCCATATGCAGAAGAATGAAACTAGACCACCACTTTGAACTCAATGTAAGACTCAATATAATAAAACTATTAAAATAAAACAAGGAAATGCTTCAGGACATTAGTCTAGAAAAAATATTTTATGAATAAAACCTGAAAAGCACAGGCAACAAAAGCAAAAATAGACACGTGATGAAATCAAACTAAAAATCTTCTGCCATCCAAGGAAATAATCAGCAGAGTGAAAAGACAATCTACAGAATGAGAGAAAACATTTGCACACTACTCATCCTACAAAAGATTAATATTCAGAATATGCAAGGAACTCGAACATCTAAACTACAAAACATTTACTTAAAAAAATTAAAAAAACAATAAAAATCAGCTGGGCATATTTATGTTGTCTCTTTATATTCATTCTCTATTCTGTCCTTTTAATCTGTATGTCATCTTTCCACCAATAACATGCAGTCTTGGTTACTATAGCTACATAAGTCTTGAACTTGGGCAGAGTGATTCCTCACACGACATTCTTCTTTTTCACAATTGTTTTAGCTATTCTAGTTCCCTTGCCTTTCCATATTACTGTTAGAATAATCTTGTCTGCATGTACAAAAAATATAGCTGGAATTTTGATGACAATCTTATTAAATCTGTTTATCTGCCTTGGGAGAATTGACATTTTTATCATGTTGAGTCTTCCAATCCATGAACATAGTATGTCTCTTCATTTATTTAGAAATTCTTTGATCTCTTTCATCAGTATTTTGTAATTTTCGGTTTGCAATTCCTGTACATACTTTTTATATTTACACCTCTGTATTTAATTTTTGGAGCAATTATAAATGTTATCATACTTTTAATTTTGATGTCTGTGTTCATTTCTAGCATATACAAATCCAATTGATTTTTGTATGTTTATCTGGTATCCTGTAATCTTTCTGAACTTACTGATGAGTTCTGGGAGAGTTTTTAAAATCAGTTCTTTGAGGTTTTCTATGTAGACAACCATGTCTTCTACAACTAGTGAAAGTAGTATTTTTTGATGTGTATGTCTTTTTCTTTTCTTGCCTTAACTGCAACTACTAGAAAGAACTTCAGCATTATGTATAATAAGAATGATGAAAGCTGACATCATGTATTTTTCTCAGTTTAAGGGGAAAGCATTCAGTAATTCATCACTAAGTAAAATGCTAAGCTGTAGATATTTTACAATATTTTACTCAAGCTGAGAAAGCTTTCCCATATTTTTATTTTTATGATTGCTTTTATAATAAATACATGCTGAATTCTGCCAAATGTTTTTATTTTATTTTGCATCAACTAACATCATTGTGTGTTTTTTCCTTTCTTTCCTCTCGTAAGATCATGGGATACATTGGCTAATTTTTCAATATTGAACCAGACTTGTATCCTTGAAATAAATCTATTTTGGTCATGAAGCATAATTATTTTTATATATTATTGAATTATATTTGTTAATGTTTTAGAAATCATTTTTGTGTTTCTATTCATGAGGGATATTTACCTATAGTTTTCTTTTTTTCTGTATTTCTTTTGAGTTTTCATTTCAAAATACCATTAGCTTCATAAGTTTAATTAGGAAGTAGTTCTAGTTTGTTTTCTAGAGAGACTAGAATGTGCTGAATTGGTATTAATTCTTCTTCAAATATTTGATAGAATTCTTCAGTGAAATCATCTGGAACTGGATATTTCTTTTTAGGGGATGAATTAAGTCTATTCTCACACTGCTATAAAATACTTCACACTGGGTAATTTATGAAGAAAAGAGGCTTCATTGACTCACAATTCCAGAGGCTGTATAGGATGCATGACTTGAAGACCTCAGGAAACTTACAATCATAGCAGAAGGAAAGGGGAAGCAAACACATCTTCACATGTAGGAGAAGGAGGAATAGAGAGAGAGAGAAGGGGAAGTGCTATACATTTTCAAACAACCAGATCTCATAGGAACTCACTATCATGAGAACAGCAAGGGAGAAATCTACCCCAGTGATGTAATCACTTCCCACCCAGTTCCTCCCCCCAATATTAGGGATTACAATTCAAAGAGATTTGCTTGGGGACACAGAGTCAAACCCTATCAGAGTTTTAAAATTACAAATTAAATTTTTATAAGTTGTTGGTCTACTAAAATTATCTGTTTCTTATTGTGCTGAGAGTTTGCCTTTTGAGAAATTGGTCCATTTTATCTGTTATCAAATGTTTGTAGGTGGAGTTGTTCATATATTCACTTATTATCTAATGTCTTCAGGGTTTATGGTGATAGCAGTTGTTTCATTTTTTTTATATTGGTAAATTGTATCTTCTTTTTTGTCAATCTTGCTAGAAACTTGCAAGAACAAGCTGTTTCTTTTTCTCTGTTTCTTTTTTAATTTTGTTAATTTCTACTCCTATCTTTATTATTTCCTTTCTTCTGCCTGCTTTATTTATTCTTCTTTTAGTTTCTTGAGGTGGAAGCTAACACTATTAATTTGAAATGTGTCCTGTGTTCCATTGTAACCATTTAGTGCTATAAATTTTTCTCTCAGTACTGCTTTAGCTGCATCCCACAAATTCTGATATGTATTATTTTTATTTTCATTCAGTTCAATGTATTTTTTTAAATTTCCCTTGAGAGTTCTTATTCGACTCAAAGGTTATGTAGAAGTAAGTTGTCTAGTTTTAAAGGGACTGAAAGTTTTACTGTTATTTTTTAAAATAATTTCTACTTTGATTTCACTGTAGTCAGAGAACATGCTCTGGATGACTGTATATTTGTGGTTCATTTTATCACTCAGAATATGATTTAACTTGGCATATGTCCCACAGACAAAAATGTGCATTCTGTTGTTGATGAAGTGTTCTGTAAATGTTGATTACATCCTACTGGTTCCATTAGTCTTGTGATTTGAATATTAGGTCTTTTGATATAGTCATATAAGTCCTGAGTCTCTGTTCAATTTCTATCTTCTATTGTTCAGATTGGATAATTTCTATTATTCTTTCTTTCAGTTTACTGATTATTTCCTCTGTTCCTTCATTCAGCTGTTGAGTCCATCCACTGAGTTTTTTTATTTCTGTTATTATATTTTCTGTTCTATAATCTGAGTTTATTTACAGCTTCTATTTCTTTGCTGAGACTATTTTTTTCGTTTCAAGCATGTTATAATTGCTCATTGAAGCATCTTTTATAATAGTTGTTCTTTCTTTTTCAGATAAATGGGATAAGACAATCAGTACACTGAAAGAGAACAATGAAAGTTATGCTATCTGAGCATCCTGAAAAGAGAGAGACTTGGGGGACCTTTATGACTAAAATAAAAGCTCTAACATTCATGTCATCAGAATATGGGAAGGAGAAAAAGGGCAGAACTGAAAAAATAATGGTTGAAAACTCCTCAACTCTTAACATCTCTGTCATCTCAGTGTTGGCATTCACTGTTATTATTCATTCAAGACAGATTGTCCTGGTTCTTGGTATGATGAATCATTTTTGACTGGAACCTAGACATTTTGGGTATTTTGTTAAGAAACTCCAGATTTTATTTTAACTTTGTACTTTTGTTAGCTATCTGTGATATCACTCTGGCAGCAGCAGAAGTGGATGTTGACTCATTACTTCCATGTAGAGATAGATGTCCAGGTTCCTCACTTGGCCCCTGTTGATACCTGAGGAGAACACAGGGCTCCATGGCACTACTGAGAGGAAGTGGGAGTCTCAGCTCCCCATTAGCCCTCCCCCTGATACCACTCTGGATGAGAGTTCAAATGAATCATTACTGCTTCCCACATCTTCCAATGTCACCACAGGGATTGTATGGCCTCATTACCACTGAACACTAGCAAAAATCCAGACTCTCCATTAGGTATCCTCTGACATTAGCTCAGTAGAGGGAGGGAGTAGAACCTAATTACTACAGGGTGCAGGTGGAAGTCCAGGTTCACAAGTGGTTTCCACTGACATTGTGAGTGGGGGCTTCATTACTTCTTGGCAAGAATGAAAGGCTTTCTACTTGGCCGCCTCTAACACCATCCAATACCATCTAACACCATTCAGGTACGTTTAGGGTGCTGGGGAAAACACTTTGTTACAGCCTAGCAAGAGTGGAGCTCTAGGCAATCCACTTGGTCTTTGCTGACATAGCTGATAGCTGGGCCACATTTTTTTTTCTGTAGTATTTGGCTGGAATAGGATGGTTATAATTTAAAGTTTTCTGTGTTGCTAGCCTGCCATTTTCTCTCTTTTTTTTTTTTTTTTGTCTACAGAGAGCAGACTTTTTGGGGGCTTTTTTGTTTGTTTGTTTGAATCTGTTAGCATTTACAGAGTTCTAGTTTCTCCAGCTCCAATTCTGGGATATACAAGGCAAAAAGGAAACCAAATGGCCTTACTGTCCTTGGGTTCCAAGATGCCTAGACAGTTAGTCTTCTTTTCTTTACCTTTTGGACTTTTAGATTTTTGTTTTGTATATAATATTCAGGGTTATTCACTGTCCTTAGTAGGAGAAAGAGGGGCAAATAATCTCTATTTTCAAGGAGGCAGAGGTTCTAAACATTTATTCTTTATAACATCTTATTATAAAAACACTTTCAACGGCATTGAATGAAGTGTTAAAATAGAATAAAGACTTCTTATAATGTCTAGTAATCTTATTTTTGTTGTTCCTTACAAGATTAAGATTTGTAGGTGAGAACTGACCATATTCTTAGCAAAGGCATGTATATATCTACTCACCTATCTAATTTAAAGGTATTTTTGGTAGGCAGATTAATAACTATGAATATGTGGTTTGATGATGCTGAGTATACCAGCCTTCCTCAAATAAATTCTCTGTCTGGCTAGTGTATAGCACTACCAGGCTTAAGCTTTATCCCTCTAACATATCTCTATAAACCTGCTGAAATATAAATATCTGTGGAAAATATATGGTACCACTCTAGCCCCTAATTGTGCTGGATGCTTCCAACCCTCATGAATAGAAAGGAATAGATACTTAACAAAACCAAACAAACATGAGGATAGTTCACCAGAACCCCCAAGTATATTCTTTTAGACACAGACACACAGTCATGTACATACATCTCTGCAATACATACGTACATACATCTCTGCAACACATACATACATACACATCTCAAACAACCAAATGGATAAAGAAGATCCAATTTAATCAGCACTTCAAATTATAATATTTATTGACAACTGTTTGGTATGTTGAATAGGTTACAAGAAGTTGGGTATAACATGTCTTCCCAATCACTTGAAGAGAGATAATTTGATTTTCCCATGTGTCTTTCAGCCACTCAGGAGCTAAGCTCAGAAAGTATTTATTAAGCACTTACTGTGTAACAGACACCATATTACTAGGGATAAGAAAGTATAAGTCACTTCTTTATGCTTTCTCCTATTTGATGGCTCTATACCAAAAATTTGCTTCTGTGAAATTGGCTGTCTTAATCATAAATTTGTAATGCATTTTAGAAACTGTTTTCTCATAACTCCACCCATTAATTCTTAAAATAAGGTAGAAATCTCTCCTATTATGTCTTATATTTAACAAATTAGGGTGGTGAGGTCAAGAAATTTCAGTGTCTTTCCCACCACCACACAACTAGAATTGCACTGATGTCTTACATAGTGATCTTCTGGCCCTCCAAGCCCAGAATACCTTCATATCACACCTAGAAGCTGCTCAGTTTCTGAGAGCTGTTTACCCCAATGATCTGACCATCTTTGGTTAAGATTCCACCTTATGATTGTTTTCATTTTCCTAAATCGTACTACTAAACCAATAATTCCATGAGGATAAAGCTCTTGTTATGAGCCATTATAATTTTATACATCTGTCCTTGTTGGCCTTCCCTTACTATTTGTTAATTTCAGAATGACTGCAATGGATACAGACACTGAAATAAGACAGAACCTTGATGCTCTTCATTGTTATCCATTGACCTGCCTCTGCCCCTTCCTAGCTGTGTGGTCTCAGCTAAATTAATGAAATTCTCTTAACTGAGGTTTCTTATTTGTAATATGGGTGTAATAATGCTTACCTCTCAGGACTGTTAAAACTGTAGAGAAAACTCAACGGAGTGTGCAAAACTCCTAGGACAGTGTTTGGCAGGAAGCAGGCCCTCCTCTCCTTCCCACTGCATAGCAAACTTCTTGAGAATAGGAACATTTCCGCACAGTGCTTTGTACTTATCAGGCATTAGAAACAGATTTGCTTAATGAATGGATAAAAATATTCAATATTGCAATGGTATCATACTCTATCAACTTACTGTATGCAAAGTTATTTTGGAACAATTAGCATTATTGACAAAATATCAACTTACTGTATGTAAAGTTATTTTGGAATAATGCTAAAATAATAATGTAATAATGCTAATTATTCCAAAATAACTTTACATACAGTAAGTTGATAGAGTATTCTGGCAGTATATATACTGTATAGTCTTATAGTATAGCCTACAAGATATATATACTAGTATATACACTATATACACTATACATATCTTGACTAAAATTAAATATATGATCATTAATAACACTAAATATTTTCACTTTAACATGTTTGCCCTATTGTTTATCTTTGATGTCTATACCAGCTCCCTGCTACCTGCCTTTATCCTTTCCTGTGAACTAATCATTCATTCATGCATGCAATTAACATTTGCTGACTACTTCCTGTCTACCACAAACCAGGGTCCATGATTCATAAGACTCCTCTGTCTCAGACACCAAAGGATTTACACACCATGAAAATAATAAAAATCCATAAACAATTTATAATTAGTGGAGGTACTACGATAGAAGTACAAAAAAGTGCTATGGTTATAAGAAAGATTCATTTTGCCTAGGGAGTTTGCTTACCAGAACTTACATGCTAGAAAGTGATTTTTCTCTTCATAAACTAAATTGACTTACTGGTAATAAAAATATAGCTTTCATTTGTATAGTATTTTGAAAGTGCTTTCACATACATTTATTTTAATCCTCACAATGAACGCTCTACAGTGTAATGGTTTTCTTTAAGATGAGTTGCCAAAAAAAGGAAGATATGAGGCCAACTGATATGCAACATGGAAATTCATTTGAAATCTCATAGATAGAAGATATAAGCCAGAACTGGAAACAGTATTCTATTGGAACCTCATGGGAATCATTCCAAGAATTTTTGCTGTTTTGCTAATAGCAAAGACCAGTTTGTTCATCTTCATCCTCAGTGCCATCTCATTTCAAGCCCGACCTGCCATCTTCCTCTTAGGTTATTGCAACAGCCTTCTGACTGGATTCTCTGATTTGTATCTCATCTCCCTCCAAGCCATTTGCCATACTGGGCACAAAATAATTTTTCAATACAAATTGGACCACATTATTTTCCCATTGAAAGCTGTTTTGTCCTACAGAGCTTCACATTCCCCATAGAGTTAAGTTCAAATGCTTTTGCATGTATATAAAACTCTCCATCATTTAAACCTGTCAACTTCTTCAAATTTTTTATTGGTCACTTTCTTCCAACCATACTTACTGATTTTACTCCAAGCCACGATACTGTCTCCATTTCCATGCCTTTATAGCTGCAGTCTTTGGCTGAGAATGCTTTTAGCTCTCCACCATTTTGTCTGGAACAATAATGGTATACATATAAAGTATGGCTTTTTTCTTGTTTATAACTAGACTTACTTAACAACAATAGCAGAATCTTTACAACAAAATTTCACTCTTGTTTATTTTCCTCTTATTACTGCATGAAATACAATTTGGGAATGATTAGTCTAGCTTTGTTTAGTAAAATCTCACAGAGAGATTATTATGTTTTGTTATTGCATATTAAAGATTCATGACATTTATATTCATTTAACATAGAACTAAAATAAATTCTATTGTGAGCATATTTTGTGCTACATGCTAAGTAACTAGCTGAGAACAAGTCAAACAGGGCATATCTGAGTGTAGCATTGATCTCATATTCAAATGAAATAGACAATAAAATAAATGAATAAACTGAATCTTACATATTGGTAATAAATGCTCCTAAGGAAATAAAGGATGTCCTGAGAAGGACGATCCTTCAGAGAAGATAGCCCATGAAGGTCTCTAGGAGGAAATGTATCTTAGATGAAATTTGAAAGATGAGGAGCCAGCCATACAGTTGGGAGAAGAGTCAGCTGGGCCAAGGCAGCAGCAAGCACAGAAACTCTAAGTCAGAACAAAGCTTGGAGAGTTTGAAGAACTAAATGACGAGGGTAGTTGAGCATGTGTGAGGGGTTGAATGGTATAAGTTGATGGTAGAACATACAGGGCCTTGTAGGCTAGAGCAAGGAACCCACTGGATAACTTTAAGCAAATAAATGATGAATTTGATGCAACACTGGCTGCTGGGTAAACAAAGACCCTCTAGGTCTGGAGTAATTGTGAAAAAACATTCTCCAGGCCTTATATGAAAGATCAAATTGATCCTCATTTCATACTAGCTATTCATCTTCATATAAAACAATATGTTAATCTTGCCAGGACCTATATGAAACACCATAGAATATGTTAGAAAAAGTATCTAGCATCCCTGAAGCCCTGAATCTCAGAAATTACATGACAAACTGCTGGGAATGTTCAAATCATGATAACCATATAAAGGTTCTACATTGGATGTAGGTCTGGGAAGTGGATTTTCAGTGATGAATACCTCTGTATCAACTGGCTTGACTTTCCCTATTTCTCCAGCCTTGCTCAAATGGCCTCACCTCACCCCTTTGCTCCCTCTAGGCAATGCTCTCCTCCCCTTCTATAGCATGTCCTACTATTTGTCTCCTCCAAGGCTTGGCTAATCTTGCTGATTCCTCTTCCTAGAATGTTCTTCCCATTTCCCTCTGACCATCTCACCCCCAACCTACACATCCTTTAAGATTCAACTCAAGTACTAACCTCTTCCATTGAAGCCTTTCCCCAACACCCCAGGTTGAAGTAACAATTCCCTCTTTTTTACCTGCTTACACGATGAACAAAGGGCCATTTAAAACCATCATTAAGCCTCTGTAAAGGCCAGAGCACTTGTCTTATTTATTTATTTATTTATTTACTCATCAGCCCTTGGCACAAAGCCTGGCTCATTTACCTGATTTCATTGATTTAGAGAATGGAAGGAAGGAAGGGAGGGAGGAAGAAAGAAGAAACAACATCCATTTGTAGAGTGTATGACCTAGAGGAAGGACACCAACAATGCACATGAATGTATAAATGAAAATCTGTGGCCCCTGGTTTCAATAAGATCAACAGAAAAACCATGCTGGCACTCAGCAATCAGCTTCTCATAAACTTAATGCAGCATCACATCTCTGCTTCATGGAGAAACACTGTTCTGGATTTCAGTAAGAATCAGAAGTTTACTTTCAAACACTGAAATTCTCTAGCTTTCCATTTTTATAGATTAACTCCCATCTTTCAAAGATTTTCACTTAGGCTGAGGTGACAGGATCACTTGAGCATGGAAGGCAGAGGCTGCTGTGAGCTGAGATTACGGCACTTGCAGTCCATCCTGGGTGACAGAGGAAAACCTGTCTCAAAAACAAACAAACGAAAAAACAAATAAGAAAACCAAATATCACATATCCTCACAAAAAAACAAAGATCTTCTAAACTGTCACCACCTCTTGGAAGTATTCTCCAGTGTAGTGTAGACAAAATCATGAGACCCACAACAATTTCAGCACCGTAAATTAAGAGCAAGAACTCTGGGATACTGTTTCTACTATTGGCTCTGTGGTTTCAGGCAAGCTGCCTAACACCTCTGTGACTTAGTTCACTCGCCTTTGTAATGAAGACAATAGTATACTTATCACGGACTTGAAAAGAGGACTGAATGTTCAGAATAATGACTTGCACATAGAGAGAACTATATAAATATTAATATTTTATATTCTACATTGTTAATAGTTAATATTATAAATGTGAATATTATAGGAAAGAATTACTGAATTTTCTTCCTTTCTTCCATCCTTTCCTAAACAAGAAGAATATAGGTACCTCTGTTTTAATTTCCATAACGTTGCTTATTTTATAAGTTAAAGGCCTAAACATATTGGCCATAGAGAGAATATACTTTCACCATTTATATGAATAAACAAGTCTACATTTAACTTACAAAACAGGATATTTCTCTTCTATAAATCCACTGTAATATTTGTTGCTTCAGAGTCTATATTAGCAATAGTGAAACTTGGCAAGATAACCAATCTTGTGTAACGGCAGAGAAATGGCAGGACAATCTTGCCTAAGATTTAGAAATTTCAAATAAGGCAGTATCTGTCAGATGTACAGGGACATTTTTTTTTTCTGAACTAAAATGAGCTGAACACAAGTATAAAGCTTATTATTAATCTCATTTTTAGTTCCTTTGAAATCTTTTGTGAGTTGCTCCTAGTTAAAAGACTAGCCATCAAAAAAAAAATCTATGTGTAGTAGAGGATTAGGTAAAATAAATGCTTATAGAAGTTGAGAATCCATCATTCTTGTTTCCACTCTCCAATGAAGAGGATAAATCTTATCCTCCTCAGCAAATGAACTACAGAAGGCTCCAAAACGACTGAAGCCTTTAGACAGTACAGTGACCCCTGATGTTATGCCTAAGGAAAAATTACAGTGTGTCCTCAACAAAGATGAATAAATAACAAGTTAATAAATTATCTCTGTTTACATTTACAACCAACAAACCAGTCATTTTAATACATAGTTTGTACCTAAATTTCAAGCATTCTCGATTATTAATAAAAGAGACTATGTTATAATTCACAAGTAAGTTTGACATCTTGTAGTCTTACCAGAATAAAGTTCCTAAGTCCCTCCAAGAAATATGTTCTGCTAGTTCAAAGGTCTTTCTGTGCCTTTTCCACAGTCTCTCTCTTGAGATTCTTCCTCCAGCCTCCAGCTACCAGCCCATTTTATCTTGTTAAGCAACAGGGGGAGACAACTGGATTCACAGGAAACAAGATGGAGTGAACAGAACACAGGAATGTAATTCATAAGACAGGGGTGGTTTTGCCACTTACTGTGTGTCTTCATGAATATACTTAACTTTAGCTTTCATTTACTCACAAATCAAATGTAGATAATAGTATTGCCTTCTCCCTCCATCTTACAAAATTACTTTGAGGATACTAGAATTGCTTATGAAAGTAATTCTAAGCTGCAGTTTTACTAAAGAGAAGTCACTCTGATCCCACTCATTCCATAGCATAGGCTTTAGTACTCAGTGGTCTCTGGTTTGGGACTGTCTGAGTTTAAATCCAGGCTCTCACTCTTCGATTGTGTCCTTGAATGAGTTCATGCTTCAGTTTCCTCATCTGTAAAATAGGGCTAACAATAGCATCTATTTATAAAGCTATTATTAAATGTGAAATGGAATGGCACCTATGTGGCACTTAGAACAATGCCTAGAACCTAGAAAATAAGGGTATGATCCAGTGAGTACTTCTTTAAGTGGCTACCTTTTGAGTATAGTGGAGCTTTGAGGATTCCAAAGAATGGATAAGATCTAGTTCCTACCCATCTTTGGAGATCTCACAAACTTGCGAAGAGTAGACACTCAGTAACAAACAAGTGCTATGACAGAGATAAAATGAGGCAAAGTACAAGGTACAGATCCATCCCTAGCTCCCTCCTCTGCCCTTTTGCCCTTATTCTGTTTTCCTGCTCTCCCTAGGTAAGCTTGCCTGATAATCCCATACACTTTCATGGCTTCAGCTATCAAATGCACACCAACAAAAACCAAGATCCATAGCCTAGAACTCTCTACTCTTACTCTCTGATATCTCTACTTAGTTTACTCTTTTCCCCCACTCCTGAACCTGTACCTCTTTCGACTAACCCCTCAAACCTAATAATTGGTCAAACTCTGACAATCACATCAGAGAAACATGCCCATTCCTCAACCCCTGTACATATCTACTATATTCACCTTAACGATTGCAGCTGCCTCCTAAGTATCTCAGTGTCTCCAGTTTCAATCTCCTTATCTGCAACCCATTCCCCATTCAGACAAATGGGGGGGTTCTAAAATTTATATCCGTTAACAATACTCCCTCTAAGAAAAGTTTTGATGGTTTGCCATTGCTTGCAGAACAGTGTCTTATCGGGCTGGCAGCACTCTTAACGTAAGTCTGAGGTTCCTTTTTACTCTTATCCTCACTTTCCAGATCTCAACGCAAAGAACGCTCAGTGTCCCTTTCCAGATGGTATCTGCACCTTCCATTACTCTCCACTTTTGCTTTTGTTGATTATGCTCTCTCAAATGCCCCACCTGCTCCCTATCCAACCACTCATCTTCTCCCTTATCCTTCAATGTACAGCTCAAATGCCACCCACTGCACATAATTTTCCCTGATTAAAAAAATCCCTCAAGATTTATTGTTCTTTCACCTGGATTTGCATATAACATGTAGGTTGAAGCATGTGGGTTACCAGTTTTTGGTAGGCCAAAAATGGTCAAATAAGTGTAGTTTCCAGTACTCGAACCTGTAACATGAAATGTTCCTCTTATGGCATTTATCCCGCTTCATCAGACCTCTTTCTTTAAGCATATTGCCCATGTACCTTGTCATCTTCATCTTTCCATGCCCAGAGCCTCACATAGTGCCAGACAAGAAGTAGATGCTCCAACGAATGCGTGTCTGGATCTTAACACTTTGTTGAGCTATCTTAAGTCTAGGTCTTAATCTTACTCTCATTATTTGGAGTCTGCCAAAGGTAAACGTAGCCATCCAGGGCTGTCTGGAAGACAGTCAGGATTGTAGGGATTGCTTTCCTTTCCCCATTTACATCAAGACCCAGTTCTCTACCTACTAACTAATTACCTAACCTAGGTAGGAAAACATCAGCCTCCTGGGTTGTCATTTTTTTAGGCAGCAAGTAATTTGCAATGATACCATTCAGGGCACTTAACACAATTCACCCATTCAGTCACAAGGCTGTGATTGGTACTGGGAATATAGTAGCAACTAAGGCAACTAGAGTCTGTGAGTTTCGAGGATTTTTGTTCTCCAATCTATTCTTCAAACTTTTTTCCCTTAAGAATTACCTAAAGAAACTGAATTTTTCAAAAAATAGCTTGTATATTTGAATACTTTTAAATGTCTTATACATCCTAAGTCCTCTAAAAATATAAGTTGAAATAATTATTGCAAAGGATGTAATTTCAGTATATATTTGATTTTATCACTTTAAATTACTATTATTTTTTAATATGTTCAGTGAAATCTGAAAATCATAACAATTCGATACCCATGACTCTTTTTTTATGAGAAAGATTTTTTAATTTAAAAATTTTAGATTTTTTTCTCTTTGAACTCACATTTGCATTATACTTTGCCCTTGAATTTTTTACATTTATATAAAATCAAAACTGTGGTGCTTCATATTTAGCTCAATTAGAGGACCATGTGTACTACATGTAATGGGAAATCAGTAAGCCAAATTGTACTTTCCTTCCAGAAAAATTCTGCCTTTATTTTTCAATTCAAACAAATGTGTTAATTTACATTGGAAAAAGTATTATTAAAACATTGAGGCTAGGCACGGTGGCTCATGCCTGTAATTCGAACACTTTGGGAGGCTGAAGCAGTTGTATCACTTGAGGTCAGGAGTTCAAGACCAGCCTGACCAACACAGTGAAACCCTGTCTCTACTAAAAATACAAAAATTAGCTGGTCATGGTGGTGGGTGCCTATAATCCCAGCCACGTGGGAGGCTGAGGCAGGAGAACTGCTTGAACCCAGGAGGCAGAGGTTGCAGTGAGCTGAGATCACACCACTGCCCTCCAGCCTGTGCAACAGAGAGAGACTCCATCTCAAAAATAAAAAAACAAAGAAACCCACAAACACTGAGAAATAAGTTACAAAATGAATCCTATAAGACAGATTATGAAAGGATATCAAACAATATAGATCTAACACAAGTAATGCAATTCTTCAATTATAAAAGGAATATAAGTATGTTAATTCTTATCAACTAATTTTTATTGAGCAATGAATGTACAATTTATCAAATAATGACCATATCATTTCTCTAATAAAAATGCATATCTCTCTCCAGTCAAAAGACAGAGAATGTAGAATGAAACAAACACAATTCAATCATATGCCATCTATAATAGACATGCTAGATTCAAAGATATAAGTAAGTCCAAAGTGAAAAGATGCAAAATTATATACCATACAAACAGTATCCAAAAGAGAACTGGAGTGGCTATACTAGTGTCAGACAAAATGGGCTTTAAGACAAGATTTGTTACTTGAGTCAAAAAAAGACATAATGATAAAAGGGTCAATTCATCAGGAAGACAAACAATAAAAACATAAATGCACCTAACAACAGAGCCTGCAAAAACATGAAGTAAAATACGTAAGTTGAAAGGAGAAATAAACATTTAACAGTAATAATTGGAAACATCAATACCCTGCATCCAATAATGGCTGAAGACTTAAACAACAATATAAACTAACTAGATGTAACATATCTACAGAAAACTCTAAAAAACAGCAGAGCATACATTCCTCTCAAGCATACAGGAAAAAATTTCCATAATAAAATGTACCTATGCAACAATCTTCCATGTTCTTCACATGTACCCCCAAACCTAAAATGCAATAAAAAAAAAAAGAGGCTATTAAAAAAAACTCAATAAATTGAAAGGCTTTTAAATCACACAAAGGATGTTCTTTGACTACCATAGAATACATTTAAAAGTTACAACAACAACAAAATTTGAAAAACACAAATATGTTAAAAGTAATCTAAATACTTTTAAATAACAAACGGTTTTAAAACGTACAAAGCAAATGAGAAAATTATCTGAGATTAATGGGACAAAAAACACAACATACCAAAACTTATTAGGTGCACCTTAAGCAGTAATCAGAGAGAATTTTGTAGCTATCATGCTTATTTATGAAAAGAAGGAAGATCTCAAATTAATAATCTAAACTTCTATCTTACAAAAACTACCAAAGAAGAATAAACTAAAACCAAAGCAAGCAGAATAAATATAATTATAAATATTAGAGAAAAAATAAATGAAATAGATAATATAGCAAACACTGATGAAATCAAAAGTTACTTATTTGAAAAAAATCAATAAAATTAATGAACATTTAGTGAGGTTGAACAATAAAAGAGGAATCAAATTATTAAAATCAGAAATAAAAAAGAGGACCTCAGCACCAACCTCATAGAAGTAAAATGGATTAGAAGAGAACACTATGGGCAGTGGCTCACATCTGTAATTCCAGCACTTTGGGAGGCCAAGACAGGAGGACCGCTTGAAGCCAGGAATTCGAGACCAGCCTGGGCAACAAAGCAAGGCACCATCTCTACAAAAAAAATTAATTTTTAAAAATAAGTAAATAATAACTTTTTAAAAAGAGAATGCCACTACAATTGTATGTCAACAAATTAGAAAACCTAGATGAAATAAACAAATTTCCAAACACCAGCAACTCATACTGAAATAAGAAGTCTGAATAGACTTATAACAAATACAGATTGAATTAACAATTTTTAAACTTTCCACAAGGAACGTCTAGGCCCAAATGGCTTTACTTGTCAATTCTACCACAGACTTAAAGATGAATAAATATCAATCCTTCATATACTCTTAACAAAAAATTATAAGAAGTAATACTTCCCAACTCATTCTATGAGACCAGTATTAATTACTTTAATACCAATAGCAGACAAAAACATCACAAAAAAACCCACAGACTAATAACCCCCACAAACATAGATGCCAATGTTCTCAACAAAATACTTGCAATCCAAATTCAACAACATATAAAAAAGATTATACACCATAACTAAATGAAATGTATCCCAGGAATACAAGGTTGGCTTAGAATATGAAAATCAACCAATTTAATACACTCCATTAATAAAATAAACCATAAAACTGTAATCATCTTAACAGATGGAAAAAAAAAAGCAGTAAAGAGGCAAAAACTTTTATATCAATTACATGATAAAATAATAATCTGCATATATTGATTTAAATAAAACATATTACTCGAGTTAATTTCACTTGTACCTTTTTACTTTTTAAAATGTGGCTAGTGCACATCTGTAATTCCAGCAGTTTGGGAGGCCAAAGCAGGAAGATAGCTTAAGTCCAGGAGTTGGAGGCCAGCCTGGGCAACACAGCAAGACCCCATCTCTACAAAAACTTTTTTAAAAAATTAGCTAGGCATTGCAGTGCATGTCTGTAGTCCTAGCTACTTGGGAAGATGAGGTGGGAGGCTGCAATGAGCTATGATCACACCACTGCACTCTAGCCTGGGTAACAGAGCCATACCCTGTCTCTAAATAATAAAATGTGACTACTAGAAACCTTCACATTACATATATAGCTCACATTTATGGTTTGCCTTATATTTCTATTGGATCACAACAGTGCTCTAACAGCATTTGGTATTTTCATACATATTTCTCTATGATATTTGTCAGAGGAGAAAACAGAGAATGAGGATGGTTAACCTGCCCAGGTAAACATAACCTACCCCATAAGTGTCAGAACTGGTAGTGGGATTCAGTAATACCCTTAAAGTCAGAGTTTGCCCTAATTACATAACTGGTCTTCCTTAGGGGGGATTAAATAGTCATTGAATATGTTTAACATTTAACTTTCAGAAATTTTTTCTGGTTTTCCAGATCTAGGAGGAACTTAGCTTTATTTTTTCTCTTTTAAAATTTTATTTATTTATTTATTTATTTATTTTGGATATATCCTTCAACTGCTAGCAATCCAGGATTTCACTGTCATTACTAGCCTCCATGTTGTGTGGTAACTGTTTTGCTTTTGTTATCCAGTCTCCAGGACTTCTACTGTGTTCAAGCTGCCTTTCTCATCTACTCTTCACCTTAAACTGCATGGCAGATGACATCTAAGGTGTTTTGTTTATTTAAACATCTGTTTTGTGTCAAACACTGTAGAAGACTCTCTACTTAAAATATTGCTAATTGTCATCACCATAGCCCCCACTTCACAGATAATGTTTGTCTTTTTACCTTCACAGATGAAAATACTGAGGTTCCCAAAGTTTAACTGCCAAAGTTACACAGTAACAGAGGAAGTTGGACTAAAAGCCAGGTCTCTGACTCCGTAGCCCTGGTGTGTCCATCATATCGCTCCTCCTTCTCTCTTAATATGGGATGAATATGCATCAACTGTGGACCTACAAACAAATAGTATTTTCATATATATGATTCATGTCCTTATGAATTAAAGTTTCTTATTCTATGTATCAGTTTTTCTATTTTTTCTTATTGAAAATTGAGGTCTATGTTTTTCTTATTGTTATGAATTGTGTACTCCAATGTTAGTACAATGGCTTACTCTATAAGTGAATTTTGGATGTGAGATGACATAAAGTCCTACAATCCTTTCTCAAGTCCCATGTAAAAAAGTAGACAGCAAAAGTGAATTGCTAGCACTGACAATGAAGCACAAACTAGGATTAAAATCAAATATCCCTCTTCCCTCCGAATGTTTTTCCTCTCCTGTCTTTACATTTAATCAATTCTTGTACCAAGGCTGGTGATAATGCCTGCTACCATGTAAGTGTCATGATGTATTTTTTTAAGTGAACATTCATGGCTCCTGAAATAAACATTTAAAATATTGAACCTTCTAAGATTTAAACATATTAAGGTCAAATCTGATAGATGCAATGCTCTTCACCTATTTAAAATCTATATATTTAATATTTAGTCAAGATGCATTATTTTTCTCTGCCTAGAATAATTTATCAATTGAAGCTGTCAGCTTTCCAGAAAAAAAGTACAATATATCCAATATATATTGCCAGACCTCATTCTTACTGTAGGAGAAAAATGAGTAAACATATGTGAGAAATATCTCTGAATTTCTGTCAGATATGTTATTTTGAAAATAAGATGCTTTTGCTCTGAGGTGTCTACTACTAATTGTCATTCATGTAGTTAGATGTCACTGTGAAGACTTGAAGGATTATCCCATCCACTCCTTAACTTTTAGTAGAAACAGGAACTGTTGCTTTATTTTCTGTTTTTTTTATTTTTTTTAAAATTGTTTTTTTTTAATATTATAATTGTATATTACTATGGGGCACACGGTGATGTTATGATACATGTATATAGAGTTGAATGATTGAATCAAGCTAGTTAACATATCCATCAGCTTAAATACTTACCATTTTAAATCTAACTGCAACTTTGTACCCTTTGATCAATATCTTCCTGTTCTCCCAGCCCCTAGCCTCTGATAACCACCATTCTATTCCCAGCTTCCATGAATTCAATTGTGTTAGATTCTACATGTAAGTGAGACATTCAGTTTTTACCTTTCTATGCCTGGCTTATTTCACATATATAATATCCTCCAGGTTCACCCATGTTGTTGCAAATAGCCAAATTTCCTTCTTTTTAAGGCTGAATAGTATTCCACAGTGTATATAGGCTACATTTGCTTTATCCATTCATCTGTTGGTGAACATTTAAGTTGTTTCCATGTCTTTGCTATTATGAATAATGCTGCAGTGAACCTAAGGAGTGCAAACATAGCTTTGACATACTGGTTTAAAGTCCTCAGGACATACATACTCAAGCACCATTTTTAAGTGTGTGTCTCTATGACTGTTTTGCTCAGGTACTTGCTGAGCAGGGGCCCACTTTTTGTCTTTGCTTCTAGCACTAGCCTAAGGGCCAACTAATGAAGCAACAGACTGAGAAATGAGGAGATGAGGGCATTAAGCTCAGTCAATGCAAACTATCTCAAGCAAATGACTTTATCTCCGGGCTTTGGTTTTCCAACAATAAAACAAAAATATTATTTACTTTATCTACTCACAAAGTATATTGTAACAAGAAAAGGAAATAATAAATGGAAATCCCATTTCAAGCCAGGATTGAGATGAGCTTTAGTGTGTAATTTCTTCTGCCTTCTTGCTAGATTTGTCTTACCTGATGAATATTCTGCATTCATCAAAGGCCTCTACCCATGACCAGCCTGGCAAAGCCATATTGCAGGAAGTAGGATTCCAATTTAGTAGGTCAGTTTCAGCCTACTATATCACTGTCTATGACTCTGCCTAGACAATTAGGATTGGGAATTATCATAACTAATGTCAACAGCATTTATTTAGAGCCTCTGTGAGGATACACAGAATAATGTATATGTTTTCTATTCTTTTCACAGTTATACCCCTAGTGCCTTGCACAGTGTCTAGTACAGAGTAGGCACTCAACAAAGAGCTTCTGAATACAAAAACCAATCAATAAAAACTAGGAAAATAACATATATAAGGCATAACCACTGTTTCCAAAGACTTGTAATTTAATCGAGTTAACTTGGCCTTAAAGATACAAGATAAGCAGCAATAAAGAAGCAAGTCAATCTATGTAAGGGCCCAAAGAGCATCATGGAAGAAATTACTAGAGAGGTTGACAGCTTCTCTCTTAGGCGGGGGTATTAGAGTGGGATGATAAATCTCCCAGGTGCCACAAAAGGTAACACAGACTTCTATTATGTTTAGGGGCTATATTTTGTCATCAGGAGAAGATTCTTAATATTTTTGTCAATGAGTTCATCCTTGTATGACATAATAACCAGAATGAAACTTTTAGTTTGCTATTGTCAAGGAAAATATTTTGTTATTGTTATTATAGTTGTTCATTTTTTCTCCAGTAAACGTATGTTAACAATCCTATAGTTCTCCAGAAAATGGCACATGTCCTTGTAAAGCATGCTTTGGAAACATCTGCCTCTTTCCTTCCTTCCATCTCCCTCCCTCCTTTCCTTATCTTGTTTTCTCCTTTTCTTCATCTTTTCTTCCTACAGCATTCATTGGGCAATTACTAATCAACAAATACTTAATTGGGCACTTGTGTTCCAGGTACATGAAAGACAAAGGGAATGCGGAGATACATGAAGGAATTACATTTGAGCAACGTTTCTGCAGTAGAATTGACAGGGCATGGTTGCCAATTGTCTTTGGAGAGTGAGAGAGATGAAGGAAGAGGATGACTCATGTTTCAGCTTGAGAAACTGGTTGTGTGATGATGACATCAGCCAAGACAAGAAGCAAAATAGGAGAAGCAGATTTTGGGGAAGATGTTGAGTGCAGGTATGGATATAGTGAACTGATATGGCTGAAGGACACGCAGGTCAAACTGTTAAATGGCAGTTGGAAATATGATTTTGACCATGAGTCTAAAGAGATCGATTCAGAAGACATTAGCATTTAGATGATGTTTGAAAACGTGGTAATAGATAAGTTCATCTAGAAAAATTAGATAGAAAATATAGAAAAGGACCAAAAACATAAGCCTAAGGAACTCTAACACATAAAGAATATGTAAGGAGAAAGTGACAGTGACGGAGGAAATTATGAAGGAAAGTTTAGAAAAGTAGGAGAACTGGAAGTAACTGAGGATGATGCTACTCGTGAGTGCCACATCAATAAAGTACCTTGAAGTTTGACAGAGTCAGAAAAAATCTTAATTTCTACTTTCTCTCTTGCCAACTCCAAACCAGAACTAATTAGCTCCCATCTCAACACCTCAAAGCTTTCCTATTCTGTGGGGTTAATCACATTTATGGGCTCTGCAACAAAAAGAAATCAGCAGCTTGAAGGTAAGGCATCCAGTTGACCTTAACTGTAGTTCCTCCTAAACTGGTTCTGTTTCTATGAGCTGGGGTCTTGACTCCTCTTTATTCAAGCTCCTGCAATGAACCCCTGTGTTCCTGGAGAGTGGAGTCCCAACTCCAGACTCCTGAGACAGGAGTCCTACCCTTGTACTCCAGGGTTATCTATTCCCCAGTGTTAAAATCTTGGGATGACTTAACCTGTTTTCATGCATGTATCCTATCTCTGATAATGCCTATAATTATTTTGGGTTAAGAATCCTAGGAGCATCTGCATGATGTTTGGAGAGCTCCTGAAACCAAATGAACAATTTATAAACGAACTCTTGTATTACTATATTTTTCTTTTAGCTATCATTTCCTAAAATTGCTATTTATTAATTCAACAATCGCTTTATTCAGTGCATGCATTTCACAACTCTTAAATGCCTACTATGTGCAAGGCATTGTTCTAAGTGCTGAGGATACAACAGTGAACAAAACAGGCATTAACCTTTCCTCATGCACTTGTGATCTCATAGAAAGGACAGATAAATAGTGAGTCAGGTGGAAAAACAAACACCTTATGAGGAATAAAAAGCCTGGAGAAAAGGGGAGGTTGTTATTTTATAATGTTTGTCAGTAAAGACATCACTGGGTCAGGTGGAAAAACAAACACCTTATGAGGAATGAAAAGGCTGGAGAAAAGGGGAGGTTGTCATTTTATAATGTTTGTCAGTAAAGACATCACTGAAAAATGATTTTAGCAGAGACCTAAGTGAGAGAGATGAAAAAAAAAATATGATAAAAACATGATTAAGGCCCTGTTGCTACTTAGGTGACAAGTAATCCAAGTGTGGGAACTGTGAGGGCAAAGGCCCTAAGGCTGAATTGGACTGGACTGTTAGAGAAATAAGCATTCCACTGTAGGTAAACTTTCAGAGGGGGCTAGTGGGGGCAGGAGCAATTCTGAAGAACCTTTTGATTATTAAAATGTTTTGACTTTTATTCTGAGAAAATGTAAGTATTTTCTTAGAGGAGTTGACATGACCTGTCCTCCATTTCAAAAGTTCCATCCTGGCTGCTATGTTGGGAATAAACTAGAGAGGGGCAAGATCAGAAGCTGGGAGTTAGTAGGTGAGAGCAACGATCCAGAGGAGAAATAATAGTAGCCTGGCCCAGGCTGCTTGTGGTGAGAATGGGGAGAAGTCCTTGGATTCTGGATATACAGGCACGCCTCGCTTTATTGTGCTCTGCTATACTGTGCTTCTCAGAAAATCTATCAGCACAATTTTCCCAACAGCATGTGCTCATTTTGTGTCTCTGTGTTACATTCTGGTAATTCTTGAGTTATTTCAAGCTTTGTCATTATTATTGTATCTATTTTGGGGATCTGTGATTGTAATATTTGATATTACTAGTGTAACTGTTTTGGGGTACCACAAACCACAACCATATAAGACAATAATTTAATCAATAAATGCATCAGGCCTCCCTATTCCCTGAGACACATCAATATTGAAATTAGGCCAATTAATAATCCTCTGATGGCCTCTAAGCATTCAAGTGAAAGGAAGAAGCACCATGTCTCTCACTTCACATGAAAAGCTAGAAATAATTAGGCTTAGTGAGGAAGGTATGTGGAAACCTGAAATAGGTTGAAAGCTAGGCCTCTTGTACCAAGTAGTTAGTCAAATTGCGAATGCAAAGGAAAAGTTATTGAAGGAAATTAAAAGTGTAATAGTGAACACATGAGTGATAGGAAAGTGAAACAGGTTTATTGCTGATACAGAAAAAGTATGAGTGGTCTGGATAGAGAAGATTAAACCAGCCACAGCTTTCCCTTAAGCTGAAGCCTAATCCAGAACAAGGCCCTAACTCTCTTCAATCTATGAAGGCTGAGAGAGGTGAGGAAGCTGCAGAAGAAAAATGTTGCAAGCTAGCAGAGATGGCTTTCATGTTTAAGGAAAATAGCCATCTTTGTAACATAAAAGTGCAAGGTAAAGCAAAAAGTGCTTCTGGAGAAGCTGCAGCAAGTTATCCAGAAATCTAGCTGAGATAATTGATGAAGGAGGCTACACTAAACAATAAGTTTTCATTGTAGAAAAAACAACCTTCTACTGGAAGGAGATATTATCTAGGACTTTCATAGCTGGAGAAGTCAATGCCTAGCTTCAAGCTTCAAAAGACAGGCTGATTCTTTTCTTTTTCTTTTCTTTTTTTTTTTTTTATTCGGGGGAGACTAGAAGAGGGACAGCGAGGGCTAGGGAGGTTGGGGAAGGATAACATGGGGGAGAAATGTCAGATATAGGTGATGGAGGGATGGAGGCAGCAAACCACATTGCCATGTATGTACCTATGCAACAATTCTGTATGATCTGCACATGTACCCCAGAACTTAAAGTGCAATAAAATGTATATATAAAATAAGTAATAAATTTTCAAAAAAAGAGAAGGTACTAAGTGACAAATTTATGTAATCTGCATCTTAAAACATAAGAAACATTAATTCACCAAACAGTGGTATTATCAAGCAGAGGAAGGCACTAATACATGCAAACAGAGGGGGTAAATTCATTGTGACTTCAGAGTACTTTTGTGGGAAGATCATGAATCCAAGTCAGAAAGATAATTCAGGATGAATTACATTAAAAAGATTAGATCTCATTAATTTCCCTCTTTTTTTTTTTTCATTTTGTGGGTACTCTTTATCAGACTAAGGAATTTTCCTCTGTTCTTAATTTGAAAAGAATTTTTTCTTTTGAAAAATTTTTATTGTAGTAAAAAATATATAAATTTGCTATGTTAACCATTTTTTTGTTTTTTGTTTTTTTGGGTTTTTTTTAGAAAAAAGAGAAAAAAAGAAAGAGAGGAAGAAAAAAAAGAATGAAATAAAGAGAAAAAGAGAGAAGAAAAAAGGGGGAGAGAGAACGGGAATCTTGCTCTATTGCCCAGGCTAGAATGCAGTGTACAAATGGATATTAAAAGCTTTTTTTATACTAATAATTGTGTTATACAATGGAGACAGGAAGGAATAAGGGAGGAAAATAACAAACAAACAGCCAGCCAATATTTCATTTAAACCTATGAAATGCTATGCAATTGCTAGGGAGTGATTTACTCCCAACCATGTGGTCACTTTTAGAATAAATGTGATGTGTTACTGAAAAAAAATGTATATTTTGTGGATTTGGAGTAGAGAGTTCTGTAAATGTTTATTAAGTTTACTTGTTTGAGGTTTAAGTTCAAGTCCCGGGTATCCTTCTTAACCTTCTGTCTCATTAATTTGTCCAATATTGACAATGTAATGTTAAAGTCTCCCACTATTATTGTGTGGGAGTCCAGGTCTCTTGTAAGTCACCAGGAAGTTGCCCTATGTATCTGGGTGCTCCTATATTGGGTGCACATAGACTTAGGGTCGTTAGCTCTTCCCGTTGCATTGATCCCTCTACCGTTATACAATGTCCTTCTTATCTCTTTCGGTTTCTATTACTTTAAAGTCTATTTTATCAGAGATGAGAATTGCAACTACTGCTTTTTTTTTTTTTTTTTTGCTCTCCATTTGGTTGGCAAATCTTCCTCTATCCCTTTGTTTTGAGTCTCTGTATATCCTTGCATGTAAGATGGATCTGGATGCAGCTTACTGATGGGTCCTTTGAAGTGGCTGATACTGGTCGTTCCCCCTCTATACATAGTGCCTCCTTCAGAAGCTCTTGTAAAGCAGGCCTGGTGGTAATGAAATCTCTGAGTACTTGCTTGTTTGCAAAAAATTTTATTTTTCCTTCACTTATGAAACTTAGTTTGGCTGGATATGAAATTCTGGGTTGAAAGTTCTTTTCTTTAAGGATGTTGAATATTGGCCCCCACTCTCTTCTGGCTTGTAGGGTTTCTGCTGAGAGATCAGCTGTGAGTCTGATAGGCTTCCCCTTGTGGGTAACCTGACCTTTCTCTCTTGGCGGCCCGTAGTATTTTCTCCTTCGTTTCAACCCTGATGAATCTAATGATTATGTGCCTTGGGGTTGCTCTTTTTGAGGAATATCTTTGTGGTGTTCTCTGTATTACCTGGAGTTGGGTATTGTCTTGCCTTGCTAGGTTAGGAAAGTTTTCCTGGATAATATCCTGAAAAATATTTTCCAGCTTGGATTCATTCTCTTCATCACATTCAGATACACCTATCAAATGTAGATTAGGTCTTTTCACATAGTCCCATATTTCTTGGAGACTCTGCTCATTCCTTTTTACCCTTTTTTCTCTAATCTTGTCTTCTCGTTTTATTTCGTTAAGTTGGTCTTCCACCTCTGAAATCCTTTCTTCTGCTTGATCAATTCGACTGTTAAAACTTGTGCATACTTCTCGAAGTTCTCGTATTGTTTTTCAGCTCCATTAATTCACTTACATTCCTCTTTAAATTGTCCATTCTCATGAACTTTTCGTGAAACCTTTTTTCAAGGTTCTTAGTTTCCTTGCATTGGGCTAGAACATGTTCTTTTAGCTCACAGAAGTTTCTATTATCCACCTTCTGAAGCCTGATTCTGTTGATTCCTCACATTCATTTTCTATCAGGCCTTGTTCAATTGGTGATGAGGCACTGCAATCCTCTGTAGGAGGAGAGGCATTCTGATTTCGGGTGTTCTCAGCCTTTCTGCGCTGGTTTCTTCCCCATCTTCGTGGATTTATCCACCTGTTGTCTGTGTAATTGCTGACCTTCAGACTAGATCTCTGAGTGGATGTCCAGCTTGCTGGTGATAAAGTTTCCTCTATTTCTTAATTTTCCTTCGGCGGATGACCCTCCCCCCACAGAGCTGGACCTTCCTGGGTTCAGCTGTACTTGCTGTGAAACTCTCAATCTTCAGCAGTTCCAACGCTGTTTTTATTTTTATTTTTTTTGTGGAGGGGGGTACCAGCCTTCCCCTGCGGCGACCCACTATGCCGGCTGAAACAGCGGCGTTAAGATTCGTGGCACTTTTCTGCCCGGGAATCTCCTGGTCTGGTTCCCCACTTCAGTCTGCTTTTTAATCAGCTGAATGGGAGACTCTGCTTTCCCGGAGCTCCAACGCCAACCAAAGGGCACTCAGTCCCATATACTCCGGACTGAGAACCACCGCGTCGGGGGCGCCTGCAAAACGGCCGCGCCCTCCAAAGGGTCGCGCTGGTGACCCGTGGGGCTCCTCCGCCAAGAATCTCTTGGTCCGTGGGCAATGAAAATTCGTCTGAAAATGTGGCGTCCACTCACTCTCTGCGCTTTCAGTGGGAGCTACAATCCTGAGCTGCTGCTAATCGGCGATCTTGGATCTCTCCTGACTCTTTTCTTAAGGGCTAATGCAGCTGATGACCTTAAGTTAAAGCCACTGCTCATTACTCATTCTGAAAATCCTAGGACTCTTAAGAATTAGGCTAAGTCTACTCTGTCTGTGCTTGGTAAACGGAACCACATAACTTGATATGAGCATAGTTTACTGAACATTTTAAGTCCACTGTTGAGATCTACTGCTTAGAAAAAAAAGATTCCTTTCTACTGCTCAGTGACAATATACCTGGTCACTCAAGAGCTCTGATGGAGATGCACAAGAAGATAATTGTTGTTTTCCTGCCTGCTAACCCAACATCCATTCTGCAGCCCATGGATTCAGGAGTAATTTTGAGTTTCAAGTATTATTATTATTATTGAGACAAAGTCTGGCTCTGTCTCTGAGACCGGAGTGCAGTGGCACTATCTCGGCTCCCTGCAACCTCCGTCCTCCGGCTTCAAGTGATTCTCCTGCTGCAGCCTCCTGACTAGCTGGGATTACAGGTATGTGCCACCACACCCAGCTAATTTTTGCAGTTTTAGAAATGAAGATTTTTCCCCATGTTGGCAAGGCAAGTCTTGAATGCCTAACCTCAAATGATCTTCCTGCCTTGGCCTCCCACAGTGCTGGGATTGTTTTGAAATAAAGCTGCTATTAAGCAAGTCTTTTAATAATGCAAAAAACTCTCTTTTAAAATTCTATTTTCATTTTAAAATTTAAAATCACTAAGTTGTCACTACACCCAACCTCAAGTATTCTTTTAAAAATAAATTTCATAAGGCTAGAACTGCCATAGACAGTGATTTCTCTGACGGATAAGGGGCAAAGTAAATTGAAAACCTTCTGGAAGGGATTCACCATTCTAGCTGCCATTTAGAGTATCTGTGACTCATGGGAGGTCAAAATATCAACATTAACTGGAGTTTTAACAGAAGCTGATTCCAAATCTCTTGGATGACTTTGAGAGGTTTGAGACTTCAGTGTAAGAAGTTACTGTAAATGTGGTAAAAATAGCAAGAGAACTAGAATTTAGAAGTGGAGCCTGAGGATTTGACTGAATTGCTGCAATCTTACAATAAAACTTAGAGAAGAAGTTGCTGCTCAAGGATAAGCAAAGAAAGTGGTTTCTTAAGATGGAATCTACTCCTAGTGAAGATGCTATGAACACTGTTGAAATGTCAATGAAATATTTAGAATATTATATAAATTTAGATGATAAAGCATTGGCAGGGTTAGAGAGGACTGACTAATTTTGAAAGAAGTTCTACTGTGGACAAAAATGCTATCAAATAGCATTGCATGCTAAAGAGAAATCTTTTGTGAAAGGGAGTTTCAATAAATGTGACAAACTTCATTTTTGTCTTAAGAAATTGCCACAACCACCTCCAACATTAGCCACCACCATCCTGATCAGTCAGCAGCCATGAACATCGAGACAAGACCCTCCACTGACAAAAAGATTATGACTTGAAGGCTCAGATAATCATTAGCACTTTTTTAACAGTATTGTGTACATTTTTCAGACATAATGCTATTGTGCACTTATTTAAACATAATTACAAGTTGTCTTTAGACTATAATTGAAAGTTATGTTTTAGACTATAATGTACTCTAAACATAACTTTTACATTGGGAAACCATAAAATTGGTGTGACTTCCTTTATTGGGATATTTGCTTTATTGTGGTAATCTGGAACCAAACCCATGATATCTCTAGGTTATGCCATAATTTAAAGATAGGATAAGCAACATGTTCTGATGGCTTGGATATGATGCAAGAAGGACAGAAGTGAATTATGACTCCAAGATTTTTGGCTTGAGCAAACTAGAACAATGGAGTGCCAAATGGGAACTAGAACAGTGGGGCACCACAGGGATTGGGACTAGTGAGGCAGAGAGTTTAATTTTGGACCTGTTTAATTTGAGGTGTTTATGAGACAGAGAGTCAAAAGGGCAAGCTGTTCAGGCAATGTAAAAGCAGAAAAAAAGGCAGTAGCTAAAGGAGGGAGAATATAAGGTTAAAAGGTTTTGGTTTTATTTTTCAAAGGTGAGAACTAGTAAAGCATGTTTTTGTGCACATGGAAGTGTTTCCTGGAGAGGAAAGAGGTCACAAAGGAAAGAGAGGGGAAAATTATGGGACACCATGTCTTGAATAGGTTAGGGGTAGGATTTGCTCCATCAGTGGAGAGGCTGGCTTTAAACAGATATGTGAACAGAAGGGCCATCTGTTCTATCGGGAGGGGAAGGCAAGGTGTGCAGGGACAGATGCAGGGAGACTGTGGAAGTTCTCCTGTGATTGCTTCTCTTTTCGCAGTGAAATAAGCATGTAACTCAGCAGCTGAGAGTGCTTTGTGCTAGCAGAAGCATGTAGAAGAGATGTGACAAGAGGTTTTGACAGAGCAGAATGTTTGAAATGGTCTTCTAGGACAGTAGTTTTAAATTTCAGCTCATAATGTGATAGAGGTTGTTAAAACCAACTTTGTAATCTGAGATCAACTTAGTGATTTTAAAATGAAAATAGAATTATAAAAAGTTGTTGCATTATTAAAAGAATTGCTTAATAGCATCTTTATTTCAGTTGCATGAGTGTGTATTTGCATGTATATTAGGTTATAGCAAAAAGTGTTATATTTTTAAAAACACTTGCCCAGGATAGTGGGGAGTAAATGAATAAGGAACTGTCAAATACAAAGTCAAGGTCCTAGTTAATGATTATAAAGTCAAAATATTTTCAGGTAAAAAACAAACAAAAAATCATAAAATGGACTCATAAGATCTTGGCATGAAAACTGCTGGAGGACCATAGTCCCTTCCCTACCATCTGCTGCTCCTTCTCCCTACCCTACTCCACTCCCCATGCTAGGAAAACTTTTCATTTGAATATTTGCAGTAAGGGGAAGATCACCAGCTTACAAGATGTCAGAAAGTAACTTTCTGCTCTAAAAAAATGGGGCCCTCACAAAAGTAGTGAGTAGAGGCCCTGGCAGGATTTGGAATTTGGTATACTTAATATGTAGTTTGACATTATTATGTAATAACAAACTTGATGGCTTTTCCCCATTTCAGAGAGCTGTAAATCCTCAAAAACCAAACTAGTACCAGAGCACTAAGAAATCTTGTTTTTGTTCAAACTCTAGCCCAGAAAGGCACCAGCTAGCTTTTAAAAGTATGCTCTTTCTCATCCTTACTAACTGCAGTGTTAACGGATGATTGAGCTAAAGTTTATGCCTATATTTTCTCCCTATTTCAAGATTTGTTGTTGGATCTGCAAATGATTTCAATCAAATACAGCTGTACTTAGAAAAAAATTCATCCGTTTTTAAGACTTTACATTCCTTAGTTGCAGAATTAGTTTTTTTTCCCTGCAAAATACATTTTAAAAAAATAGAATATTTAAGAAGATATCAAAATGTACTGTGAAAATAACCATTTATATTTTAAATTCTGAGCTCAGGTTATTTTCTAGACATTGTAATTTAGAATAATAAAAGTACTTCTCCAGTTTTACATTTTGCCTGATTGTTAAAAATGATTTTGAGATTACTAAGGTGATTCTATTCACCTGACCAAGTTCTGAACCATGTATGAGTTTTTAAAAAAGTACTTTTTCCTTATTGTAAATGCAACATAAAACTTAGTTCATTAGACAGGATGTCAGAGACAAAGATTTTACATGAAATACCGTCCCCCGGAGCAATGCTGGTCTCTTTCTCCAGTGTTTATTTTGATGTATATAAATTTGAGACACTGAACAGAAGAATTCAAATTTAACTAATAGAGAATGAAGGCTTATAAAAATGTACACTCTACATCAGTAAGAGTATGCTAATTTATAACATCATATACTAAATCTTAGTCTACTTGTAAACCAAAATCAAGTAAAGCCTGGAATCCACCTTCTATTGTTTTGGGGTTAGAGTCTATATTCTAGGATTCATTTAATAGTTTCACTTCTCTAAGTATCAAGGAAAACAGTTAAAATTACCAAACAGGAGACATGAAGTTCATCTCATCATGTAGTATGGATCAATCACTCTGTTACTCTTTATCTAGACCTTCAAATACTTTATGTAAAATGTTTCTATACGAAAGGAAACACACAGGATTAGGTCCTCCTCTAATGCTTCTAAAGAGCTCTACCATGGAAAGCTCTCTTCCTTCCATTTTGCAAGTCTCAACAAGTCTGCTGCTGAGTCAGAACCTCCTTTTTTCCCTGATGTAAGAAATCTTTCTCTCTTGAAAATTCATAAAGCTTAGGAAATGTTTAGAGTTTCCCTGGGGGAGGGGGGGGACCCGGAATGAATGTGGTGGGGGAGGAATCCTACGCTGCAGCCCTGATGATGGCACATGAAACGCTTTTAAGAAATGGAGCTGGCCCGGGGTTACCATGCGAGCTCGCCGCGGAACCCGTTCCACGCATCAGAGTGTGTAAACAACCACGCGAAGCGTGTTTGTTCCAGGGACTTTGTTCCTCCTTACCCAAACGAAAATGCCTGGACTACAGCCGGGGCTCCGAGGCTTCATGTTTACCCTACAGAAAACACCCTCGGCAGCTATAGGATGTCGGTGACAGCACCCCCTCCAGCGCCTAAAACACAGAAACAAACCTAGAAGGCGCTTCCTAGGGCGACGAGGAGGCCCTAAGTCGGGGACTCTGGGTCTAGAGGTGCGGGGCGACGCGCTCCGCGGACTTCAAGCAAGCAGAGCCCAGACGCGAGTTCGCCACAGGACCCCTCCCGACCCCGAGCTGGGCCGGGCTCCCGCGTTGCGCTGGGGGTCTCGGGCGCCTATTTCTATGCGAGTTCGCACAGTGCAGGCGCCCGTCGGGGTCCCAGGCCTCAGTTTCCCCTGCGGGCCAGCCCCGCCCTGGGAACCCCGAGTGGTGAGGCTGGGCTTCTCCGACCGAGGGCGGAACGGAGGTGACAGGAAGGAGGCAGCACCGCGAGGGGCGGAGACGCGTGCGACCGGGGCAGGCTCCGCGCGGATCCCGCGCCAGGGAGGGGCCGTTGCCCAGGAACCGTCCCTTTCTCCCGCGCGCGCCCGCCCTAGTGCGCGCGCCCGCCCAGTGCTCCAGTCGACCCCCGCCACAACTGGCCTTTCCATTTCCCTCGGCGCAGAGAGACCCAAGGAGACGTGCCGCCGCTCGCCCTCCCGGGGCCGCGCCCGGCTGCGTCTGCATATTAATGAGGGGCGGGGCGGGGCGACGGGGGCGCGGTGGCCTCACGCCCGCGCGTGCCAGGACGCACCACGGGGGGCGGCGCGATTGTGAGGTGGCGCTGACGCACGTTCCGGGGTTCTTTAAGCCGCCAGGGCGGTGGCGGCGGCGGTGGCGGTGGCGGCAGCGCCCGAGCCGGTCTCGGGAGGCGGCGGCAGTGATCGCCGCGAGGGGTAGTGGGGCCGAAGTCGGTGCCCACTGGCTCAGTCACGGTGTCCCTCTCTCACTGACTCCCTCTCCTTCCACCACGGCCACGCAGCCCCAGAGCCGGCGGCTTCCTAGGTGGGGCAGGGGACGAAGCGCGTCTCCTCTCGCTGCCGCCAGCCTGATAAATGAAGGATTTCGGGTTTGGGGTGCTGCAGACCGCCCCGCTCCGAAGCAGCAGCCCCCGGCCCTTGTTCAGCGGCGAGGCGTACGGTCCCTACGCCGCGAGATCCGCCAACTCGCTGCCCTCCGCCACGCCCTTCGGCCCGCTGTCGCCGCCACCGTTGCCTGTCACCGGCTTCTTAGAGGCCGCCTCCCCCTTCTCCATCCCCCCTCGGCGGCGGCGCGGGTAGCTCGGCCGCCGCAGCTTCCTCTTCCTCCCGGTTCCTGGCGCATCAGCAGACCATGCAGGATGAGCTGCTGCTGGGGCTGACACAGCAGCCGGCGCGGCCGCTTTCGGGGGCGGCGGCCGCGGAGAAACTCCCCCAACCACCACCCCAGCGGCGGCACGATCGCGGGTGTGACCCACCTCCTCCCCTCCCAGGACTTCAAACCGAGTCTGCACCACCCCTCCTCCTCCTCCGCCTCCTCCTGCTGCTGCTGCTGCCGCACCTCCTCCCCGCAGGACTTCAGTAAGCGGCAGCAGCAGCAGCTGAGCAGCCAGAAGAGGAAAGAGTTCAGCCCTCCCCCACCTTCCCCACCCTCCGGACTCGAAGCTGCCGCCGCCTCCACCGCTCCACTGCCCGGGCCAGTTCAGCCCGCCGCCGCCGCCGCCGCCGCCGCCGCCGGCCGGCCATCTCCTCCAGCCCGCGCAGCTCGCCAGGCACAGCAACAGCAGCCTCAGCAGTTCAGCCTCCCGCACCCGCAGCACCTCCCGTCGCAGGACTTCACCCAGCGGCAGCGTCCAGCCGACCTGCCCCCGCTTCCACAGCTCCCGCCCTCGTCGCCCGCAGCCCCGCGGCGCCGCCACGGAGGCGCGGGCAGCCCTCGCAAGACCCAGCCGCGGGCGAGGGCAGCGCCGCGGAGTCCCCCAATGCGGGCTTGGCCCCCTCGACGCCGCCGGTGAACCCCGCACCGGGCTCCATGGAGTCCCCCAACCACCCTCTGCTCAACAGTCCTAGTAACCTCTTGCCCGGCGGGGCGCTCGGCGCGGGCGCCTTCAGCAGTCTGCAGAGCCCGGACCTTCCACACCCGGGCGGCG
The DNA here is from genome assembly GCA_036589455.1 of Ateles fusciceps. Lineage (NCBI taxonomy): Eukaryota > Metazoa > Chordata > Mammalia > Primates > Atelidae > Ateles > Ateles fusciceps. Next base: position 4,577,141 of record JAZHEH010000672.1, read on the forward strand.
GCGGCAGCGGCGGCGGGGGCGGGGGCCCCCAGGAGGCGGAGGGGGAGGCGGCTCCGCGTCGCCGCCGCCGCTGCCCGGCTTCGGCACCCCCCTGGTCGGTGCAGACCGCGTCGCCGCCACCCCAGCCCCAGCAGCCGCCGGCGCCTCAGCCGCAGCAGCAGCCACCACCACCCCAGCAGCCGCCCCAGCCGCAGTCGCAGCCGCCCGGCTCGTCGGCCACCACCCCGAACGGCGGCGGCGGCGGCGGCGGCGGCGGCGGCTCGCTCAGCGCCATGCCGCCGCCCAGCCCCGACTCTGAGAACGGCTTCTACCCCGGGCTGCCGTCGTCCATGAACCCGGCCTTCTTCCCGAGCTTCTCGCCGGTGTCGCCGCATGGCTGCGCGGGGCTCAGCGTGCCGGCGAGCGGCGGCAGCGGCGGCGGCGGCGGCGGCTTCGGCGGCCCCTTTTCGGCGACCGCCGTGCCCCCGCCGCCGCCGCCCGCCATGAATTTACCTCAACAGCAGCCCCCGCCGCCTACGGCGCCTCAGCAGCCGCAGAGCCGGAGGTCGCCCGTCAGCCCGCAGCTCCAGCAGCAGCACCAGGCGGCGGCCGCCGCCTTCCTGCAGCAGAGGAACTCCTATAACCACCACCAGGTACGGCGGGCGGCAGCCTGGCCGCGCCACGGGGCCAGGAGATCGCGGGTGGGGGGCAGAGGCGGCGGCGGGGAAGCCAGGGACCCGACCTTAGCTTGGAGAGAAGTCGGGACGGGAGCCACTCGCCCGAGTGAGAGTGGGACTGAGAGGGCTGACAACCGTGACAGGACGCGGAACCCCAGCTCCCGGCAGGGCAGGAGGGAAGTGGCCACCGTGGGCTGCGGGGATCTGGGAGACGAGGTCGCTCTGGGAGCCGCCGCTGGCCCGGCGCCCCCCTCGAACGTCCCGGCGCGGCGGTGGGGGCTGGGGCAGGGGCTGAATAGCGCCGGGGCGGCGGGCGGCCGGGCGCCCAGGGACTGAATAGCGCCGGGGCGGCGGGCGGCGGGGCGCGGCGACTCTCCCCGGCCCTTCTAGCGGGTGCACCCAGGGCTCCACCGGGTGCCTCGGGCCTGGAGGGCCGCCGTCCCGGACCGCCGACTCGCCGAGGCACGGCGAGGACCGGGGGCGGGCCGGGTCCTCGGAAGAGCGGCCGTGGGAAGTGAACTTGGGCAGGAGAAATATGATTGCCGGAGAAGGTGCGTGCGGCGGAGCCCCTGATTCTGCCCCGCCGTCCAATGAGGGAAGGAGGAAAGGCATTTTTTTCTTTGGAGTTTGTTTCATTCTTAATTGGCCGGCGGGATCTCGCCGTGAAGCCACATCTGGCCCGGGGGTCTTTCGAGCCGCTCCCAAAGCTCCGCCCACGGTCAACCTGCCGGCAGCGCCGCACCCTGGGCCGCCAGCGAGTCAGAAGGGAGCGGCCGGCCGCTTTCCTCGCCGGACCTGGTTCCTGCGGGGCTGCGTCCTCGGCTGTCACAGGACTGGGACAGAGAAACTGTTAGTGACGGCTCGGGTTCAAACCGAGATACCCCATGATTGTCCTAGTTTGTGTGCTTTTCAATGTTGGGGTCGTGTTTTGTGGGTTTTAGGACAAAACTAAACTTGGAACTGGGATTAGTGTACCTCCTCGTAGACTTTCGGTACATTTTTTGGTGGCCTTAACCGTCTACAAGGGAATATGTGGGCGGTGTGTATTTTAAGTACATAATATTATGAAATAACACTGGGCAGAGTATCTGGATCTTTTCTGATTTAAGATTTTTTGTTGTTGTTATTCCCTCAATACAATTTTTGGGTGACCGGTGGGTTGGTGAGTTGACATTGAAAGAATGTCTTCTTGGTTTTTAATCTTGTTAGCATTTGTTGCAGTGTTCATTCTGTTTAAGGCCATTTTCCATTTTCGTGACTAAGGATTGACAGAGCAGCAAAATTTGACCTTAACCCCATAACTTTTTCAGTTGACCAAAGTTTTCAAGGATTACCCTTTTCAAAGTGAATACTATCTGAAGTAACCTAAGTGAAAGTTAACAGTTTATCTAAATAACCCGAAGTGACAGTTAACAGTTTTTTGTTGAATCACTAATTTCTTTCTTACAAAAGAGAATGTGGCCTATAAGGTTTGAAGATAGGGAGTTTGAAATAACTTTCCACTTTTACATGATTTTTATAATCCTCAGCAGCTGTCTTTTGTGTCTCAGGGTCTTCATTTTGTTAACTGGAAACTTGTCCACAGAAAATTATCTATAGGTAATTTTGTATTCTCAAAGTTGTGATACAAAGCACTGGAATAACATATACCATGATCCATATTTAACTGTAATCTCCTTTTGGACAAAAAAGATGTCTAGCCGTGGAGTGTGACAGGTCATACACCTTTCATATGGAATTTTAGATCACTGGAAGACAACTTTGAGCATTAACTCATTTAATAAGGAAAGTAAGGCCGTCAAGAAAGAAGTGATTTGTCCATGGCTCCCTACTTATGCTTTGGGACTCTGTGGAGGGGGAAGGAGTAATATATACTCATGATTATGTTAGCATTTAAAAGTTTTTAAACATTGGTGCTATAGATCAGTATTTTCTCTTTTAATTGTCTTATAAAAGGTTCAATTTTAAGAGAACCATATTTATTTTTAGTAACTGTATGGCTTATACTTCTTTCGCTACATTTTAACACCAAAGTATTAAAGTATAAACATACTGACAGTAGAATTACCAGCAATGAGTACTTCTTTTAAAAAAAAAAAATACCAAAAACCCAAAACTACAATTACAACCTTTCGGTGGGATTTCCATTCTCTAATGACTTAACTTTTCTTGCCGCAGGTTTTAGATTAGAATGTAATTTACTTTTGAAAATGAATCAACTTGATGGAGACTTGTATTAGATCTCTACTGGAATAATGAAAGCATATAGTTTGCAGCATACCTCAGTGGATCCACCTATGGGCAACATCAGATAATTGCTTCACAGTTCATGGATAATTAAGTGAAATAAAAACAAAAACACTTTAAAACAAACTATACTAAAACTGGAATAAAATGCCTTAACAGTTAAATAAATAATGTAGAAAAATGACATAGTTTCTATGCTGTTCTTTTTCTAAAAGGCGTTTTTAATTTGTGCAATTGAGTAAATTACTATTTTTGTAGTAGTACAACTTGTTTTGGAAACATGAAGTCTAAATATTTCACTGGGATGAGTAGGATATTTTGATTAACAAAGACCATATTTTTAATTGTGTGCCTAGCATAATGTGGTTGCTTTAAGATCACCGTGTAGATTATATCTTTAAGAATCTTCGAAGTTAATTTCAATTTATTTTTTCTTCATATTTATCATGTATACAGTTATTTTTGAAGGGAAAAAAGTACATGGTTCTGTTTTTGTAACTGTCATAAAATATCATGATATTTATAGTAGACAAGAAGATGAAAACTTTACCAGCATCAAATATGATTTCACATAAAAAGATCTCAAGACTATTAACTTGTATAAGCTAGGAAAGATGTATTCTTTTGTCTTTATATATTTCATTATATAAATTCTTAGGTCTGAAATTTGAATTTGAATTGTAAACTCTTTAAATGCCGTAATTTAAATAGATATGTTTCCCCCAGCCTCTTCTGAAACAATCTCCCTGGAGCAACCATCAGAGCAGTGGCTGGGGCACTGGAAGTATGTCCTGGGGAGCAATGCATGGCAGAGATCACCGTAGAACCGGAAACATGGGAATTCCAGGAACTATGAATCAGATATCTCCATTGAAGAAACCGTTTTCTGGTAATGTCATTGCACCACCGAAATTTACTCGCTCAACTCCATCACTGACTCCAAAATCTTGGATTGAAGATAATGTTTTCAGAACAGACAACAATAGTAATACACTCTTACCCTTACAGGTAAGAATGGTATGTAAATAACCTTATCTCTCATGTTAATCTTTCAAAATAGGTAGTTGGGTGGTAGTGGTAGTAGTATGGTAAAATTAACATTCTTTCAAATAAATTTCTAATTTTTAAGCATGTAATTTAATTAACAAAGGGTGAGATATCTATACAGAAAAAATTGAGAGTGTAAATAAATTCTCTAAACACTCAGTGGAAAATAAGCTTAGTAAAACATAGAAAACCTTGTTATATTTATTAAATACATGTTGAAGCTTTCAGTTGACAGCTCTTTAAGAATACTTTACTTTATAAACTAATGGGCCACCAAAATTTGTTTTTCCTATAACATAGCTAAGCTAAAATGTTCTGTAACTGTAACTATTCTTAGATTTGATTATGATCGGCTGTATATATATAAGGATATACTTAGTACAGCTCTGATTGTGTCAAAATAATATTAGGGCTTTTCGCATCTAATTTAAATTTATTTTCACTGATTCACAGATTATTTTTCCTAAATGTGGCCTAATAGTTATGATGATTAGACTGTTTTTTTCTTCAGGTTTTTTATTATTTTGTTGAAGTTTCCTTATGGCTATTGCAAGTGAGGTTTTTGTTTGGTTTTGTTTTCCTTAAACTGTTAATGGATGGAATGAGGATTTACGATAGAGCTTTATTTTTTATTTTCGTTCTTTCTTTGGGTGGGTTTGGGGAAGACAACTGCTCATTTCTGATGAAAACTTCTATGCTATTGAAGGTGAGATCTAGTTTGCAATTGCCAGCTTGGGGCTCAGATTCACTCCAAGATAGTTGGTGCACTGCAGCCGGAACATCCAGAATAGACCAGGTAGGCTGCACAGTGTATACTTTTTAGGATTTCGGTTAGGAGTCTAGTATTTATATTATGAGTAGAATTTATTATTTACTTTCTTATTATACTTATGGTAGCATATGTTAGAGGACACTGAAGCAATTTATTTTTTAAGGATCACCGGATTTGAACTATTTAATATAAGAATTTTTTATTTTCAAATTTAAGAGTAATGAATAATCCTTTTATATTTCTAAAATATAATTTTTTTTTTTGGAAAAAGGGATTATATACACAAGAGCACCTGACTTTAAACATCAGTCAAACTAAACAGATTGTATTTCTTTTCAAAATTATATGCAATTAGGCACAAAATCATGTTTACTTAACCTCCAGCTTTATATTTAATCAGTGTTTCATAGAACTTTTCAGTAAATTTTTGCCATGAATTCTACATTTGTTTTGAGATATATTTCTAAAAAAGATTTGTCTTGGTTCAGTTTTTCACCTTTATTTAAAAAATGTATAGCCTAGTGTTCTTAATTTTGTTACTGCTTTTATACCCAGACTTTTTCCAAATAATCAGCTTCCTAGGGAGAAAGTTTTAGTCAAAAAGCTGGGAGTTAAGTCTTAGTCAAATTACATTCACACCTTTGTTGGTCACAAAATACTATATTTCTGTAAACTGAATGTACACTAGGTACCAGGTGGTAAGGATTATTACAGGGTATAGAAAACTCTGTCCTTATATATGAAGGTTCTTTCTTACAGAGCTCAAGTTTGAATGAGTGTAGACTTAACATTGTGTATGTTATATGAATGGGGCTATATTATTGTAAGTCTCTTCCTTAGTTAATTTATCAGCATGAGGTGATTTTACAAGTAAGGATATAAGCAGATTAATAATACATTTGTAAATAGCATTCTAATCTAGAAGATTAACACTAATTTTGATAATCAACCACTAGCAATTTTTTAGCCAAGTCCTGCTATTTTCCAAAGTAGTCCTGCCAGTGTCTTCACCTAGAAATGGTAGTTACTGCAGGTAATTTGCAATGTACTGTCTTGTTAACATAAGTTAGCTGTTTACTTCTAGTCTCTTCTCTACTGTAGTCTAGTTAAGCCTTATTAGTGACGTTTTTATGATAGCATTTTTGTATTGTTCAAATTCAATACATGAATGCCTAGGAGATGGTATGTTTAGGAGAAGAAAATTAATATAATTATTTTGAAATTGGCAGGAGAAATGTTTTCAGATAGAAAAGGACATAATTATTCTGTTTGTGCAGGAAGAAGTGATAGGATGGATACATATATAGGAGAAATAAGTATCCATGGAAAATAATACAAATTAGCTGGCATAAAGGGTCCATGAGGCAGGGACAGATGTTGAGAACCAGGTTATTGAGTTGATTTCAATTGGTGGAATGCTAGAGAGGAAACAGGGGTGATAATGAAAGGGCAGCTTTTAAACCAGCCTCTGCGGCTGCCACCATTGGGGCTGCCCTCCCACCCAGACTTTGGTCAAAGCTACACTGCTTTTACCTGTTTTATAACCTAAGATTTTAGGGAAATTTATTTTAGGGAAAAGGATTTTGGTGCTTAAAGATAAACTTCTCTGGTAAACTGCTGAGATATTGGCATTCCCTTTGAACTCTTGAGCCAGAGGTGTGATGTGATGAAATAGAAGACAGTGATGGTGGGGCGGGGGAGAAGATAATGGAAAGTGAATAGGACTGGAAGGAAAGAAGGCCTGAAACTTGGATCTCTTCCTCTTCCTCATAATCTTTATGACATTGAATGACATAGTTTATGGCCTTTTATCTCTCTGGGTTATAGTTTCCTTATCTGTCAAAGGAGGACCTTGAACTAGGTCATTTAAGGCCTTTCAGCCAGCTTTTACACTTTCTCTGATCTCTTTTGGCCATTTCTTTTCCTCCCTACTCCCCTACCACCTAGCCTCTATTTTTAGAATACAAGCCTCTTGGTTTCTTTGAGCAAAGGGTCTAAGGCATTAGTGTAAGGCAGTGGAGGTAGTGTGTGACATTTCAACTGCACTTGAAAGCAATGTCATTGTCTCCTCTAAGTACCCTAAGGGTACTTATACATAATTTGTTCTGTGTTTCTTTCTATAAAGATTGAGATATTTGAAGTTGATGCTTTTAAAAAATACAGCAGCAGCTACAAAATGAAATTGATATCTTAAAATGTTGGGTAGTTTCTCATTCTTTGGCAAAATTAAATTATAGAAGATATTTAGTCACTTAAATACTTGCGGAGATTAATTTCTGACCTTTTGTCATCATATACAATGTAATTCTAGTACATTTTTGTTAACAAGTACATTATTTTTAAACATTTAACTTTTTATTTCCTTTAGTCTCAAACTGATTAGGGCCTAGAAGGTAATACAAAATTATGGAACTGAAGTCTTAATTCTTATAGTTGGATACTGAGGGTTAACCTATATCAAGAGCTGAACATGTAATTGAATTCAATGAATAGGAAAGAACTAGTTTTGTAGGTTGATTTTTATTTTTGTTATATGTAAAATTTTGTGGGTTGGAATTTTATTTTAAATTAGCTTTTTTTTTTTAAAATAGAAAACCCTCAAATTTAAAACTTTTTAAAAGAAATGTAAATTATAAACATTTCTGACTTTAAAATGAGTATTATATATCTGTATGAATTTCTCTTTCTTTCCTTCTCTTTCTTTCTCTCTCTTCCTTTCCTTTCTTTTCCTTTTCCTTTCCTTTCTTGTTTCACTCTCGCTCAGGCTGGAGTGCAGTGGTATTATCTTTGCTCACAGCAACCTCCGCCTCATGGGTTGAAGCGATTCTTGTGCCTCAGACTCCCCAGTAGCTGTGATTACAGGCATACACCACCACCCCTGGCTAATTTTTGTTTTAGTACTAGAGACAGGGTTTCACCATGTTGGTCAGGCTGGTCTCAGAACTCCTGACCTCACATGATCTACCTGATGTGGCCTCCAACGTGCTGGGAATACAGGCTTGAGCTACTACTCCGGCCTAACATATCTCCATGAATTTCTTTAGGGCTATTAATTATTTTACTTTAAAATGTCATTAGTTAGTTACCCTTGCAAGAATCATACTCAAAAGTGTGAATTCTAAATTATACTAAAATGGAATCTGCAGCCAGATCCAGCAATGTACACTACTTGGGAGACTGAGGCAGGAATATTGCCTGAGCCCAGGAGTTGAGTCCAACCTGGGTAACGTAACAAGACACTACTCCCTCCTCCCAAAAAAATAGTTTTCAGTTTGATGTTAAGGTTACAGTATATTTATTCAAAACATAAGAGTAAATGTCCTTTAACTGAGGTTATTACAAGTTTACATATGACATATTAGCTCACTGTAAACAAAGTAATGTCTTGCAACTATAATTGAGTGTGTGAAGCATATACAGGCATGTCAGCCTGCCTTTCAACTGGGGAATTATCAGTATATCAACTCTAGTTCTACTTGCAGTGCTTGAGCATGTCACATAATAAACTACCTTGAATTAACTAAAGATACTTTTCACTAATCTTTAATAGGCTATTGTGATAATGTGATAAATGGTAATTTAGAGATCTGTCTCAGAAAAATATTGAGTCTTAACTCAGCTTACACACAAAAAAACAGTATATAGATGTATACCAAGTCCAATTTGTTTATCTGATAAAGCATTTCTTAAATAGTGGTTCATAAACCAGATGAACTTCAGGAACATTCAAAGTCATCAAACTGTTACATGGCCACTGAAAAAGAAGAAGAATGGACTCTTGTATACAGCTTAAGTAATGGATGCTTTCTTTTGGTTTCCTATTCTGTGTTCAGTTCTTTAATTGTTCTTGTCTTTCTATTTTCTTTAATTCTTGTGAATACTAAAATAGCTTTGTCCTTTTAAAACATTTGATTTTTTTTTCCTGAGTATGACTTAACACCCTGTGTTGAGGTTCGAAATTAATAGAGAAAATTTAAGAAATGTATCTTCATTCATTCTGTATGTGTTTTAATTACCCTTGAGATATATGGATAAAAAATACTATTCTTTGTCTTAGAGAAGGTAAGAATTGAGTTGGATGAGTAAGGGTTATCTATGTGGAACAACTAGAGAAAGAGAAGAGAGTTTATGAGATTGAGTACTACGTTATGCAGTAAAGCAGAGTAGCACGTAATCTGCTTCTAGTTGAGTATGGGGCAATAACATTGTGTAATAGGAATTTATGATCAATATTTACTTAAAATGAAAGACAATATTAGCACTACATTGCTTTACTTTAAAGTAAAAATTAGAGAACTAAACGCAAACATTACAAGTACAATAAAGGCTGATCTTCCTAGTTAAGCAGAGTAATACAAGTTGAAGCATCTGCTATATCATTAAATATAAGAATATAGGGGTTTTCTATAATCTTATTTTTCTTTGGAAGAGTACCTCATTTTTAAGAAGAAAAGTTTCTAATTGACCATTTCTTTTGAAATAAAACAGGGTTTTTAATATATCCCAGCAAAAAAATTAATATCTCTTCCAAAAGTTCTCTTGTAGTGAAGTTTGAGTTCCCTTTGTCATACTATTTCTAATATTGTGCATTGATCTTAGTTATTTTTCAGTGTTTATCATCTTTTCTTAGGTTATCTTTTTTCAAGATTAAGATTACTTTGTTTTTTTTCCTGTGTTTTTCAAACTTTCTAAGCTTTTACTGACACTCACATAGTGTTTGTGGCAAATGTCTGCGTTTAAGAAAAACCATGAAATAAATATAATAAAAGAGGTTATACCTTTTTCAAAAATGTTTTCTTATTTTATTCTGTAAGTTATTGTGAGATTCTATAATCTCAGTTTCTGAAAGCCCATTTAGTTGATTCTTTGCCAGTTAGTTTTTATATTTTAGAATAGATTGCATGCACACCTTTCCTCATAGTCTTATTTTTGGGAAATATCTTGGTGTTTTCAAATAACCTTGTAATAAATGTGAATTACATTGCTGTGATTTTCCATATTTATTAATGATAATTAGTACTGGTGTGTTCATGGTCACTTGCAAATTGCCTTAGTTCTTCTATTTACTTTTTAAACTGATGGCAGTTTGTATGAACACAATTTTTCCTAATATCTTTATTTCAGAAGAATACATGAGTTTTTGTTTTATAACCAGATTTGTTTCTGTTTTTTCAGAAGTCATATTTTAATTCCCACAATTTATTTAATATAATTATCTATATCTTTTGCATGTAAGTCTATAGGTTTCATTAAATTTAAAAAGCAGTTTTGAGATGTCATGTGCTTTTTAGTTGCCCAAGGCTGTTTTATGTTTGTTGCTTTAAAAATCACATGGGATGCAGCTGATGCTTTACAAAGTATAACCAAGTTAATTGTTTTAAAATAGCTGTGCTGTTTTCTTTCCTAGAGTAGGAGTTTAAGATCAAATACTTAACAGAAAAAGGAAAATAAGAGACCTTATAAGTAGGCATCTCACTGATTCAGTTAGATATAGACGTTCAGGCTGCAGTTATTAATACATGCAGCCTTTTTGAATAACACCTCTCAGAATTGATTATATAGTGGTCACTGATATTTATAGCTAAAGGATTTTCTCTTTCATACTTTAAATATTGTCCATGACCCATGCAATAGTTCTACTATGCTCCAGAGCAAGATCACACCTCAAGGGTACTTTCCTCCAACACCTCCAGAAAAAGGAAGTTACTTGGGAAATATTGTTTGTGTGATTTAATAGTTACCATTAATTAAGGTCATTGGTTGACTGGACATAGGCTGATTCTGTTCAGAATCATCAACCTAAAAATATAACCATGAACTGTAATATATTCCCTTTGTGAGGATTTAGGGTAAGTAGGATAATAAAGTATTTTAAAGTATTTACAATATACTCTTAGAACCTTCATGACACGGCATATCTTCAGAGGGATTTTTTGCTTCGTTATATGAACATTAATTTTTATCATTACAGCTTACATTTTATAATTCTATTTTAAATACATCTGGGAACTTTCAGTATATTAGTACTTAATCTTCCATTGGGTGGTTGGAAATTCAAATTCATAGCAAGCCACATTAATGTGATGCTTGTCTCAATTTAGTCAGTTAACGTTTGACTACCTATTCCCTTGAGGATTCTGAGAAAGTTTTATAGACCTTTACAATTACTGTTTAAAAGTGCAGTCTTTCTCCTCACAGAACTCGATTTTTTTTTTTTTTTTTTTTTTTTTACATTTTTACAAAGTTTTTATGGTAGAGATAAAGGAGTATTCATTCAACAGACATTTGAGAACTAGCTGTATTCTGTAATTAGATAGTCCCTATCCTTAATCAACTTAGAAGTTTAGTGGGACAGACAGGAAAATCAACATATTAGTTCTGAACACAGTATAATGGAAGCACAGAGAAAATGGAAATATTTGGATAGATTCCTAAAATTAGTGTGTCATTTTTGCCCGTGGGCCATCCTCTTCTCTGTTTCAGCTTTATTAATATTTCATTTATTTTGCAGTATTTTGAGTCTATTTTTTTTCTATAATTTTTAAAGAGACTTTAGGCATCATCTAACCTGACATGATTATTTTTTAGAAGTTGGAACCACAGCCTAGAGAGATTTAATGACTTCAGAGGAAGAAACTAATTGTTTCTTAAAAAGTATGATATCCAGGCCGCAGAATCAGTGTCACCTGGGAACCTGTCAGAAGTACAGATTCTCAGGTGCCACTCCAGACCTACTGAATTTGATGTGTGTCATTTGATGTGTTTAACTAGCCTTCCAGATGATTCTGAAGCATGCTCAAGTTTAGAAACCACTGTTAGAGTTCATTAATTCTTTGTGCCTCCGTCACTAATCAAGGTCACTGTTGTAGTGAGCAGCTGTTATTGATGCATGTGTTTTACCTCAGGGGCCTTTCAGTAAAAATCAATAAAAAGTACTGATAGAGTTAATTGGTGATAAAGCTGGAATAAGAGCCTCTAGCATTCCTTCCATCATTCAGTGTTACTTTTTACCCTTTTAAACTCCTTAACAGCAACTTACTTAGTCTACAGTACCGATTCTGAACTTTAAAAAGACTACAACCCTAATTTAAGCATCGAAGTAGAGTAAATAAATGAACATATTTTTAGGAAAGCTTATTAGGTTTTTCTTCAGCTTTCTGAAGAACTGATTCTGAATCTTCTCTGGATTGTGGACTTCAGTGGAAAACTGATGAAAGCTATAAATCTTTTCTTCAGGAAAAAAACAAAATTACATATACACTAGTCCCCCCCCTTTTCCATGAGGGATACATTCTAAGACAATCAGCGGTTGCCTGAAACTGCAAATAGTGCCTTTATATGCTGATTTTTTCTGATGCAAACATATATATGACAAAATTTAAATCATAAATTGTGCACAGAAGGTGATTAACAACAATAACTAATAAAGTAGGACAATTATAAAATGTAATGTAATAAAAGTTATGTAAATGTGGCATATCTCTCTCTCTCAGAATATCGTATTGTACTGTCCTACAGATAACTGAAATCATGGAAAGCAAAATGCTGAAAGGGGGGACTACTGTACACCCATGTACAGTATGTTATATATAATCTCAGAGACTTTTGATCTCTATTGAAGCTCATGGACACAGGTTAATAAGTGCCTTATTTTGATTTCTATTGGGAGTTTTATTTCCACTTAATTTTCAGATTCTTCCCTTTCCATTTTCTGTGGCAATCATTTTTTGAGAGTTTAGAATGGCATCTCCTGCCTCCCCTACATATACATAAGCTTGCACATGCGTGTACACACATACTTAACTGTGTGGGTATTTTGTGGAGACTCCTAGATTATTTGGAGGGCATGGGCCAGAGCTTCCTCTAGTAGTTGCTCACTTATCTTTTTCCAGGTACATTGAGTATGTGTTGAACAGAATACAGTAAAAATTCATGGACATTAAAGAGTCAGATTCTTTCAGATAAGCAAGTGGAGGGATTGAACATTCAGTAAACAAGGATATGACAACACAAGACTTTGGAGACTTGGTGAAGTAGCAACTTAATGAGATTACTGTGCTTTTACTCTTCTCTCCTCCATCTGCCTATTTTTCAGGGGGAGTTGGTGAGGGTTAAAATGCAGAGACAAATATGGGAAGCACTTTAGAGAGTAAGATATGAATCTGAATATTCTAGGTATTAGTCTTTGTTCTGGGATTAGTGTCTTATGCTTTTGATTTTTACCATATAAGATGTTTATGTACTCATGTTGAAATTCAGACTGTGTCAGATAACAAAATGTTTGATAGATGTTTAAAGTATGGTGCAATTATGGAACTAAGATATTTTCTCCCAAATATTTATTTTCCACATGCCAGTGTCTGTCTTCCTAAATATGTGAGAAAAGTTTAGAAATTAACCAAAAAATGCTTTCTCTGTGTATAATATTTTAGGAAACTTTATAGAGAAAGATTACCATAGAAATTATTTTACTGTATTGCATTAGTATTGCCAGTAAAATTAGATTATTTTTGATAAAAGATTTAAGAGATAAATGTACTGAAAATAATGTCCTCCAATACAAGAAACATTGTAGCTCATGAGATCTTTAATTATTGGTATTTTGTGGGATACCGATTAATTAGTAATATGTTCATCAGATGTCGAGATGAATGTAGGAGAACTTAGACAGTATTTTTATAATCACTTTTTGGAAAAAATGCATAGGTTATAATGTCTTTTTTTCTCTTCTCTTTCAGGATCGAAATAGAATGTATGACAGTTTGAATATGCACTCTTTGGAAAATTCACTTATTGATATTATGAGAGCAGAACATGATCCTCTTAAGGGTAGGTGACTTTTTAAAAAAGATGTATGTTTATATTGTATACCAATTTGCTTATCTTACTAGTTTTTATATGAAAGTAAACCTTAAGTAGCACCTATATCCACTATAAAATTCTGTTATACATTTATTAATGAGAATCTTTGTTTTTATGAAATTTCATACTTTTTCTTTTGTTGCTTAATGTGAACTCACCTCCGTTGACTTACAATTTAAGGAAAATTTACTCTTGAGAGACATGCTTCAGTTCACTGGAGAATGAAGAATGGATCTAAAAGTATACACTAGTCAGTTTTCTAGAATTCTTTTAAGTACGAAAATATTGAAAATATTTCTTGGGATACTTGTATTCACAATTTGCAGTGATTCCAGCCTAGAATTATCCCTAGTTAACCTCCTTTCTCATTTTTTCTTCTACTGTCATAGGATTTTGAAAGGGGAATATTTTATAGTAGCTTCTCTGAGGTGAAAAATAGCTCTTAGAGAAGTTGAGACAAATTAGGAGAAAGAATCGGCCCACTTATCCTACAGTAGCAGTCTTCACTAATTGTTTATCGTATTTAAAGGAATTCATTAACATAGTTGGTTTTGGCTATACGTTATTCTGTTTATAAAATGAAAAAAAGTAATTATTATATATTTCTTTATACAATATAACTCATTGTCATTTATATCAATGGTGAAAATCTACCAAATTGTCAATTTGAGTCATGACAGATACTGTTTATCTATTGCTGCATAAAAAATTATCTCAAAACTTAGCAGCTTAAAACAGCAATAAATGTTTATTACCTTACACAGTTTCTGTGAGTCAGAAATTCAGGAGCAGCTTAACTATTTGATTCTGGCTCTAAATCTCTCATGGAATCAAAATCATGGATTACTTTGTAATCTTTCTCCATTTTTAATCCCATAAAGCCAAGTTAGAATTCTCTTAAAAGATTTGGCCTAAAAACTCTAAACTTCCATATTGACAGGGAGGTGATGATGTGGGGCTAAGTTGATAATATTGACCACATATCTAACTATTTTGTTCTGTTTATGGATTTTGCTTGTAAAAAGAATTCCTGGTCTTTTCAATTCCTTAATTTTAAGGAGCTTGAGAAGCTGAGCAGATATTAGTGATTGTTGATTATGTGTGCTAATAGTAATTCCTCATACAAACTTAAAGTTATATGTCAAGTTTTTGGGGATGTTTGTTTGGGTTTCATTTTTTTGCTTCTAACCAAAATTCAGCTTAGTTTTTTTAGTATCTTTGTCTAGGCTCTTGTTCTTTTTCACTGTTATGCTGGCAGTTTCAATGGTTTGTCTTAGATCCACCATTTAGAATAGAAGCCAGCAGCTTATGATTAAGAAATTTCCTGTTTATCTCCTTGACTTCTCAAGAAAGAAAACTCTTAGAAACTCTAATATAAGATAAAGTGAAGAGTATTAACTGTTACCAGTGGATAATAAAAGTTTTCCATTGTTGTTTCTCCCAGTCTTTTTTTTCAAAAGGCTTTTTAAACATGTTAGACAAAATGTACATTGTGACACTGTTACATCAGTTTTTCTTTTTGCTAGCCTGGGTTATAGTAAAAGTGAAGGGAAACCTAAAAAGAGGACATTGAAAAAGAAATGGAAGCATTATAAGGTGAAGGGGGAATTACCTATATATGTAGATATATATGTTTTAAAATCTCAAGTGAATTCAACATTTTTAAGTTAGAAAAGTTATCTTTGGCTGTTAGAAGGGGAAAAACATGCCCACTAACCACCTTTAGGAAGCATTGAGGTGACAAGTCTCTCCATATCTCCACAAAACATGTGGAGAATATTTTATATTCTCCACATGTTTTGTGATTTTGTGGAGAATATAACATGTTTTGTGACAGGGAATTTTTTTAAAAGAGAAAAAAAATTGAGAAATCTTCTCTGAATAATATTAAAAAAATAAGACTGATATTTTTACAAAGCACCATCATATTCCTATTTAAAATTATCTTGGTACTAAGTGCTGCCACTTTCAGTTTTTGTTTTTTTTTTCTTTCCTTTTCTTATTAATACAAACTTAGCTGCCTTCTGGGATATCATATTGTATATTTTCTTCGTCTCCATACTCTGATTTTTGTACCTTTTTCTTTGGTCTGAACCTCAGTAGAATCTGCTAAAGCAAGGTGGTAGCAGGTGGAGTAAACCATCCAGGGTTTAACATCTGAATTTGTTTTCCTTCTTTCCATTTCTGTTCTTAAGGGCAATATTTCGCCCTCTGTTTCAACTCTTCTATCTTACCTTCCCATCCCTTTTAGGAAATCCTGTCCTCTGTTTAATTAAAAAAAATATTTCCCCTAAAAAACAAAATGGATATTATTTTATTCTTTTTAAATGCTGTTTTACAAACCAGCCATTTGTTTTGTCTTTCTTATGGGATATGATGAAAAAGGAGAAGGGAGTTGGAGGGGGAAATTTTTAAAGTGAATTGTTTCTCTTTATATTAATGGTGAAAATAGGAAACTGAGCTTGAGTGAGGAGAGATATTATCTCTGTATAATTATCCCTAAATTTAGCAGATCAAAACAATAAACATCTCACACAATTTCTGTGGGTTTGAATTTGGGAGCAGTTCAACTGGTTACTTCTGGCTGAGGATATCTCATGAATTAGCAGTCAGCATACTGGCTGAGGCTGCAGTCATCTGAAGGCATGACTGGAACTGGAGGATCTTTTTCCAAGATGGTACACTCACATGGCTGGCTGTTGCAGAACTCCGTTTGTTGCCTCATGGAACTCTCTACAGGGCTGTAAAATTTTTTACAACATGGTTGCTTATATGCCCCAAAGTGATAAAAGCTCAAAATGAATATCCCAATGTCTTCTATGTCCTAGCCTTAAAACTCTCATACCATCATTTCCACAACGTTCTGTTAACTACATAGGTCAGCTCTGCTCAATTTCGGCCGGGTCTGCTACTCAGGAGATGTGAGTACTAGAGGCTGGCTACCACAGAGGTAAAAGACAGAGTGGTAAATTTGTATTCAATTCTACCCTTAGTCTAAAGGAAAAGAAAAATTAGTCAAGGTGAGACTGTCAATTGGGAGAAAGCAGTCAAGCAGATCTCTAGAATGCTAAGTGGCAGGTTCCTGACCTAACTGAGAACTGAGTGATTGTGCTAACAGAAGCACCCTCTCATCCCTGTTTCTGCCCAGAACACTTCACTGCAGTTTATTTGCATTTTCCTACTCCCCAGTGGTTTGTCAGGACAGTAGGGAACCTCCACTGTTTAATGTTAATATTTTCATGGTCTGGCATAGCAGGTGGGAAGGGTCTAGTCTTGTTAGAGTTGTACAGATATGAAATGATGGCTACCCAAGATGGAATACTGAGTGCACTTTACTCAGTTAAGTGTGTCTGCTTTTAGACAGGTTTCCTAGATACTGACTGCACGTTGTCTGAGGCAGACATGCTCTCTGCCCTCATTGTATAGCCTACTAGGGAAAGGGAGATACCTTACACAAATACAGTATACATATATCTGCTGTGTGTTAGAAATACTGTGGAGGAAGATTATGAGGTGTTTAGAGAGATTATAAATGAAAGTACCTAATTTAGATGTGCAGTAAAGGAAGCTGAGACCTGAAGCCTGAGCAGCACAATGATGGAAAAATATTGGGAGAATGTATCAACTAGACAAAAGAACGAGCACGTGCAAAACATGGAAGAGATTGTCACATTTGAGGAACTGAAAGGAGGCTAGTCCTGGCATAGCTTGTTTAGGGCTGCCTGATGCTGACTGGGTGTAACAGGGCTCAGTTAACACTGTCGGGAATGTGCTGTCTTTTGCTATGGATCATGAACAGAGTGACACACTGTTAGATGCTTTCTTTAGTATGAATGGCACTGACCCGTCTGCTTTATTTATTCTGTGGTGGTTTATCTCCATTAACATCCTGTTTTCTGATGACTGTCTTGATTCTTGGAAAATAATTTGCTTTTCAAGGAAGAACAATCATGGATTCTTTAAATGGTTAAAGTAAATCATGCTTTGCCAAATACTGTTTTGTAGTTTTCCAGTTTTAGATTTACATACGTATTTTAAATAATTTGCAGTTTTTAAATG
Source organism: Ateles fusciceps (assembly GCA_036589455.1). NCBI lineage: Eukaryota > Metazoa > Chordata > Mammalia > Primates > Atelidae > Ateles > Ateles fusciceps. Next base: position 4,594,784 of record JAZHEH010000672.1, read on the forward strand.
TATGTGTGGGTCAGTTCATTCCCCTTTAAACAAAAGAACAAGACAGTGATTATTGTTAAAGTCTTTTCCTTCCCTGCCCCCTACATTTTGTAAAAAGGCTTACTGTGTGAATATTTTTGCCAGAAATTGCTTGTATCATTCCCCAAAGAATAGCAACAAACAAAAGTCCTTAATTTTAGCTCATGAAAGTTGATTTGAAAAACTCCAGGAAGAAATGTCGTTTATGTAATGGTTTTTGGGAAGATGTGTCAGTGATCATAATGCCTTTACCAATGTTTTATGAGCAATTAAAGAGAATTCAGGAAAAGGAATTTAGAATGTGATTTTACACTAACAAATGTCTAGAAGTGGATGCCTTTAAAACTTTAATTTACTATGTTTTTGTATATCTAGTGTCATTTTTATTACCTGATTGCTACACTCCTATTTTTTAAGACTCCTGAAGTAAGAAGCTCTGTTTATTGTAGGGCATATAAGCACTAAGAAAATAAGGAGTTATTCTTGTAAGGTGCTGACTGATTATGATAGTACCCAATTAAATTCTACTTTTCCCTCTCTCTGTCTTCAGCTGACCTTAATATAAGATTACAGTACCAAATCACAAAATGACTTGTATAAATTTCTAAGTCTCCATTGTGAGAACTTACATTTAGAATTTAGGAACTGTTGAGCCAGACAGAGGTTCTCAGACTCTGAGATTGTGTCAGTCATGTGGGTTTCAAGGCCCATTCCTAGAGGTGGTAAAGTTCATGTGTCTAGAACACACCTAGAGAAACTAGTATAAAGGAGCAATGATAAAGAGATCTTTAAAAAACTATGAATGTTTAAATGGTATTTTTTAAAATAAAGTCCAAAATAAAACAAATACCAATAATATACTTGCCAAAGCAGGTATATCATCTGCTCTTACAAGATTCCTCCTTATTTCCCCTGACAGAGAAAGTAATGCATTTCTCAAAATTGAATTTACTTTTTCTTCAGCCACAGGTGTTTCCTGAAGTCAAAAGTTTTACAATTGCCAATAACAAAGATAAAAGAGTATGGAATAAAGTCACATATATTAGAGTGTATCTTTAAAAAGGTAAAGGGATGCTGTGTATGCTTTCAGTTTTAAATGAAATGTTTCCATTTATTTTAAAGGGGAGTAAGTAGAATTGACATATTATTTCTCCTTTATTGATTTTTCTTTTCTTTATTCTATAGACCCCTTGCCTTTGATAGGAAAAAAATCATTATTAACTTTGTAGTAAATTATATTTAGATAGAAGCCATACATATTTTATGAAACATATTCTGACTTTAAGAGGTGATTACTCCCATCATCTACATGGAATCTTAATACTTTACTTTTCCACTGCTCGGAATTGTTCATCTTAGTGAAAGTACATTTTATGAGTTTAACTGGTCCTTGAGAATATCTGTAGATTGACAAGGAAATTATAAAAATGTGGTTGTGAAAGTTTTTGTTTTAAAAAAAACTTATTTGAAATATGGCATCATGGATAGAGATAAGTTTTGTTTTTATTTCTTTTTATGTAGTTGTCTTTATTACGAACAGTTATTACATTAAAAGACATACTTGACTTTTATTTCTTCTTTGAATATTTAGGTAAATGATTTAAATTACGACAGACTAAAATTTCTTTCCTAAAAACTAAAACCTATCAGACAGAAACTACAATGAATTTTGTTAAAATCACATTTGTTTATTCAGAATATATATGTGCTTACTGCGATCCTGTTATTCACTACAAAGCATCTTTTGTATGATCTGAAAAATATTTATATCACTTGTTTTAAATGGAATGTAGAACAGCAAAAAGAATGATTCCTATATGTAACTTGCAGTGAAAAAAGCAAGTAATTGGGATAATTAGGCCTATCAATTTTAGCTGCTTATAGTGTTTGAAGATATATCCAAGAATCTCTTTTGAAGGTTTTTTCTCCATAATAATAGCATTTTATCCTTTTTTAAAGTATTTGTTTTCCTGTTTCCAAAAATAGTATTTATTAAAGAAAATTCTAAAATACTAGGAGAAACAAGTTTTAAAATTGATACTTTTCCCACAAACTAAAATAACTGTAATTGGTATTTTGTTGTATAATTTTTCTAATCTTTTTATTCTCTATAAACTTAAAATATTTTCAGTAATTAAATCTTTACCTTTCATCCAACCTGGTTAACTTTTTAAAAAATTTAAAAAATATATATACATAGTTTTGAAAGTCAAGTAGTGCTGTAAGTCTTATATAACAACAACAACAAAAAATAGAAATCTCCTTCCTCTTCCTTGTCTGTCTACTTCAGATTCCTGCTCCTTAGTGGTAGCCACTGTGAGCTCTTTTTGTTTTAACTGATTCTTTATGTACTTATTTGTAAATAATATGTTTGTGCTTCTATATTTTCTACGTTTTAGGTATTATGCGTTGATACCCTAATATGACTTAAATATCTTTCAATATTTCCCCTACTCTGTCCTCCAAAATGATAAGTGATTTTTGTTTAAATCAGTGATTGTATTACATTTTGTTTAAATACCATTGTATTACATTTTGTTTAAACCACATTTAAAAAACTTTTTTTAAAACAAAAACATTTTGTTTTAAACAAAATACACTTTTGTTTAAATCAGCGATTGCATTACTGAGATAATGCAAATAATATTCATAGATGAACCTTGTATGTTTTGTACTATAATATAACACTTTCTTTTTTATAAAACTTTCTTTTACCTGGAATTAATCATTGTCTTTTTTGGTTTATTTGCTTAGTTTTCTAAGTATTAATTATTAATCCATCCCAGAATTTATCCATAGACTGTAAAACTTTTTTCAATACATATAAACAAATTGTCATACAGATTGTTTTTTTTTCATTCTTGTAGCCCTATATAGCAGTCATTTTGGGACTTACATAATCCTAGGAATTGATTTTTTTCTGTGGAATCCATTAAGTCTCCTCCCTAATCTTCATGTCCTTTCTTTAATGACTTATGCCTTTGTTTTTCTTTGATTTGTTGGACCTATATTACCTTCCTGCTGTTGGGACATAAATTTCGAGACCCTACATGTATGAAAACATAATTCTTCTACCTATATGATAGGCCACTATGGAATTAAATATTAGCAATTTAGAATATCGAAGGTATTGATTCAGAGTCTTTTAACCTTCAGTATTGCTTTAAGTGTGGCATTATTCTGGATCCTGTTCATTTGTATGATTGCCTTGATTTCTTATTTTTTTGTTGTTGTTGGTTTTCTTTCTAGAAGCTTTTAGGATCTTTTCATGCCTGTGGTTCTACAATTTCATAATAATGAAATGTGGATCTCGGAGTGTGTATGTGAATACATACCGTCCTTCCTACCTTCATTTTTTAGTTTATTAAGCTGTATCTTTATTAGACCCTTTTAATTCAGAGGTTTGTATCTTCAGTTCTTGAAAATTTGCAATATTATTTCCATGACAATTTCTTCCCATTTTTTAATGTTACTATTTTTGGAATTCTTGTTCCTTAGTTGTTAAAACTTGTATATTCATCATCTGTTTTTCTTTTCTGTTTTCCGTTGTTTTGTCACTTGTTTTGCATTTGAAGATCTTATGTTTATTTTTCAAATCTTCTATTGAGTTTTTTATTTTATAATCATCTGCTGACTAATTTTTAAAACTCTTTTTAACAAAACTTCTCAGAACTTTCCAATTACATCTTTTTGTTTCATCTTATTTTTCTGGAGGCTATTATAGTGTTTGAAGATTATTTTCCCAGTTCCTTACATTTCTGTGCTTCTTCCAAGTTCTTCTTTTTTATTTGGTTGTGTTCTCTTTTCTCTCACGTTAGAGACGTTCATCAAATATTTTATGATCCTTTATTGTCTATTCATATTAAAAGTAAGACACAAAAAATGGATATTGTAAGTTCAATGTATATAGTTGGAATTATCAACTAGTAATGATTGCAATAAGTTAATCAGGTGAGAACGTCACCATGCCTGTATCTAGGTCTTTTCTTTTGTTCCGGGAAATGATGGTGGATGTGGGTCTTCCAGCCTTCTGCTTGTGAGCTGTAGGCCAAATTGCTAGCCTTCTTAGATTCAGGAGGGTTCTTTTAAAAACTCACTTGCAATCTTAAACTTTCCTGTTTTCTTACACACAGTTATAACCAGAGCTTCTGATTTCTGAACCTGTCCAGGTGTGTACCAGTAAATGGAGTGTTACTTGATGGCATTCCCCATATACACCGGCTTAGTTTGTGTTTTCAGTGATTTCTGGTCTTCAAAGTCAGTTACCATTCAACCATTCACATTTATGGTTCCCAGAAATTTGAAGACTTGGTTGTTTTATTATCCCATTCCAGTCTCTTTATCCTAATGGTGCTATGCCTCTTTAAAATCTTTTTTTTTTTTTTTTTTTTTTTTTTTTTTTTGGTGAGGTGGAGTTTTGCTTTTATTGCCCAGGCTGGACTACATTGGTGCGATCTCCACTCACTACAACCTCTGCCTCCCAGGTTCAAGCGATTCTCCTGCCTCAGCCTCCCAAGCAGCTGGGATTATAGGCATATGCCATCATGCCCGGCTAATTCTGTATTTTTAGCAGAGATGGGATTTCTCCATGTTGGTCAGGCTGGTCTTGAACTCCTGACTTCAGGTGATCCACCCGCCTTGGCCTCCCAAAGTGCTGGGATTACAGGTGTGAGCCACTGCGCCCAGCCTAAAATCTTTTTAACTATCACTTCGGGGGGTTTCAGAAAGCAACAGAGGTGAACACATGTATAGTCCTTCATGTTCAGTTGGAAGTCTCTGTAATCTCTAGTCAACTTCTACCACATCATAAACATTCTTTGGCACCCCTATCAAGGGTAGATTACTTTTGTGTTAAGGATTTATAGAGAATCGCTTTTCTTTTTAATCAGAGCACCTTTTGTATTTATTTTAGATTCAATCCTTTGTTCTTTTTTTTTAAATATATATCTTTCACATAAGACTGTGTCATGGAAGCAATGCCCACATGTGTTTTTGCTTTGCCTTAAATCAGCATCTATCATAATGTCACACTAATAGGAGGGGCCCAGTAAATTATTGGTTGAATGATTAAACATTTTCTCATAATTCATATTCTTCAAAATATTGATTTAGAACTTTAAAGAATTATTGTATATTGTATCTATACATGTAAAATAGTTTGTATAACCATTCTCGTATAGTTGAACATTTAGGTATTTCAAATTTTTAAATAAAATTGAGTTAGCTTATTCTGTGTTTATTTCCATAGCGCAAACTTCATATGCTTGTTCCTGAGGCTGTAAACATATATTACCAACTTATGTTTGCTTTATACCACTTCCACTGGCAATATTTTGTTGCCTATTTGCTATTCTTATTGGTTATCAGCGTTATTTTTGTCTAAAAACCTTTTGCCAGTGAAGAATTTTGCAACCATTAACTCAACTTGACTTTAATATTAGTTACATGTATCTTAATTAGTACAACTTTTATTGTAAAGATATATGATAATACATTATCTTACTAAATGATTAATGACTTAAGTTTTGTCTTTTATTATCGTTGTCTTTTGTGATTATACTTTTCTTGAATCAAAACTTTTTGGTATTCTATGTTCTTTGATGTTTCTTGGTAAACTTTCTAGTATTAATTGGATAAAAGTCTTAAAATATGATTAGGTCAAAAAATTTATGGTAGGATTTTGATTTGAATGAGTTAACTAGATTAATTTCAATTGAATCTAAAATAGATTGATGGCTTTTATTAGATGTAGGTAAGGAATGATTCTGTTGCTCTCTTGGGATCTGGTACTTTGGATCTAAGGGTCTTTTCTACGTTTGTATGATCTTATTCTTAGGCTTTTATGAGGCATGCATTGAAATTTGGGAGTGTGGTCAGGAATGACTGTCCTGCCCCTTGGATCTGAACAGAGATTGGAGTTATTCAAGGTTGGTAATGACCACATTCTAAGTGGATTTTACCAGACTTCACATGAACCTTTTTTTCCTAATTGGATTTGGAAGTAAAGGTAAAATGTAGATTATAAAAAAAAATACTGGAAGAGTCTATCAAGTGAGTGGGAGCAATGCTTTATATAAATTACTTAAGAAGTATTAGATGTCCTCTATTAAGGATATGTGTGTATTGTATGTTTAACATACATATATAGTATATAACATACCATACATACCATTTATTGAGCACTTGATACAGCTAAGCATTGTTCTTGAGGACTCTACATATATGTATTAACTCATTTAATTTGCATGACTAAGAGGTAGATATTTATCCTTATTTTACAGTTGGATGACTGTGGCTTATTCTTAATAATTGTCTGAGTTTCAACTGCTAGCAAGTGGTAGAACTTGGTAGCTCTTGAGTTTGTGTTTTTAATCACTGCACCATACTGTTGTCTCCCTTTTGATCTGTTGTTAATTGTAACCTAAACTCTTCATGACTCTAATGTGAATTAAATGTTTATTTTTCTTTTAAAACAGTTGGCAGAACACATGGCATTGTTCTTTAGCTATTTTTCTCATCACTGAAGAGTGAGTTAGCATCATTAACTGAATATTAGGGGTTTGGAGTTCATTTCTTGTGGTAATTTATTAAAGAAAAAAAATAGTTGTGGAGAAGGGAAAAAAATTACCTTGGCAAACAGCAACAAACAAGACCTTTGCAGTATCTCTCTCCACAACTTCTAATATGTAAGAGATTTAGAAATAAGCTGAAAAAAAGTCTCGTTCTGTGAGTTTTTTCATTTTCTTAGAGAATACCCTTCTCATGACACACATGCAAACACATATTAAGGTATTCATGGTTTTGATTCAGTCCATAGTTCACATAGTGGAATGAAATATTTCATTTATCCATTCAACAAATATTTGAGAACCTGTTATATGCTAGGCTTTGTTTAGATGCTAGAGAATAAAAGAGACTAAGTTACTGCCTTCATGGATCTTCTGTTTTAAAGAAGTATAGAGACAGAAAATAATAGATGATAATCAGTACTATCCAGAAAAAAATATGCTATCAAGGGGATAGAGAAAGAAATAAGCTGCTATTGTAGACAGCATAATCTGGCATGCCATCTCTTCAAGACCTGAATGGAGTGAGGGGGTGCAAGATTTAGTCATATCTGGGCAAATGTATTTCAAGTAGAAAAAAAAGGAAGTAGGAAGATCCTGAAATGGGATTACTTGGCATGTTTGAGGTACAGCAAAGAAGTCAGTGTAGCAAAAATGGTAAAGAATCAGGGACCAGATATTTGTTCTAAATGTAATCTGGTAATTTGTCTAAACAAGTGATAAGCTGTATACAGTTGTCATGTTTCTTAGTATTTTTAGTTGCTCAGATAATACATTTAAAGTGGCTAACACGAACTAAGGCTTTTTTATACAGTTGTCACTTGGTATCCATTGAGGCTGGTTCCAGGACCTCCTGGGGATACCAAGATTGGCAATGCTGGAGTCCCTTATATAAAATGATGTTGTATTTGCATATAACCTACGTACATCGTCTTTGTATACTTTAAATCATGTCTAGATTACTTATACCTGAAACGGTGCCTAGACATCACATTCGTGTGGATTCAGTGTTGTATCATACTTGGCGCACATCAAAATCAAGTTTTGCTTTCTGGAACATTTTGGAAATTTTTTTCCTGAATATTTTTGATCAGGAGTTACATTTTCAATATAATTTGTTGGTTGAATCCCATGATACAGAGGGCCCCAGATACAGAGGGCTGACTATATATGTTATATACAAATTACTATTTGAAATCATAATAGACAAATAAGACAATTTTTAAGATACAGTAGATCCTCTAGTTATTCACTGATACCTAAAAATACATATTTAAAAAAAATTACTTATTTTAAATTACATAGTATCTTAATGTAAAAGGAGCAGTGCCAAGAGCTAGTGTATACCCATTATTTGTAGATATATTAAACCATTATGAAATTATACTTTATCATATTTTCACAATAGTAAGCCATTACCTGGTTACCAAAAATTTAATTTGCCCAAGTTTATTACTAGAGGACCTTATTTGTAAGCTTAGGTTCTTTCAGGACAAGAGAAAACTCCTAAGTGGCTTGAATAAGAAGTTTGTTTCCTTTACCAGAAACATTAACACTCTTAGAGTAGTATGGTGATTTTCATGGATTGAAGCTCCTTTTATCCTGAAAACACAGTTTCTGCCTCATGGTCTAATGTGGCTTTTCACTTTAGCTATCACATCAGCATTTTAGCAAGCAAGAAAGAGGAAAGGAGGGTCTTTTCCTTTTAAGAATACTGTGTTTCCCAGAAATTGCACATACTACTTTCACTTTGTATCCCATTGGCCAGATCTTACATTCAGGGGTACACTTATCTACAAGGAGGCTGGGCTATGTAGTTTTTTGGGTTTTTGTTTTTTACTCTCGGAAGCTCTGTATCTGTCTAACTTCGGTGACCCTATTATTGACAGGAACAGATAGGTATTAGTGTACACCTGTCAGTCTCTGCACCACAGGTCTTTCAAACAATAAGGAGAAACTAGTTTAATAGTAATGTGTTTTTTTCTATATTAAAGCTTAAATTATCAAATATACTATAGAATAGTCTATGAATTTTTTAAGAGATAAAATTGTCCTACAACCAACCTTATATACCTTTATATTATGCTATCAAAATAAAGTAATTATTAAGGTAGTGATCAAGAGTATGGAGCCAAACTGCTTAGGTTCAGGTTCTGCCAGGGCTACCTACCAGTGGTACCTGCCAGTGGTATAACCTTGGGCAACTTACTTAACTTTTTGTGACATGGTGTCTTCATATTAAAATGGGAAGATAATAATACCTAATTGATAGGATTGTTATTAGGAATAAGTAATTGGTTATAATGAATGTAGAAAAGCTCTTAGCTCATAGTAAAGCCTCAAATGCTGTTAGTTCTTACTGTCAATTGGCAGGTTCTTAGTGAAAGTACTTTTAATATTTTCCTAAGTAAAATATAACTTTAAAACTTAACTTATGAAGATACATTAATGTGTTCACTGTGGTAGAGAAAAGGTGATTGGATGTCTTTAAAAATGAGTCTAAATTGCTTATTTCATTTTGGAATACTTTATTGCCTATATTGAGATTTTCTTAGGTATCGAGCTGTAGTATTTTAGAATATGTATACAATATGTATTCCTTTGCAAATAGTTGTGTCTTTTAAACTTTCCTCAAAAAGTGCCTTTTAAAAGTCTATTCAGAGCCACAATATCAAAAGACTATTAACGTGAAAATATTTTGTATTTTGGGATAAATAAATGAACAGTGAACCTATTAAAGAGTAATTATGGCCGGGCGCGGTGGTTCACGCCTGTAATCCCAGCACTTTGGGAGGCTGAGGCGGGCGGATCATGAGGTCAAGAGATCAAGACCATCCTGGTCAACATGGTGAAACCCCATCTCTACTAAAAATACAAAAAAAAAAAAAATTAGCTGGGCGTGGTGACGTACACCTGTAGTCCCAGCTACTTGGGAGGCTGAGGCAGAAGAATTGCTTGAACCCGGGCGGCAGAGGTTGCAGTGAGCCGAGGTCGCACCACTGCACTCCAGCCTGTCACCTGGTGATGGAGTGAGACTCCGTCTCAAAAAAAAAAAAAAAAAAAAGAGTAATTATGTGACAGTTCAAAGTTGAGGATCTTTCAAGGTAGAGCTAGACTTCATGTTAAGGCTTTGCTTAATTTACTTTTCCAGGAAGTCTTGCCTTAATCCCTGGGCATGATTACATACTCTTGTGTTTTTTTATATAGCATTCTATACATAACTCTTTTAGCACCTAGCATATTTTGTTAAAATTGTATATTTGTGTCTATCTCCCCCTACCACATCATGAGACTATGTCCCACTCATGTATATATCCTCTGCATCCTACACACTATCAGTATCAAAGATTTAATTAACTTACTATGCTGAACAGTGATAAAGGTTGCCACTTTGTAGGAGTTACTTGTTTTTATCTTAAGTCAGAAATAACAGTAATTTATTCATGGCCTTAAATTGTTCTCCAAATTTGGCCATCTGCAGCAAGATGTTTAGAAATAGGCATATTTCCAAAATAAGCTATTATACTTCAAAGTAATGTTCTGTGTTACTGAAGTCCAGTTTAGGAAAACTGTGCTCCCTGGCTCTTTATTGTTTACCTCCCGTATGTATGCTTCTATTTCTTACTCCATACTTATGTGTCGTAACAACAAATTTATTGTATGTTTTAGAGTATGACAACTTTATTTAAGAGGTCATTTAGTTAACTCATGGCATGCTGTGTGAAATGCAGAAGTAAATAAGAGATGGTAGATAATCCTTTTGATAACACTTATTTTGCTTAACTATGTTGAGTCTGAAATCAAAATGTCCATACTTAGAGCTCAGGTGAAGTGTGTGTGTATGTACAGGTAATACGTATGTATATCTATCATATATATTTATGTAGTTTAGTATCAAAATTGAATTATCTCTGCCACTTACTGTTGTATTAGTAGATGATAAAACTCTTTAATTTCATAACCAAAAGAAAAGCCAACAGACAATCCTGTCTTATATATGGAGCTGTAAAGTGTAGAGCACTTGCTCAAGTGTTAAAGGTAGATGCAGTTAATCTGTGCTCTTTACTCATGTGCTATCATATTGGTTTTTTTTTTTTTGGAAGGGATTACGCTGAAAATTACTAAAATGCAATCCCAGACATATAATTTTTAGGCATTTTTCAAATGGGTTTTGAATTTATTTTTATTTTTCATTTTTCATTTGTTAGAGACAGGGTCTTTCCCTGTTGCTCAGACTGGAGTGCATTGATACAGTCACTCACTACAGGCTCAAACTCCTGGGCTCAAGTGATCTTTCCTTCTCTACCTCCCAGCTAGCTGGAACTACAAGCGTGTGCCACCGTGCCCAGCCTCTAAATGGGTTTTAATGTACTATTCTAATAGTCTATTAGAGATTCAGGCATTTGAGAAAAATCCTGTATTTTATAATAGACTAAAAATAATGATCATCCTTGCTGTTGGCATTTATCAAACAAGTGTTACAATGTAAAAATGCTGGATAAAACACAGAACGTTTCACACATACCTTTTTTCTTCTCCATAGCAATTTGTAATACTGTTGTCCCTCTGCATTTAGTAAATAAAAAACTTTCGAAGAATGACTCTGACAAAATACTATGCTACTATGTTCATAAACTTTAATATTTTTATTTTTTATATGTTTAATCATTTATAAATTTTGAAGGAGTTAAGTTTTCAATAACATTTGTAATATATTTAAGGTGTTTTCATTAAATTTCTTTATTTAAATATGACTTCATAAAGCCACATTGGCAAGTTGCGATGAATTTTTCTGCTTACTTTTTATTTCAACATTTTAGTATTTTTGACTTAGGAATATGAATTTCTGTTGAGTTTTATTTTTTGATGAGATCTATAGATAAAATTACAAATAACTTTGAAAAAAATTTAAAAATTTCACATTTCATATTAAATTTGTAAGACTAAGATACGATACATACATTCTTTTTACATTTCTAGAAACAAGCTTTATTCTATTGGCCTTGCTCCCAAATCACATTGTAATCTTATGATAGAGGAACTAAGGTTAATTATTTTTGTTTTGTTTTCAACTTCCCAAGATAATTTTAGTTAATATACTTTTAGTTGAATATTAGCTTTTTAGTTCTTAAGAAATATACTGCACTCAACAATTTCCTCTTTATGCCACCTTTGTTTGTCGTTGTTGTTTTTTGGTTTTTTGTTTTGCTTTACAAATAGCTCCATAATCCTCAAACTCACCTTTCCTGTCTTTTTAAAGGTCGATTGAGCTATCCACATCCAGGAACTGACAATCTGTTGATGTTAAATGGTAAGTTTTATAAAAATATTTTATATTTCCAGTAGATTTATATAAAGATGACTTAATACATGTTTCTCTGAACCTCTCCGTACATACAATTTAATCATTCTATGAGTATAAAAGTAAAGTTACAACTATTCCTATACAAAAGGCAGAATTAGGAATCTGAGTGTGTTCTGGCTGGCAAAGCAGTCATTTGTAACAGTATGACTTTAATTCAGTGATCACAGACTTGGAGGCAATCCTAGTTTGAATATTGCCTTTCCAGTTTCAGATACGACTTTGAGCAGATTACTGTTACCTTATTTTCCCCATGTGTAATGGGAATATAATCTCAGCATTATTGTGACATTTAAATGAGATGTTTGCAAAGTGCATAGAACTTGTTACTTAGTATAGAGCACTTGTGTTTGTGGTTAAATAAGGAATATACTGGTGTATCTGTAAGTGTTGTGGTCACACTAAACTTATTCAAACTAGAAACCTTACATAGTGAAGTTCACCAAAGTATGGAAAAGAATAAATAAATTTTTATTAAAGTTTGTTTTCTTTCTGTTGGACAAACATTAACATTCAGAGTCTCAGTACTTAGCACATCTGTGATTGTAGGAGTAGAGATGGAGGATTAAAATATCCTTCACAGGAGTATTTTTAAGTCAGAGAGTGGGTGTGGAGAAGGAAATAGGAAAAGGAAAGAATAGAAATAGTATTAATATTTACTTTAAAAAAAACATAATATCGTTGGAATGGCTTGGCTCTTCTTTCAACTAAAGTTTTGTCAAAATAAGATGACAATGAAGTTGGGGAACAAAGACTGGAAATAAAATATATGTAAAGCTAGACCATGTGAACTAATATTAAGTAGGCTGTAGTGACAGAAAGATGAAAATAAAGTCCAGACCATGTAGGAGATGATCAGGGTAAGTAGGATTTTCAATGAGAAAAGTTGAAGAAGCAGAACATTAGATAAGTGATTGATTTAATCATTCAGCATTTCACTGTTGAGTTGTCTTATCACATGCCAGCCTAAGCACTGAGTTATCTAATTAGTGAGAATCTTACAGGATGGCTGTGGTCAGAATTGTCAGGTTACTACTGGAGCCATACTGAGTCATATGGAAGCAAAGAGCTTAGTGGCCACAGTGTATTTGCAACTTACATTATTAGTTATACTAAACATTATTAAATTAATTGATGTTTTTGTCAGTTGCCAAAAGACCTTATAAATAATCTAGATGTTAGGTTGAGAGTGTTTCATCACATGGTAGAAGAAGAATATTTTATTTCGGGCAAGAGTTGCATCTTGTGGACAAATCTGCTTTGTGTATTATGTAAGTACTCTTAGTAGTCTGTCATTTGGGGGCCACAATGCATACTCAGTACAGGAAGCCAGTCTGGAGATTGTGAACTTTTTCTGGCAAGGTACTAGCTGGGGGAAAAAGATAATGAAACTCCGGCATGGAATGTGTTTACATCAGGAAAAGAAACAATTTGATCCAAAGAGAATTTTTTTAAACTCCTTTCGGATCATTGGTTGAGAGTGAAGCAAGAATCACATAATTGGGAATATTTGTGGGTTAAGAAGTCTTGAATATTAAGGATTTAAATAATTTTAGTAGACACTAAGGTTATTGACGAGAGAACTAGACAAAGAAGGATACTAAAAGGTAAGGGGATATTTTTCTTGAGCTATTTTTAACTGCATGTAATTCAGATATATTCTTAGCATATTGTCTCCTTGGGAAATGTGAGAATTAAGTGATATTAGTATACCCGAACTGTTTATTAACTGTTATTGACTGATTAAAGAAATTGTTGTATCTCATAGTACATAGACCTACTTTTTGAATTATTAAAGTTTTTTGTAAGTATATTACATTTAACTCACTTTTAGGCATTTGATTAAGTTGTATTACTTAATGGACAGGCAGAACTAATATTGTTAACTTTAAAAATCATTGTTTAGTAATAAATTTTGCATCAGCCTTTTTTTTTTTTTTTTGTAGTGGTGTAACAGTAGCTAGCTCATAGTGTTTGCTTACGTAGATTTTGGAGCCAGATTATCTGAGTTTAAACCCAGGCTGGCTTTTTCCATCTGTGTAACCTTGAACAGCTTAACTTCACTTTTCCTCAGTTTGTTTATGTCTAAAACAGAGATTAGCGTACTGCCTGACTCTGGGGGACTGTTCTGAGAAGTGAGTGAATTCATTCATGTAAAGTATTTAGAGCAGTTTCTGAAAGTAAGTGTTAGCTAAGTAGTGGGTAATGGTGAACAGTGACAAAACTTTATTTGAAAGAGTAAAAATCATGTCCTATAAATACATGAAGTTGGATATGTCTGTGTTGGGGAACATAAAATTTAGAGAAAACATAACGGATGTTTTGAACTGTTCTATTCTGTTAGCTATAAGTAGCTAACAAAGATGGCTCATTTTATGTTGTTGCAGAAAGACAAACCAGAACTATTCATTAGAAACTATCTTGGGACAAAATTTAGGTAAAATTACTCTAAAAAAAAAATGCTTCTCAAAAAAGGTAAAATAACTCTCTAAGGCAGTGTTTCCTAAAGTGTGATGCCATAGCTCCCCCGGAGTACTCAAGATGACTTTCCTTGTACACAGATACACATTAAAATAAGTGTATAACTGTTGCAATTAAAGAACATTCCTTAGAAAATACAAAACTGACAGAAAGCTGACAGTGATTCTAGGCTTGAATTTCTTTACCAAAACATACTGTTACAATTTTTAAGCCAATATGGCAAATATATCTGTAAACATATCTGTAAAGATTGTATGATTCTACCTCTAATAGTTAATCAGCAGTTATGGTTTATCTTTTAAATATTCCTTTAAGTAAGAAAGAAAGAGAAAATGGGATAAAAACCAGGAAGTTTATCAAACTCAGTAAAACTATGAAGTGCGTCTGGCAAATCCTTAACTCAAGCGTCTGTTAACTCAGATATATATATATATATATATATATATATATATATATATATATATATATTTTAAAAAGGTGTAATACAATAAATACCTGTATATTTCATGAGGTTGTAGAGGTATTTTTAATTTAAACAATAAAAAAATACTATATAAATTGAATTGACTGCTGGAGACTGTCACTACTGAAGAATTCAAGTTTGTCGAAGAGTCTGTATTTAGCATCCAGAAGCACTTTAGGAAAATCAAATTATATAAAATTGTGTAGATTGTATTAAAACCAGAGGTGAAGTACTTCAGAAGTTAGAATGAAAGATGTATGTTTATATTTCTAAATGTATAATCCTAAATAATTTTTATTATCAGTAGTTTAAAAAAAACCTGCTTACAATAGTAGTAAACAGCAATACAAAATGCTGTATCATTCAAGTATTTGTATTAATATTTGAATTACATTTTCTTTACCGCTTTCTCAAGGAAAGTGGCTTACATTTTTATTAGTACATGTCGTTTTTCAAAAGAAAAATAGCAGAAGTATTGGTGGCCAGGAGGAGGAGTGGGATTGGTATTAGCAAGCTAGTTCGAAATGTAAATTTGCTGTGATAACCCATATACAGCTATATATGTGATAAAGAGCTTACTGTACATTTTGAGAGGAAAAAAGTTATGTGTATCTTTTAATTAAGAAAATTAACTCAGTAATTGTATTTCTGAAGGCAGATGCTCTAAATACATCTATTCAGTCATAAAAATAGGCAACTGGGATAACCGTCTCTTCTTTGTTTTATGCTGATGGAATGAGTGGAGGAGATAAACTTTCTTTTGGGTATTGAAAAGGATTATGATTTAGAAGCATATTTTTCTCCTTAGTTTTGTCTTTTTCAAGTTGAAAAAATAAAAATGTCTTTAGTTTCCTCACCAAGAGAACTTTAACCTGTATTTCTAGCTGCTTTGGTGTGTTTGCCTATCCCTTCCTCTAGCTGTAGTAATTCAGTTACTACAACTATAGCTGAGAGTCAATACATACAACCCTACAAAGTCCCTAGTCAGAATGTTAGAATCATCCTGTTTTTGTTTTTGTTTTATGTAGCTATGGATTAGAACCTTAATAAGATGATTTGGAAACCAGAACCAAAACTGTAAAGTCACTTGTCTTCAGGCTTTTCTCAAAGCCTTTTTATTATCTTTAAATAAATAAGTACATACAAGTCTCAGTAATGTGTATTAAATAGCCAGCTCCTCATTTTTGTACAAATGAGGTTATTTTTATAACAGTTCATAAGTGTTCTTTATTTTTATACAACAAATTGTTCCTTTTAAGAAATCATATTCTAAATGAGTTTGAAGGACATATTGTGTTAAAAAGTCTTTTTAAAAACATAAGTCACTTAGTTTTTTTCTTAATAGGTAGGTTTTTCTGATAATTCTTGATTAAGAGTTATAATGGAACATACTCCAGAAATTCACATAGAAACATTGGTAGGAAAGTGAATACACACACCATTGTTTAGTGTGGTGGTGGCAGATTAGTTCTTTCCATAACAGGGAATAGGAAATATTTCACATGGTTTAGCTTCATTTGTAGTCAGTTCTATTTTTGGTAATAAAGATACTTGGAATCTGAAAGTTGTCCAAAGAATAAGTAGAATAGCTCTTTATAGGATTATAAAATTCCTCAGGTATGAGACAGTTGGATAAATTTTCTAAATGATTATGTTCAAGCCAAGGAATGAAATGAAACTTAAGAAGCTATGAAATTTATACATATTTTTACCATTTTAGTATTGAGTAGCCTCAGCTAAGAATATAAACTGAGTATGACATCATTAATTTTTTCAATAGGTGAGGAATTAAGTGCCACATTATGACTTCATCATAATTCATCATTCAACTTTAAATTTGATGAAAATATTTTTATTTGCTTTATAAATCTTCAACTCTCTACACCTATAAATGAAATTCTGCAAAGCAAATTTATACTGGAGTAATACCATTAGGCTATGCCCAGGGATAAGCAGGAAGCCCAACTGACTCACTCTGTGAAGTGTTTTGGGAACTGTTGACCATTTCTAGGCTTAATACAACTGTTCACACTTCTGTAGTCTATTCTTTTATTTTGATACGGAGTCTCGTTCTGTCTCCCAGACCAGAGTGCAGTGGTGTGATCTCAGCTTCCTACAACCTCTGCCTCCTAGGTTCAGGCAGTTCTCCCATCTCAACCTCCTGAGTAGCTGGGACTACAAGTGCCCATCACCACACCCGGCTAATTTTTGTGTTTTTAGTAGAGACGGGGTTTCACCATATTGATCAGGCTGGTCTCAAACTCCTGACCTCAGGTGATCCACCCGCCTTGGCCTCCCAAAGTCCTGGGATTACGGGTGTGACCATGTGTGGCCCTATAGTCTATTTTTGATCACTCTATTAAAATTTCTTCTGTCAGTCTGATTTGTTCACAGTTGATCTGTCATCACTTAGAGCTTTATACTTTATGTTTAGAAGACCTAGACAACAAAATTCTAAGTGCTACTTTCACTCCTAATCTGAGGACAGAGGAATAATATATAGGTCAGGTAAGCTATGAAATAAATCTGCCAGACTTTGAAGTAATTGGAGCTCAAGGATAGGTTAAGTGTGCAGCAGATTATATAGCTAAATAAAGACAATAGAATGACAGAGATGCAAATGAAGTTAGTTTTATATGGAAAGGTCTGATACAAGCCTTTTATTGGCTTATTTCTTAGAATTTAAATGACTAAGAGTTGACAAGTTTGTTTTTCTTTTTATTAAAGAGGAACTAATTATTATACACACACTTACTTGTAGTAAAGCATTAGTATAAAATGAAAGAGTATATTTCATAATGTCAGATGTTTTCTTTTGATCTTTAAGTTTTATATTTTTAAGGTAGATATTTCTGACAACTTTCAGCACATGGGTTTATTTGAGATTTATTCAATATTGGATTTTTTCCAGGACTGAAAAAAAATCTGTGAACATAAACTTAATTTTTTAACAGTCTTTTTTTTTTTTTTTTTTTGGTTTACTGCCTTGACTTCATATATTAATTTCATGGTAAAAATACTCATTATGTATTTAAATTTGTGGGGAGAAGTTCTTTTAAAACAATTTGTGGATTTTATCAAACTGGGAGTTTCTTATGAAACAGAAATTAGTCATTTTTTTTCCATAGAAATTATGTCCACTACAAGTAACATAGATAGAAATGCCTTTATACTTTTATGGTATTTACCATATGTTCTATTCTATGATGATAGAATACTATTCAGATAGTATCTGAATCCCTCTTACCCCATAGGTAGATATATAAACAATTAGTAGATAGCTGTTATAACATATATTAAAAGTATAGAAAGCCTTATTAGCTATAGTAACTTCTCTAAACAAGTTTGAACATGGATTGATTTCTGAAATCCTGTCTGATCTGTACAGGCTTCAGAGTATCAGTTTAATAGTGGTATATCTTCTCATTCATCTATATCTCCTAGCACTACTTCCATGCAGGGCTTGGTATAATGTGAATTGGATCTGAATAGCTATTTATTGGCCTATATATGCCATACCACTCTTTATAATAAGTAGAAAAATGAACATTTAATTCAAATTGTTTCCATTCATTGGCCAAATTATTTGGAATGCTATTTAACTGTAAAGTGTTGTATGTTTCTTTCTGATTAGATGAAACAAATACTTGTCAGTTTTAACACAAATGATAATAAATTGTGTATTTCTTGTTAATTTCAGAGTTTTATATGATTCAGACGATATATATTTACCTATAAATAAAAGTGCTTTGTAGAATGGTAAAACATGCAAATGTTATATTGTGACACTGTCATTGCTCTTAAAACAAAGTAGCACTAATTTCCAGAAGCCCACTTAGCTTTTCTTATCAGAAATATTTGTATATGTGGGCTTATTTTTAGTTCTGACATTTTACAATTTGTCCTTTGTTTACATGCAGCAAGGAGTTATGGGCGAAGACGAGGTAATTCATTTCCGTTTGCTATGGTATAATTTTTTTCTAATTGGGTTTACTGATCAATGTTGTAATTAATTACTCTAGATTTTTCATGCAATGTCTGAAAACTCACAGAATTGTATTTTGATTTGAGCACTTGTCAAAATGTTTAATTTTAAATTTCTTAACTTTTGAACTGTATTTTCGTACTAACTGTGGTTATGTAATAAATTTTCCCTTTTTAAACTGTAGAGACTTAACTCTAGTTTTTAAAGTTATTTCTGTATCTTTTAAAATAATGATGTCTGCTTAAATATGTTTAATATTAGTGAAGGTAGCATGAAGTATGATTTTTCTACTCTCTAAATGTATAACTGATTGTCATATTTATGATAAATAATTTACAGCTCTAGATTGTTAGTTTTATGTTGACCCAGGTGAAAATAGCACATACCAAATAGATTATTGTTAACACTGATTTATAGAAATCATGTTGCTTATATTTCTGTTTTCTAAGAACATAACCCCTTCTTTTTGTTTCTTTCTAATACACACACACAAACACATACCTTCTCCCCTTTCCTTTTTCCTTTCCCTCTCCCACAAAAGTATTCCCCCACAGAGTTCTTGTGTGGTATCCTAAGCAAAGAGGACTATGTGATGCAAGACTATTATTGAACTTCCTAGGAAAGCAGCTGACATTTTCTTTGGCTAAAACTTGCTTCTCCCTTTTCCATGTGCAGACAAGTAGATGGGATGAGAGGAAACAAAAGTATGCTACTAGATTATTCTCTAAATGAGCAATAATCATGATGTTTATATTGTTAGGCTTATTGCAAATGCCACACTGAATAAAAAGGGTTTTCTCTGACCTCTAAATATCTCCCTTAAGCCATGGATGATAGACAGTAGTAATAGTGCCTTTTGATCGCTTTTATAATTTCTTTTCAACCAGTCATGAATGTGTATACTTTTTAAACAAGCAAAATTATTTGCCACCACTGACAACCAAAACTAGTATTTTATCTTCTTAAGTGGTTCCAATTTTATATTTCAGATTATCTGAATTTAACTTAATTTTTTAATATGGTTTCTTCAAATGCTTGACTGAATCTTTTGGTTCTTCAGTTTTCTAACCAAAAGGAGACAGACACTCAAGACTTAGAAAATTGAAGCTGAACAACTTTTCTAAAGACTTAAGCTGAGAAGGGGGAGAAAGTTTAGAAATTTAGTACCTGTAAGACTAGCTTCTTTCACTATGCAACTTTAATAATGGAGCTTCAGTTCTCTGAAACACAGCGCACTTACCAATCTGTGATTTTTAGGTATTTTGAAACTGTAGAGCAATTCAGAATTTTTGCCTTGTTATATATTTTTCACCTTTTAACTGTTGTGACTTATGTTTAGTCTAATTTGTTATATTCTCATGTAAATATCATGATCTAAGAAGTTCTTAGAAACCAGGTATCAGGAAGTCATCTTATTATTTGTCTTCATCTCAGTTCAATAATTGTAGATTATGATTATGATATTTAAAAAAAACAAAAAAAATTTTCCCTGCTTTTATATAGGAATCTGCTGTCATTCCTATATATCTCTATCCCCCTAGAAGCCATAAAGAATTATTCGGCTTCAGACTGCCTTCCTGTATTGGAATAAGGAAGACTCTCACGTGGTTTTAAGATTTCTGATAAAAGCTTCCATTAGGACAGAACTGATGGTTGGCACACAATTTGGCTTAGCATGAGGGGGAGTGAATGCCCAAATTTTCATCTGAGATTATATGACCTTAGTAAATTTTTAGTTGATCTTCTATGAAAAGTGGTAGTCATCTTTTAAAATTTCGATTGTGAGAATCATGTGAAAAGCACACCCATTAAAATAACTACTGAGAGATTTTATCTGAATTTTAAAGTACACTGAAGTGGTAAGTAATGAATTTTTTTTTTTAACCTGCATACCAAAGGAATGACTCAGAAATGGGCTAGTCACCTGGTTTTCTTTCTTTTTTTTTTTTTTAACTGTTTTTTCCTATTCCATACTAGATACAATAAACCTCAGACTGATAACCTTTTAACCACCAAAGACCCCCTTTGTGACCTCATGTTTTAGATTTAATCCATCAAATAAACCGCATTTAGTCATTATTACTTTGTTAAAAATGAATTGCTTATTTTCTGTTCATGTGGGGTGTGTCACACTGAGTTGATATAATTTTTGCTAAAAATAAGTTATGGCTCTTTTACCAGTGCAATGATGAGTGAACAGTTAGTTATTTTCACAGGACATTCTCACTTTGACTTTTGTAGTTCTGTTTAGGAAGAACTGTTTTTCTTCTTTCAGCCTAGGCATAAAGAAACTGTTTGCATTTAAAAGATTTCTCACTTGACTACAGTCAAACCAAGTTACTACGAAAATGACTTGATGTACTTGAATTTCTTAATAATGTCAATAAGAACTTTAAATCAAGCTAGCTCTAGATATTAATTTATGAAATATACTTTAGGAATAATCAAATGTAATTATACTAGTAGTAAACGAAAAGCAGAGATTTATTTCCCTGCTTTTTGTTTGAAACCTACTGCCTCTACTGCGTATCTCTATCCCTGAGCCATAAAGAGTTCTACTCTACAGTTGCCTACGGGATGGGCAACATTAGGAAGGAGAAGTATTCACATGGGAAGCTGACGTTAGTATATAGAAAACTACTTGTCATTTGTATTTATTTTTTATTCATTGTTTCTTCTGTTCCATTCTGAGAGTGAACATTCTTATCTGGGATTAAAGGGAGGTGTGAAGTGTAACTTAAGTTCCATCCTTTCAACTAAAACTATTTCTATAGCACAGTCAGTTCCTTTACTAAAGGATTAAAGGGCTACTGTGTTCCAAAAGGAATAAAAATATGTAAAATATTTTTAGTAATAGAAATAAAAACCTATTTTAGTTAATGGTACAAAGCCTCAGGAGGCAATCCTTTTAAGCAAGTAAACCCAAAGTTTTGAGTTAGTAGATTACATATGAGACAAGAAGATAGGAGAAATAATTTTAAAGGTAGACAAATGATGGAAGTTTAATTAGAGAAGTTCGATTTATTCATAGTGTATAGCCATTCAAACTTATGTGCTATAATAAATAAGGAATTATTAATAATATAGTATGCTACATTCTGCTTTAAAGTTGACCCAGGATTTTTGATTTGGAACAATCTTGTAAGTACCCAGATTAATTGTATACTCCCTAATATCATCACTGCCAGATCCTTTTATGATTAAATCAAGGCCGAAATCCTTGATAAATAATTTCAATATTTGTGAGACAGTGGGCAAGATCTCTGAAGCATGAAAAAAGCTGGGGTAACACTAGACAGGGGTCAGCAAACCATGGCCCACAGGCCAAGATTTCTGTTTTTGTAAACAAAGTTTTATTGAAATGTAGCCAATATTTACCCATTGACTTTGGTCTGGCTGCTTTGGAACTACAACGATAGCACAGTTGAGTAGTTCTAACAGAAAATGTCTAGCCTTCAAAATGTAAAATATTGTGTTTACTACTGACCCTTTATAGAAAAAATGTACTGACCTCCCTTCCCTAACTTTTAAGAGACTGACTGTCCCTGCTCTACACTTCTACCCAGCCATATTAATTTTTATAGAAACAAATTTTAGTAAACCGAATTTTAAAGTAAATATATCTAGAAATTAAATAAAATTTATAAAGACATATAAGGTGATAAATTATAAATTTTTAAGTAAAATATCTTCTTTATCCTTTATAAGAAAGGTACAAACCTACTGGAAAAATATTTTTAAGCCGTTAGTGTACCTTGTGCCTTTCTCAGTTCTTTGCAGAAGCATACCTGAGTATATTTGATTAAACAGAAAATGCTGAAAAGGGATCAATCTGAAATATCTTCTGTTGTTTTGATAGTTTTTTGATTAATGTTTGGTAACATTAGCGTAGCCTCCAGTGTCAGAGTTAGTAATCACCTATAACCTCCCAAGAAATTATCAATACCCCAAGGTTATGAAGAAATTCTAGTTTTTTTGTTTTAACTTTTACATTTAAGCCTGTAATCCTTCTTGGATTTTTTTTCAGTATCATGTGATATAGGGATCAAAGTTATTTTTCCCCCCTCAACTAGAAATCTGTTTATTGAAAAGATTTACTTTTCTACATTGAACTGCATTGGTACCTTTGAAAAACATCAAGTGACTGTATATGTATAGGCCCATTTCTAGACTCTATTATGTTACATTTATCTTTCTACTCCAATATCAGTTTTACAGTCTCAATAACTATAACTAACTAGTAAGCCTTGAAACTTGGTAGTGTAAATCCTCCAGTTTTGGTGTTTTGTTTGTTTTGTGTGCTGTCCTTGATTGTTCTTAGGCCTTGGATTTATCATAAATTTTAGAACTGACTTGTGAATTTCTAGAAGACAGTGTGCTGAGAGTTTGAATGGATTGTGTCCAATCTATAGATTGGATAATTTGGAAAGAATTTACACCAACATGTTTTATTTTATTCTTTTAACATTTTCCACAGCAAATTTTTGTCATTTTCAGCGTAAAAGTCTTGCATATCTTTTGTTAAGTTTATTTGTAGGTATTTGGTGGGTTTTGATGAGATATGAAAATGTTATTTAAAATTTTTCCCAGTTTATTACTAGCATTTAGAAATAAATTGGTTTTTGTAAATTGGCTATGCATTTGTTCCCTAGACAAATACATTATTTCTACAAATTTGATCTCTTGGAATTTTACATGTACAATTATGTCTATAGAAAATAGTTTTATTTTTCTTTGCCAGTATTCCTGACTTTAAATTATTTTTTCTCATCTTCTTTGACTAGTTGTACCTCTGGTAGTACAATGCTGAGTAGAAATAAAGTGAACATCCTTCCAAACTTTCAAGAGAAAGCATTTGGTAATTTATTATTAAAGACCTTCACTCTTTTTTTTTAAATCCTCTTCATCGAATTAAGGAAATTCCTTCCTACTCCTAGTTTTCTGGGAGTTTTTCTTTTTTAATTATGAATAGCTGTTGAATTTTATCAGATGCATTTTCTACATTTATGGAAATGATTTTATGGTATTTTTATTTTGGTCTATTTATATGGTACAATTAACAGTAATTGATTTTAAAATGACAAATTAATCTTAATATTCCTGAGGTGAACCCCTCTTACTCATGATCTGTTTTTCATTTTTATCTACTTCTGGATTCATTCTGCCAATATAGTTTTTAGCATTTTTACATATGTGTTCATGAGGGATATTGGGGTCTTGTTTCCTTATAATGTTTTTGTCAGATTTTAGTATTGGAGTTGTGAAAAAAAGTTGAGAAGTACTTCCTCTTTCTTTATTCTCGGAAAGAGTTTGTATAAAATTAGCATTTTTTTCTTCTTAAAAAATCTAGTTCCTTTGATGTTTGTAAGTTTTGTCTCCTTTTTTTTACTTTATTTCCTTCATTCTACTTTCTTTGTATTTTATTTGCTATTCTTTTTCTAGCTTTTTGTAGGAGAAACAAGATGATTTGTTTTAAGCATGTCTTGTTTTTTAACATGCTTTTAAAACTATGAATTTTCCTTTAAGCATAGCTTTTGCTGCATTCCACAGAATTGTTGTATTTCATTACCATTCAGTTTTATTCCTTTGAGGTTTAAGAACCTAAAAACATATGTATGGTATCATTCTTAGAAAACATGTTACAAGTACACTACAATGGTAGACATAACTTATTTAATGGTTCTCCTTTTATACTCATATTAATTTAAAATATGATAAAAGAATAATTGGCAAGGTAAAAAGTCTTACTTTGTTGATGATAAATACTCAGAGTTAACTCTTCTTTTAAATGAGTATTTAAATCTGTAGCTTTTACGGCTTCTTGAAAGAAAGCAGTCATTATTGTCCAACAGTGAAGATTCTTGTTAGTATGGCTAGTGTGTGAAATGTTCTTAACCTTTTCATTACATTCTTTGTTTAGCTGAACTTTGTTAATAGATTATAGACACATAGATTATAGATGTTTTTAGTTATATGAATACTAAGTGTAATATTATAGTAAACAAAAAGTTTGGGTCATTTTGGGGTCACTTTTCTCTTTGGCATTGCTTATAGTGTGATTTGTCACCGCATTTATTTTTTTTATGTAGACCCTAAGTATTTGTGATCCTATTTTTTCTCAACATAAACGTCTATTAGAAAGACATTTAAATATTTATTGTAGTTATGACACTGCTAAGTTTTTACTTGTGTTCGGGCACTTTAAAGTTAAAAACTTTCCAAAATATTGGTACATCTGAAATAAATATAGAATTTGGATTCATGATTTTATTCCTTAAAATCAAATTTGTATGCATGCTGTTTATCTGACTCCTTTTAAAATAGAGAATCATTCAATTAAAGTCTAATCTTTAAAAGTTTGATGAGTTATTCACAATTAATATTATTTTTAGTAGATCTTGATGTTCATTGTATTAAGTAAAAAGAGTTAAATGTTGAAGAATTTCATTTCTGTTGATCACAAAAAATATTGACATTTGTTTTCCCTAGGTTCCTATTTCTAATAACAGAGGTATTTAAAAAGTTAAGCAATATTCACAAAGTTACTCAGTGAACATGGGTATTTTTCAGAACATTGTATTTAAACAACATTTTAATCTTTAGAATAATTCATTTCCTATATTAAATAACATCTTTCTCCCTGTTACGTCTTCTAAACTAAATTTTTATGTCAAACATCTAGGTAGCTAGCTACCTGACTCTCACAGGCACGTGGTCCCTCTTGTCCCCAACCCATTCTGTTCAGACTGTCACATTTCTAATTGTCTGTTTGTATCGCTTGCATCCTGTGTCATTTTTCAAGATGATAACATATTAATGATGTTTTATGTTGGGTCTTTGTTTATATATTAAATCACATGCCCCCAACTATGGCATGTGATTTAATGCATAAACAAAGACCCAACATAAAATGGTCTGGTCTGTCTGTGGCCAGTTTGTTTAATATATAAACAGGTACCTAACCCAACTGGCCTGTGAGGAACCAGGCCACAGAGCAGGAGGTGAATGGAGGGCAAGTGAGCATTATTGCCTGACCTTCACCTCCTGTCAGATCAGCAGTGGCATTAGATTCTCACAGGAGCATGAGCCCTGTTGTGAACTGCACATGTGAAGGATCTAGGTTGTGTGCTCCTTATGAGAATGTTTTCATCTCAAAACCATCCCCATGCTGAGGAAAAATTATCCACCAAACTGGTTCCTGGTGCCAAAAAGGTTGGTGACCGCTGCTATAGATTATATGCATTGTCTCTTATCCAAAAAATATCCTTCACTTAATATTGAAAGCAAAACAATTTATCCATATTCTTACTGTTTTTCCTTCTCTAATATACTTCTAAGAGTTAATCTTCATTTGATCTCGATGCTTAATAAAACTCCAAATACATGCAACATGACTCCTACCCAACTTTCCTGAGACTGCTACCTTCAAAATCATGTATGTCCTTAAAAACAATGATCATTATTAAAAGTAATTATGTTAATATTTCACATTGTTACTTAATTGCTCTTTCTTTATTACTTTTTTGGTGCTTCTATCACAGTAATATTTTGGCTACCCTCTCACTTTTCTTACCACTCCTTTCTCTAGCTCCTTGAATATTCTGCTTCTTCCTTGTAAGTTTCCCGAGGAGCTGTCTTCATCATTTCTCATTGGAGTGTTTATCATTGATGTTGCAAAGAACCTTAAACTATCACCTATATGTAGTTGACTTCAAATTATTTTCTCAGAAATATGACATTTCCTTTCTCCACTTCATTTTCAGCCTCCTAGTATATATTTGCTTCTGAATATCCTAACAGCATATAAAACTTTACCTATCTAAAGCTTAAATTATTTTCCTTTCTTGTACAAGTTTCTGGTCTCTACTGTTCTTATATTGGTTAACGATTCTTATCATTTTCTCAAGTCTTCCTTAGATCTCTCCTTTTTCATTCTTTTTTCTTATTTTTTTTTCCTGTCTGCTTGTGATGCCATCCATCCTTTGTGTATTTTTTGCACAGCTTCTGACCTGCTCATTTCCAGCTACCTTATCCATATTTTCTAAGTCTCCCTAATATACAGACAAAGTTACAATCTTGATTGAACCCCTGTATCCAATTTATTATCTTCACTACCTACTAAATGTCTCCTTAGCCTGGCATTCAACACTAAATACTCTAGCTAGCCTTGAAGGACTTTTCTAGATTTTACTCTTCTTGTTTCCAACATGTTTCAGCCAACCTTGACTATTCCTTATTTCTTAAATAAATTCAATTTTTTCTACTTTTTCTTATATTTCTTCTTTCACTTGGAAAAAAGGAAAATTCACTCAAAACCATGTTCCTATAAATATTTCCACCTATAGATATTTTACCCTCTCTAATGCCTCACTATGTGCTTCCATTTGTCCCTTTTTCTCACAAATAGTATTAATTTCACTTAAAGATTTAGGAAATTACTCTTTTATTAGACTCACTACTCCTTTCCTCCAGAATACGTCCTCTGAACACTTCTCAGCTTTCTTCTGGATGTGTACCATGGTTACATATATAAATCTTATCTTTCTAAATGTACATTCCTTGACAGCAGGAAACTATTAGGTCATTTAAGTTTTGTGGGGGGGATTCCCCACAGAATGGAGATTACTTCAGAAGATTGTGCAGTATTTGTCCTATACAAGGATTACCTCCTGAAATGTGAGCTCAAATGTCACTAAAGTGCTAAAGGGAATACCCTTTCTATTTTTCAGATATGCAGAAGCCCCGTCTACTCTTTCATATCATTGGTACATGTGTAATAAATTAGATCCAGACCTTGTATACAAGTATTACTCGTTGTCTTTATCCTTACTTACTGTAGTCTACAAGATTTTTTTATAAATTATATCCCCTTATCTATTTAGTTTGTGTCATTTCCTTTCTGCCACCAGTTTCTGAAAAGTTTCTCCTGTTTCACATCCAGTCTAACTGTTCTCATACATTAGGTTCTTGCTGCTGTTCATAACAAGTTGAAGTGATCCAGTATTTCTTTTGCAGTTTGTTGACATATGTTTATTTCTAAATCACTCTTTAGATTGCTTTTTCTTAAATCCAGATAATTAAAACCACATCTGTTTAAATTTCCCTTAATTTTTATTTTCACCTGCATCACCTTCATTTTTAAGTCTTTCAGTTTGTCATTGGTATTTTTATGCTTAAATTTAATTTATCATTTTCTAGATCTGAGTTTCAAGTTATATTTGTTCTTATATTCTAGGTCGTTCTTCCCTCTTTCCAATAGATGATGGCTTGCTGGATGATAGTCACAGCGATCAAGTTGGAGTTTTAAATTCACCCACATGTTATTCAGCTCATCAAAATGGGGAGCGAATAGAACGCTTCTCTCGAAAAGTTTTTGTTGGTGGTCTTCCTCCAGATATTGATGAAGGTATTTTTTAAGCTATTTATTAAGATGGTGATTTGGGCTTTAAAAAAAACAAAAAAATATGAAATTTAATGTGAATGGGCTATGGAAGATTTTTACCACCTAGAGATTTTCAGAATTAGAATGCATTTTCATCTCTTAAAATATTTTATCACCTGTTGAAATATGAAAGTAGTTGAACAAATAACTTACGATTTTTTTCTTTAGATCTTATAATGTTTGTAACTGCAGGCATTTTTTCTAAATAAGATTTTCATGACCTAGGTTATATTCTATTTATGTTGAAAATAAGAACTTATTTAGGTTTATAAAACTTAAAACTTTTTATATCACCATAATGTGTGCATGCATGCACACACTGAAATCAGTGAAACCAACCGTAAGATTATATCTGCAATGCTTGATAATCAAAAGTTTAATTTCTTTAAGGATAAATGTGCTCTTAGAAACAGGGAAGAAGAGGCTATTAAACCCAAAGGGAAATGGAAACAGAACATGAATAGGAAATTAGGGTTCCACAGACACTAATAATTGTATGTGAAAATGATCATGTGTAATTATAACAAAAGAAAATTGAAGATTTAAAATATTAAGCTATATTTGTGAGGTTATAGGACATATGTCACTCACTCTTAATTTTAGGAAATTTTTTAGTTATGATTCAAATATCTACAAACGTATTCTAAGTGTTGATCTTCATAAGATTTCCATGTAATGAAATAACATAAAACATATCATTGGATTTAACCTATATGGACTTCAGTGAAACTGCCTTGCATGTATCAGACCCTAGTATAGTTTTGCAGCATTATAGTTATTCAAGTCTTGCAGCAGACCTTTTTCCTATAATAAAATGATTTTATTTGTGAAACAGTAATAGATTTTATATAACTTATATAATGTTGACTTTTTTTCAAGCCAGTGCTGTTTTTGGTTTGGTGTACTATAAAGTCATTAGTATCCATCAATGTTATATAAAATTTTAAAATTCACATGGAATTGATTATTCTAGCCAGTGCACTGCTTAAAAATGAATTTAGTTTGAAGTATATTAGACATATTCCCAGTTTTTATATTCTAGTTTATCCTAAGGTATTTGGCACTTTGAAATGTTAATCTTCATAGTAAAAGTACAGAATTCATAGTAAAAGTACAGAATTTCTTAGAAAGAATCACTAAAACTAATTATTATTGTACTTTCTTAAGATGAAATAACTGCTAGCTTCAGAAGATTTGGGCCTTTGGTAGTAGATTGGCCTCATAAAGCAGAAAGCAAGTCCTATTTTCCACCAAAAGGTAAGGGTTGTTATTGTTAATATTTGCTAGGAAATTGATTGTATGAGAGCAAAAGAAACAATATCAATTACTTATCCAGTTAAGAATCATAAGAGACTTTCTATGATTTGATAATGATTTCATAGACTCTGATCAACATATATTTGAGTATTTTCTCTGTCTAAAGCATCATTCTAAGTAACTTTGGTATATACATAGGAAACTATACCTCTCTGCATTATGAAATTAAGATCTATGTGACATGATTTATCTTTTACTAAATACAAATTTATGAACAGTTGAAATATGAGGTTTGCATTAAGTGTTTTAGATAATAGCAGAGCAATATAAATTATTACCAACTCTGTTGTTGAATAATTTAGATACAAGACAAAGTAGCTGGTTAGGTCTATTTTTTTTTTCAGTTATATAAAGATGTAGAACTTGAGGAAGATGCTTAGTTGTGTTAGTTATTACTAGGAAGACACCGTGGCTGATAACCACAGGACAAGAATCACAAATTGTGCTAACCTTCACATGCAAGTCACATGATCAAGTCACCATCTGTGGGGAGAGGAAGTGTATCCTGCCCACAATAACAAGAGGAAGAGAGGAGAAAAAGAGAGTTGAACATTAATTCAATTAGTCAGGATTGCTAATGGAAGGTTCTGAAGCGAGTAAAGAGAAAGGGGAGGCTCAAAGATTAAGACTTTACTTTGAACATTGCTGAAATATAATTTTAGAAAAAGCACACCACACATACTGTTTAGTCTCATGATTTAGTGAATTGTCAAGCCTGTAGAAAAGAGTCCAATAGAACTGTTAAATGGTTTGATTTTTACTCTGGGAAAAGAAGCATGATAAAGAAGTTATTGGCACAGAAAAATTAGGTACAGTTTTCTGGTGATGAATTATATGAGTCATCTCTGCTTTCTGCCATTGAGAATTATAGAACCTCCACTAATAGTTCACGTAGTTTTTAAACAAATGGAATAATGCAATGTTTTTTTTTTTTAATACTTGTAGATTTATATGTATGTATAGAATCAAGAGCATCTTTTGAGTCAGGATTCTGGATTCCAGGCCTCTGTGAGAATCTGTTTAAGCTACGTACCTCTCTCCATGTAGTCTGGAGTTCATTGGAGGTCGCAAACCCTTAGTTTAGAGAGAAAATTAGCTCCACATAGATAGAGCTGTTTATTCATTAGCTTAGTTTTAGTGTCGTTGTCCATAGTTTTACTATCTTGCCATTTTATAAAGTTTATAAAGTTTACTTTAGAAACGCCATTTTTATTGAATATTGAGTTATTTTGTAATGTTCCTGACTAAGCTACCATCATCACTAGCCTGGACTACTTCAGCTGTCTTTCTAGTCTATCCATATGTCTAGCCCTCTCCAGTTTTCTCCTCTATTCTAGCCACAGCAGTCTGAAAACTCATTGGATGGTGCTATTCCTTACTCCTTTGTGTAAACCCTTTAGTGATTTCTCTTATTTTTAGGATAAAAGCAAAAATGCATTCACTTTGCCTGGCCTCACCTTCTTTCTAGCTTCTTTTCCTATTACTGCTTGTTTCTTTCCAGTCCCACAAACTGGCCTTGTTCTCTCCAGCCTCAGGGATTTTATGTATGATAATCTCTGAGCTGAAGGTGTCTCTTCCTTATGTCTATTTATCTCTGTATTCCCTGCTTATCTTTTGTATCTCAAGCTTAAGTGTAAGTTGATCAAAGAAAACTTTGAAGATCTACCAAATGAGGTTACCTCCTCCTGCCCAACTCTAGTGCTGTCTGTGTCTTTCACTCCTAGCACTCGTCACAGTTGCAGTATTACATTTTTACAACTTTAAAAATTTATGGTTATTAATGTCAGATTCTTCCAATGGTCTATAAAATAGTGTCTTTATATATTTGTATTCTCAATAATTTATGGATTGTTAACTGCCTGATAAATGAGATAAACAACAAAAAATACTATGGAATGGAGAAATTGCTTCAAGTAGATGGGGGAAGCTTCACTGAGAGGTTTGGAATTAATCTAAGGTACTGTATATAGATAGATAAAAAAGTACTTGAACAGAGTCCAGGCAGAAATGGAAACAGAATTTTAAAAAGGAATTAGGAATTGTTTGAATGGAGAGATGACATTTTTGCATGAGCTACTTGTTCGCTTATAGGGATGGTGTACTCTAAGCCTAGAAAGATGGGATGGAACAAAGTTAATGAAATAGAATAGTTCTAGTCTTTATTGCTATTGTTGCTATCATTGTTATTATGGTTTTGCAGTAGTTTCTATAATTGAAAAAAAAATTGGCACTGGAAAATCATACTTTTTTTGGTACAGTTACAGTTAATTGTAGCCATTTCTAAAGACCTGTATTCCCAAACCTCGTTCTTACAAGCAATTTTGTTATTTCTGTAATTCAGCATTTTCCATGGTTTGGAAAACACTGATAGGGAAGCATCCAGTGAGGGGAAGCTCCCTTATAATTACAGCAGTGACTAGAACCTTTAGATGCTGAACCACACGTGTACATGTTTCCTTTGCAGTGAATAACCTTCACCTTATGTGATGATTAGCTTGCTTTAACAAATTCTAAAGAAGCTGCTATATAGTATGTTTTTGTTAAGAGTATTATATCTAATGACTTGCATTAGCTAAGTCATAATTTACCTGATATGGCCTAATTAATATTTATAATATAAACATTTATTTCCTAATAAAAATTATACAGTTTGAAAATATTGAATTTAAAGTATTATTTTAAAATTAAGCAATATTAAAATATTAACATCAAAAATTGTAAAAATTAGCAACATTAAAATATTTAACTTAATATACTATTTTAGTAAATTGGTCTTATATCCTCTTAATTATTACAAAATATAGTTCCCAGATCCTTATTTTGTATCAAAATTAAAGCCTTAAAAAAATCTTTATTATTTTCAAGAATATTTAAATTGTTTCCAGCAATGTGTAAAAAGTTGTCAAAGACATGTTTTTTAATACTATGTTTTTTAATACAGACTACCTTTGGAAGTCTGTGTTTGGATAGGGTAAAATCATTTATATAGAGTGAAATGGCTTCAGATACATTTTATGCAATCAAGTATTTTAATTTTATTAAAATGAAGTACTTTAGTGTCCCATCAGGCCTTTGTGGCATAAAGCCATTATTGACAATAAGCTGTTTTTTCTCTGAGTAAAACATGACCCTACACTTCCCATTGTATGGTGGAACAGACATACATGGCCTGCTTGATGTCTGCTACATATTGGGACTAGATTAAAATGCTGTACATTTGTTCGCATAGAAATCTTGCCAAGGTAAGGGATAGATCATTCATAGCTATCACCTGCTGGGAATAATAACATGACAGTAAACTTGCAGTGTAAATTTTGATGCCTTCTTTTATAATGTAGTCTATTCTGTCTGCTGGATACATGATTTTTTATTGAAGATTGACAATTGGTTGTTTACAAGTCTAGATAGTCTCCAAACAGTTTGAAAAAGATATTCCACTGTTTTCCAAGTTGAGGCTTGATTTAAAAGTTCTGATCCATCTGACATGTGTTTTATTAAGGAACATGTTTCATTCCAGCCTTCCTATTGTAGCTTTCTTAGTATCATTGAGAAGATTTTATGAGACTGTGGAACATTTCCTCTGCTTAGGGGATTTCCTGAACCTTTCCAAGTGTGTTCCAGTCTAAAAGTTTGTCCTAGAACTTGGATTACTCTGCAGGCATTTATAGGAAACTTTAGTTCCAGATATACTCACCTGGTTAATTCTGCCAAGTTCTTTAAGAAGGTAGTATCACTACTAGAGAAAGTGTGAGAGACCTTGGGGCTGACCTGGGTTTGAAATTTTTCAACCACCTACTTACTATGAGACTGACTTTTGTACCTTGATTTTTTCTTCTATAAAATGGGAATAATATTTCATAGACTTTTGAGAATTAAATGAAATAACGCATGTAAAGTTGTTAGTACAGTATCTGATAGCAAGTGCTGTATATAAAGTAGCCAATTGCTTTACTCAATAACTGTTTTGATATGTATTACATAGAATATTGTATTCTCTTATAAAAGGTAAATGGTTTTTAGTCCTATTTGATAGTCATTTTTTTCAAAAGCATGTATTTAATCCATCTGAAGTTAATTTTGTGTAAGGTGTCAGGAAGGGGCTGTGGCACATACACACCATGGAATACTATGCAGCCATAAAAAACGATGAGTTCATGTCCTTTGTAGGGACAGGGATGAATCTGGAAACCATCATTCTCAGCAAACTGACAAAGAACAGAAAATCAAACACCGCATGTTCTCACTCATAGGCAGGTGTTGAACAATGAGAACACATGGACACAGGGAGGACAGCATCACACACTGGGGTCTGTTGCGGGGGAGTAGGGGAGGGACAGCAGGAGGTAGGGAGGTTGGGGAAGGATAACATGGGGAGAAATGCCAGATATAGGTGAAGGGGGGGATGAAGGCAGCAAACCACATTGCCATGTATGTACCTATGTAACAATCCTGCATGTTCTGCACATGTACCCCAGGACCTAAAGTGCAATAAAATATATATATTCAAAAAAAAAGCATGTATTTTCTAAATAACACTGAAATTTCGAGTAAAATCACTTAGCTTGACATATTGCCTCATCTTTAATGGTTATTCCAGGCTATGCATTTCTTCTCTTTCAAGAAGAGAGCTCAGTTCAAGCACTAATTGATGCTTGTATTGAAGAAGATGGAAAGCTCTATCTGTGTGTTTCTAGCCCTACCATCAAGGACAAACCAGTAAGTAAATACCACATGAACTTCAGGCTACAAATGCTAATTTTTCAAAATTGTTTTGAAATGATTGTTAATGAATAAAATAATAAGTAAACTACCACGCTGAGTTTTAGTTTTTGAGACATCCAGATAATTTATAGCAGAAGTCCCCAGCCCCTGGGTGGTGGACCAGTATTGGTCCATGACCTATTGGGAACCAAGCTGCACAGCAGGAGATGGAGAGGCAGGCAAGCCAGCAGTACTGCCTGAGCTCCGCCTCCTGTCAGATCAGAGGTGACATTAGATTGTCATAGGAATGTGAACCCTGTTGTGAACTGCACATACAAGTGATCTAGGTTGCACGTTCTTTATTAAAATCTAATGCCTGATGATCCAAGGTGGAACACTTTCATCTCAAAACCATCCCCCCACCCCCTCAATCTTTGGAAAAATTGTCTTCCTCAGAATTGGTCCCTGGTGCCATAAAGGTTGGGGACTGCTGACTTATAGTATCTATATCAGAAGTTATGAAAATAATTTGTTTCCAAATCCTACTATAGAAATTTTTAAACAGTAAAAGAATAACTATTAACTGGCAAAAACAAACAACCCTCATAAGCCATCAAGGGAGTAAGACCCAATGTAATTTTCTTCATAGGTTCAAATACGTCCTTGGAATTTAAGTGATAGTGATTTTGTAATGGATGGTTCTCAGCCTTTGGATCCCCCGAAAAACAATTTTTGTTGGAGGTGTTCCTCGGCCATTAAGGGCTGGTAAGTGGAATGTTAATAATTTTGTTTAAAAAATCATTTAAATATGTCCTAGTCAGTAAACATTTGGAAGCTATTGTGTACATGACACTATTGGACAGAACAGGAGCAGATTCTTCATGGTCCAATTGTTGCTAACTACAGAATTTTGAAACATATTCTGAGACCCCTTCTTTAAACTCTCAAACTGCAGAATTGGATACTTATCTATCAATATTAGTGTAGTTGCTAACTCCAAGCAAACTATAAGAAGAATTCACCTAAATACTTCTAATTTCCTAAGTGAACCTCTCTTAAGATATGAGAATTTGGAGTCTGTTTATTTGATTGATTCTGATATCTGAAGAAGAAATATGTCATTATTTTCTCTTTATCAGTATTTTAGTCATTAACTGAAGTAGCACTTAAGTGAATGATGATAAACTTCTGTTTATCAATAACTAGGAACTAGAAACCAACCAAAATATGTCACATAGGAATATAATTGTAGATGTATATGCCCACTTTGTACTTGTTAGATGATACTGTATGCCATGTGTAGAGTGTTAGTGATTTCCATCACTGAGAACATCCTCTCCCCAGTCTTAGAGATATGTGTTAAAGAACTATTCATACGTGTAAATACTTACAGAACATGAAGACTTCTACAGAGAAGTACTGTAGGGAACGGAAGAGCATGTAGCAAGGAAATATTACATAGTCGGATATCTTAAAGATATTTGTAGTTGTACTGACATGTAAAGGATTGAGCAAAAGGGGAAGGATCAAGGTGGTAGTACGGTTCTGAGGAGTGTGTTTCACAGAAAGGGAACAGCTTATTTAAAGGTCTTGAGTGGAGGGAAACAGGGTGCTTTGGAGGGACTGAAAGAAGCCCAAAGTGGCTGACTTGGGATACAAGGAGTGACGGAAGGGACACAAGGAGGCATTGCAAAAGTAGACAGGAGTCAGATCATACAAGTCTAGTAGGCTAACATGGTATTTATCCTTAGAGCAAGGGTAAACCATTAAAGAGTTTTTAAGCAAAAGAGAGACATGATCATATTTTCAGTTTTCAAAGTTCACTTCAGCTAATGACTTATAGAGGTGGGGGCAGGGTGAGAGTAAATATGGGCAGACCAGTTTAGGATTCTATTATTACAGTCCAGGAAATTAGACAATGGTGGCTTGGATTACTGGTAGCAATGGAGAAAGCCAGGTGAACCAGAGGTAACAGATATTAGGTAAACACAAAGACTGAATCTCATCTTTCAGTTATAAGCCACTGGGTGGATAGTGATACCTTTTACTGAGAGGGAAGGAATACTGGAGGAGGAACAGATTGGGAGGGGAAGATCGTGGTCTGGGTTTTGAACCTAAGTTTATGGCACCATTCAGAACTCTCAAATAGAAATTTCAATTAAACCGTGACATATATATTTTTGTTATATTTTTTATGGTGGTATCTGATATATTTTTTAAGAGAATCACTATACTGTTTTAAAAACAAGCTGAGAAGGCAAGAGTCAAAAGCAAAGAGATAAGGTTATTGCCATGAACAAGACGAAAACTGATGTTAGCTTGAATCTGGATGTTAGTGATGGAGATGAGGAGATTGGACCCTAGATAGGTCTTGAAAATCAAGTTCACACGATTGTATGTGTGGTAGGGGGCAAGAGAAGAATACAGAAAGGATGAAGTCAAAGATCTTGACAACTTCATCTTTTCTGTTGCTTTCTAACTGGGTCAGCAAAAACTCATTGGAGCTAGTTTAATGGGATAGAGGAAGATTATGAGTTCCATTTTTAACATACTGAGTGTGGCCAGTGCCTGTTAAATATCGAGTTGTCCGGTAGACAGTTGTATATATGAGTCTGGAGTCCAGGGGAGATGTCCATACTAGAGATACGAATGTAGGAGCTTAAAAACATATAGATGGTGTTTAAAGCTATGATACAGGATTAAGTTACCAAAGCCAGGAGTGTAGACAGTGTTGCAAGGATTGAAACCTAGAGTACTCTGACATCAAAAAGTTAAGGAGTTTAGGATGAACTAACAAGGAAAACTCAGAAGAAATTTATCAGTGAGGTAGGAGCAGAATTGGTGGGATAATATATTCCAGAGGCCAGATGGAGAAAATATTTGAATGAGAAGGAAGGGATTAACTGTGTTCAATGCTACTTACAGATAAATTGACCATTGGACTTTGCATGAACAATTACAGTGGAGTCGTGGTATGATAGTCTGATTGGAAAGAGTTGAATAAAGAATGGGAGGAGAGGAATTGGGGAATACTGAAACAGATTTTGAAAATTTTGGTTGTAAAGGGAAACAGAGAAATGGAGTAGTAACTGAGAGGGTAAAAAATGTTATGAGATTTTTTTTAAGATAGGAAAATTATAGTGTACTTGGGAATGATCTTGTACAAGGGGAAAACTGGTGGTACATAAGGGAAAGGGGAGAATTGCTGAAGCAGTATCTCTTCTTAGTGAGAGTGGATGGATCTAATATGCAAGTAAAAGGATTGGATTTAGGAAAGAGTGTGGAACTATTTCTCTATAGGACAGAAGACAGGGTATATAGTGGGTTTAGTGCTAGTAAGTAGGAAGATGTGATGACAGTGAGTCACTTTATAGCTAAAAAAAAGGCATCTTTGATCCCAGTCCTCCTTTAACAACAGCCTCTTAATCTGCCATTCTACTCCTGGTCAAATGATAATATACAATTGACTTCTATGTTTTACAAAAAGTACTTAAAAATTGTTGATTACTGTGTTCTCTCATATTTGACATAAACTTCTTTTCCTCTTGAAGTGGAACTTGCTATGATCATGGACCGGCTATATGGTGGAGTTTGTTATGCAGGAATTGATACAGATCCTGAGCTAAAATACCCAAAAGGTGCTGGGCGAGTTGCTTTCTCCAATCAGCAGAGCTATATTGCTGCCATTAGTGCTCGTTTTGTTCAGCTTCAGCACGGTGATATTGATAAACGTGTAAGTTGCATATTGGGATATCACTTATATCCTATAATAATGTGCTGATCCAAAGTGTCATACACTAAAGAGTTAATAATATAATTCAAACACTGTTTAGTTTTTAAATTCTTTAAGTCTAAAGGATATTATGTAAAAATATCCTTGAAATGTAAAATTCCTGAACACACTTTAAAATTTAGGTATAATATAAAAAATATTAATGTCCTTGTGCAGCCATGTCAAAAAATTTTTATCAGCCAGTAAGGTCAAATATTCTAACCATGGAGGCAGAGGTTGTTTTAAGAGCCTGTACTTTGGAGTCAGACTGCCTGGGATTGAATCCCATTTCTACAAATTAACCTTCTCTGTGCCTTTTTCCTCACTTGTAAAATGGAAAACAATGATAATATGTCTTTCTCAGTTTTGAGGACTAAATGAATTCACATATACACAAACACTTAGAATAAAACTTGGCGCAGAATGTTATTTAAATGTTCGCTTTCATTTGTCACAAAATCTAAAATAAAAATGCATCATGTATATTTCTCTAAAATAATTGACCTACACTTAAATATTTTTTTTGAGTAGCATTGCCTGAATCATCACAATAAGAACTTTTAAGTACTAGGAATGATAACTGAAACCCTATTGAATAATTCCAAGTAGCGACTACCTTCTGGAGTAAGGAAAGACTTTAGCATTCATTTACAAATCTGTTTTATGCCAAAATCTGTGAACAATTCCTATACATAAGCATATTCTAAAATAATTATATTTATAGTTCAGCAGAAAAACACTAAGAATATGGGGTGAATGAATTTTTTATATCCAAATTAGTAGATAGAAGATATAATTTGAGTGGGTACCCCTTTTCCCAATATAACAGTTTCTTGAATCCTCTTCTGGGGCTGTTTGGCACATTAAAAAGACTATTTTGGGGACAGGGAAGCTGGTTAACTAATACCAGTTGACTAGACCATGCATGCTAGAAGTAGTCCTCAGTGTAGTTACCCCGCCATCCCATTAGAAAAGAAATGCAGCATAGGTTCAGTTCACAAATGCAGAGTGGCTTTTTTTGTTTGCATTGCTACTTAAAATTTTGGTTGCCAAATAAACTTAAAATGAGGTTCTCTGCTTTTGATAAGACATGCATAGATAACCTTTCTGAACTTGTCTGAATGTTAAGAGTTCCTCTAGTCTTGTGTTCTCAACCTGTGCTGTACATTATTCACCCGGGAACTTAGAAAAATCTTGATATTTGGGTCCTACCCGCTGAGGTTCTGATGAATTGATCTGAGAGGCAGCCAGAACAACAGGAGTTTATAAAGCTCTGAAAGTGACACAAATGTACAGCAGTGCTTTAGACTGCTGATCTAGCCTAATCCCCTACTTTTACAGAGAGGTGATAGGTCACAGAGGATGTTATTTACATAGTATATAATCAGGGTGTTTAATGTGCACTAGCAGAAGAAAAAGACTGTTGCAGTGTCATACCTCATACCTCTTTGTTTCCAAAATGATAGTGAAGGACCAGTTATTTGGAGCAGAGTATTGACTCTTCAAGAGCAACTCAGTTGCAGAGCAGATGAATTAAGATACACGTGCCTTCTTGAAAAGGCATTGAAATACCTTAGGGAAAAGCTTATTTTCTAAGATATGTACTACAAAGGTAATTTTGAACTGTATTTGAAAGAATTTAAGCCTTAAGTATTTTACATCACTAATATTGTTTACACAAAGAAATATTAAACCATTAACCTTTATACCTTTCATCTCTCCAATATGAATATGGCTATTTAGCCATAAAAATTGAATAAATTTAAGTGTGTAAGTACCAACTCAAGGATACATAGGATACTTATTTGGAGGAAATGAAAATTGTTTATTCCACTTACTGTTTACACTGATGGATACTGTGGTTTAGTTCTATCTGATAGCTGGAAAGCACAATCAACACAGATGTGTAATTCATTATATTTTTTATATGTTATTTCATGAGTTGTATAATTCACTGTGACTTCTAGTGAATGTTATAAGACTAGGTGAAGTGTCAATGAAACTCCTTTCACATATAGAAGAGTTTAATTATTAGAGATTATTAATCAAAAATAGGTTTTGAAATTAAATTTTCCATCTTTACAGTGTATGGTTTTGAGTTAAGTAGCTTAGCTTCATAAACTAATATCTAGAATTTAAAAATACATATAATTGAAATCATTGCATTTGTAAAATTTTTGTTCAACAGTTTTATATTAAAACACGTAACTCCTGAACATCTGGCATTTTATCAGGTATTGTGGAAGTGAAGTAGACATCACAGACCCTGGTTTCAATTTGCCTAAAATCTTATAAAAAAATAAAAATTAAAAAAAAAAATAACCATGAGAAAGAAACCCAGAAAACATATGTAAATGTATTGCATTCACTCGTATATTTATAGCATTTCTACTTTGTGTTAGATACTCTTCTAGGCACTGGGAACTGAACATTGAGCAAATGGGTGCTGTCCTTGTGTTCATGGAGTTTATAATACAGTGAGATGAAATCCAGTAACTCTCATGCCACCTTGATTTATTCTTGGGTCATAATAATTTTTTTAGTATAACTATAATTGTAATGAAGATAATAAAAATAGCAGCTTGGCAAAGAAAAGATAGAACCCATAAAGGAAAAAGTTAAGAGACAAAGATCAAGCATAAAAATTTTAAAAGTTTGTGTCAAAGATTGTAAAACCCCTGGAAAAAAGGTTAAAAATTCTTAACTGGCAAAAAGAAATCATAAATCAATTTTAAAAAACAAAAAATACTCCAGCAACAAAACATACAAAAAATACAAACAAGCAATTCAGAAAAGCTGTGTCTAATATATGTAAAATATATTAATCATAATCAGTGAAATATAAACAACAATGTAATTCTATTACCTATCTATCAAATGAACATCCTACAGTTCTTTTAATCAACTTTTAAGTTGTTTCTAGTTTGTTGTTCTTACAAATAACATCG
Source organism: Ateles fusciceps (assembly GCA_036589455.1). Lineage (NCBI taxonomy): Eukaryota > Metazoa > Chordata > Mammalia > Primates > Atelidae > Ateles > Ateles fusciceps. Next base: position 4,635,839 of record JAZHEH010000672.1, read on the forward strand.
CAGAAAATACCTTTATATTCATTTTCTGCACTCATGTGAGTATTTCAATAGAATACATTCAGAATACAAATTGTTGGGTCATTATTTTTTACTATGGGCAACCTTTACTTTATCTCAATTCAGTCCTTCAGAACACTGAGTGTTCTATCTTCTCATAAGGAACGGCTGAGCTGTTAGGCTATCTGGCACTTTTCAGCCAAACAAAGGTAAAAACCTTCCATTCATAAAGTTACCACAAGCAGGAAAGCAAGGCTATTGCAGCTAATAGTAGCTAATACTAATTTATAGTCTATTTTACCATGTGCTAAGCACTGTCTAATGCTTTTACATTCACAATTAAAGCTTAACAACTCTGAGAGAGGATCTGTTGTTCTCACTTGACAGATGTGAAAACTGAGATGGAAAAGTTTATCATTCAGAGCTGACTCCGGTCTGAAGTGTTCTGCCAAGTCAGACCTTCACAACAGGACTAGTACTTTATATCTTACAAACTTGCAGAAGTCTAGGCATGCTCTTTGTAAGATTCTCCACAGTCTGGCTTGTCTGTGCCAGTTATTTCCAAGCAGAGTGTGACTTTCACCTGCAGTGGAGAAGCGCTGCCTTAATCAGTGGCTGTTTGGGTTCTGCCACCTCACAGGTGATATTGGAATGAGGGAAAAAGGTGTGGAAACTCTTCCATGACTACTTGATATCTCTCTTGTTTTTCACTCACAATCCCCCCTAACTCTGAAAATACCAGCACACAGATTTTTCAAAGATGATATTCAAGAAAGGTGAGCGTGGAATGTTCTGCAAATACCAGATTTTTATAGATTTTTAAAGTATTTTAACCTACTACATGGTAAAGGAGTAGTTTCTCAAACCTACTCCTTCTTTGAGAAACTGCCCATTTCCTCACCTTTTAATGCTGGTCCTTTTTTTCCTCTATAGAAACAATTTAAGTTATTAGAGAATTTGATTTCTGAAGCAGACCCTAACGAGACTTCGTTTCTTTTTTTCAAGGTGGAGGTAAAGCCATATGTGCTAGATGACCAGATGTGTGATGAATGCCAGGGCGCACGCTGTGGTGGAAAATTTGCTCCCTTTTTTGTGCCAATGTCACTTGCCTGCAGTATTACTGTGAGTTCTGTTGGGCAAATATCCACTCTCGTGCTGGACGTGAGTTCCATAAGCCATTGGTAAAGGAAGGTGCTGATCGCCCACGTCAGATCCACTTCCGCTGGAACTAAGAATAGCAAACTAGCCTCTGTTTAACAAGGAAAGAAAGGGTGCATGTGGCTTACTGTGTCTGAAGATACTGACATGCAGAAGAAATAAGTGCATTCTTCTGCTTTTCACCCCAGCTATCAATACATGCATCTTTATCAGCAGCCAAAACACTACAAGCCTCTTGTTTTTCACCAAAACCCTACATCTCAGGCTTACTAATTTTTGTGATATTTTCATGTTAAAATAAAATGTTTTTTTGTATTTTCTCCAAGTTATTTTTATATGTAAAGTTAAAATTAGATATGAGAATGTTTTGCGTAGGGGCAACACAGTCTGCTGCTATATAGTGGGGGAAGCGTGCACTTATTTCTAAACATGGGTTTTTAACTTCAAGATCTGCCCCAGTAATTTACCAAAGGTAGCAAAAATAATAGTGAAGATGGAATATGTCTG